>BSBM01001082.1:3682500-4282500 GCA_027924585.1 Larix kaempferi | reverse complement strand
CGTTTTAGAGGTAAGGTGGATAATCCTTTTAATTCCCGTTTATATAAACTTTTTTTAATCGTTTTGTACTTCCCATAGTCTCTGTATATTGCACTCTGCCCAACTGGGCAGAGGCCATGGACTCTATCCAACTGGGCAGAGTCCATGGACTCTGCCCAGTTGGACAGAGTCTTTAAATTTAAATATAAAGAAATTTTTTGAGTACTTTTTTAAATTGTTTTATTTGGCTGTGTTTAGAAAAGAAATTAACATTAATTTTAATTTGAAAGAACATTTGTAAGTTGTATGTAGGCTTGTTTTACTTTTGAACTCTGTCGACTCGTTTAAGTTGACAGAGTTCATGAACTCTGTCGACTCGTCTAAGTTGACAGAGTTCATGAACTCTGTCGACTCGTCTAAGTTGACAGAGCTCAGATATTAATTATATTATCTACTTTGGCAATAGATAGTTCAGATAGAAACAAATTTCAGATAGTTCAATTTTATTTTTGATAGAACAACAATGTAAATGGACTTGAGGTATAAGGAAACTAAAGACATGAATAGATTTCAATTTATAAGTATTATACTAAGTCTTATGTAATTTAACAATGATGACATGAACTCTGTCAACTAAAAGACATGTTGACAGAGTTCATGAACTCTGTCAACATGTCTTAGTTGACAGAGTTCATGAACTCTGTCAACCTGTCTTAGTTGACAGAGTTCATGAACTCTGTCAACATGTTTTAGTTTAGCTTAGATACACAGTCTATTTTTGAGAAAACAATAATTTAAATGGATTTTATGTAAAAGGGAACTATAGACATTAATAGGTTTTAATCTGAGTGTATTACAGTAAGTTTTATAAAATACTAGGTGATGTTATGTCAGAATGGTTCGAGTTTTATTCTAGTAAAGGTGGTAAACTGGTATTCTGTTTTCTTTTGTTTGCAACATGGCTGGCTTGGAGAACATAATACCAAGAATTGTTACCATTATTAGATTGAAATTAAAGATCATTGTCAAACGAGGCCAATTTGAGAAACATGAAATTTAACTCAATCATAATACTTAACAGCAAGTTTTTTTTGTTCTATGGGACAATGAGATTATTTGTAGATATAACTTATGTCTAGAGTAATAAAATTTCTGGTTTAAATTTGTAGTTTAAGAAATTGAAAACGATTATCAAATGGAAAATTTTGAAAACATAAAACATGAATTGTGAATTTTTATTTTATTGTCAATAATGAAAATATTTTCAAGACTTAATTTATGTTTCAGATATTAAGTTGTATTAAGAAGGTGAGAGAGATTCATGATTTATGCTTTAGGTATTAAGTTATGTATTAAGAAGGTAAAAGAGAAATTCATGATTTATGTTTTAGGTATTAAGTTATGTAGTGAAGAGGTTAAATAGATTCATGATTTATGTTTTAGGTATTAAGTTATGTATGAAGAAGGTAAAAGAGATTCATGAACTAATACACATAAAAAAAAACCTATTATTTAGTACTTAACTATATTGGTTCCATTCATTTTAAACATCAAAAACACCTTAAAGATTGGTACATTAATTCATCATGATGATAAATTAGGTAAATCTAGGTACTTGTTAAATAACTTAGTCTATTAAGTAGTTGGTTTTTAGAGTTCATAGATTTAACTTGTAGGATTTGAATATGTAATTAGTTGATTTGTCTTTAGGTGTAGGCATTATATATCAAATGGAAAGAGAGGATTCTTTAAGGCGAAAGCGTAGGAGGTCTTCACAATCTTCTGGCGTAGGTGGTACGAGTGATAATCGGAGGTTGTCAACCTCTCCTCGGGACTCTAATTTATTGTATAGTTCACACCGACAAGGTGAAAGGGGTACAAATGATTCCCCTGTATCTTCTATGGGAGAACGTCGATCTCGACCCTCTATTGGTACATATGAATATCGATCTTTGGACATTTATATATATGCAAATTGTTTTTTTGAGAGTGCAAAATTTGTAGTTGTGTTTAAACTAGACTTTGTCATTTGAAGCAGAGGATGGTTCGGAAGATGCTCCTAATTCTATAGGGAGGGAGACAGGGCAAACGAGGGAGACGGATGACGATGCAGAGCAAGGTTCTCAAGAGGCTCACCATTCGGCACGAGGTGATGAAGGTAGAGCTAGGACACAATATGTTGAATTAACTGAGGGTTGTACACCCACTACGACATATCCATCTGATCTACCTCGGGAGCTTCCATGGGAAGGTGGTAATCATCAAATGACTCTTGAAAGATGTAGATCTCACTATGAAAAGTTGCAAAATGATTTGTCTACTATGGATCTTCCTCCGGAGAGTAAACAAAGTTTGGAGATTGTCTTGGGATCATTGCAAAACTTCATTCAAGCATATGAGAATCTTGGGCCGACTACAGATGGTTTTGTAGATTTGATGCGAAGACGAAGGGATCAAGTGATGGGTCCAGACAAATGGGATGTTGTGAAAGAAAGAGTGACAAGAGAGCAGGCCAAATCAATGTTTAATTTCAAAGAAGGTTTGAAAAAGGATATGTTGAAAGTGCAATATTTCAAACATCCTCATCTGGCACACTTACTTTATGATCGGTTTCTTGCTGCCTATGGTCGTTTTCCATGGAACGATGAGGTTTCTCAGTATTTTGCTAGATTTTTTTATGCCGAGTTTTTTTTAAATATGAAGCCAGATTATACTGATGTTCATTCAAAATTTTATGGAGTTGGGAAGGGTCGAATATATGATCGAGAGGGTGCACATAGAGATCCTGCAACTCTTAGACCTCCGCCCCAGATATCTCGTCCACCTAGGTTGGTGGCATTAAAATCAGAGATGGAGCCCACATCTCAACTTGGGACGACAGCAAGGAATTTTGTTGGTGATGGGCTATCATCAGTATTAGTGGGAGTAGATGTGGGGTTGGTTAGAGAAAGGGCTCGTTCTGCTATTCGTCAAAAGTTTGTTTATAAAACTGATGATGAAATAGATGGAATGAGCATTGAAGATGTCAGGGCATATGCAAAGATTTGTCGTGACTTAGCAGCAAATGTTATATCCAACGACACATCGAGTTTGGGAGAGGTTCGTTGACTACATGATATGATTTGATTTGAATTAAATATTTTATTTATCTTGATTTTATTTTTTTTGTTACCTTATCATAGGTACATTATGTAAATGTTTAAATTGGTTGCAGTTTTCAAGAATGATGAACGAAAATTCTTTTCACATTTCAACTAGCGGAAATGTAGGGAGAGAGGTACATATTTATTATCAACATATTTGTACTTATGTTTGAATTTGATATATATATATATATAAATTATTATTTTTTGAATGATAATTTAACTGTGTATTTTATTGTTAATTTGACTCATCCATGCAGGTTTCTTTAGATACCAACTTTATAAATGATTTACCATCTATTGTGAGCTAATGTTTTTTAAATTTTTTGTTTGAGTTTTTAAGTTTTAATTGGTATAGTAATTTTTTTGTTTTGTATTATATGTTTTATTTATTAATACAATTTAAATTTTAGGGTGGAGATATCGGTTCTTTGCTTAATGATGCAGATATTGGTAGAGAGGTAATTTCATTGATTGCTTTAATTTTGCTTTAATTTTGTTTTAATTTTGTTTACTGTTTTAATATTTTAATTTTTGTGGATTTAGATTTATGAGATTCATAAATTGATTTTATATATGGATTGCAGCTTGGGTCTCTCAAATCTTTTGGAGGCAAAGGAAAAAGTCTTTTGGAGGATGGTGGTGGACAAGCATTTGGAGAATTTGATGTAATATTGTTAATATTTGAATTGTATTTTGATATATTAGTTTAATATTTTAATTTTTTGATTATAGTTTAAGTAATTTAAATGATATGAACATAATTTTTTTTTACACATGTTGCAGGGAGGGTTGAGTCCAGGGAGAGGCTTGAGTGGAGGAGGGGGAGGCCCGAGTGGAGGATAGCACAGACATTTTAATTTTATAGTTCATGGTGTCCACTATTTTTTGTTGTTGATATGCATTTAGATTGGAAACATTTGTCTTGGACATGTTGAGGAGGTTTATTTTTGGACGAGATATATACATGTTCATGATTTTTTTTTGGAGATTATATACATATAAATTTTGAACTTACATATTTCGTGAATCATGGCTTTTAAATGATTTCTAAGTTTATTTTTGTTTATTTGACATATTTGGTGTTAAATTTAGTTTAAAATATGTATTTGCATGTTTGAATGAATGTTTGAATGAATGAATATATGTAAAACTGAATGTTAAGAAACATGACATTCTTGAATATTATTAAGTTTAAGAAATGTTATTTAGGAAGTTTAAAAATGGATAAACATATTAGGTTTAAAGTTCATAAATGAGGAAGTTTTGATTGAAGTTTTAAAGGAAATTTTTAAAAGTGGATGTTCACATATAGGTTTAGAGTTTATAAATGAGGAAGTTATAATTGTTCGACATGAATGAATGATAGGTTTAGAGTTTATAAATGAAATTCAAGTAACCTGTTGAATGTTATTTTCAAGGATGTTATGAAGTTTTAGGAATGTTAGAAGTTTATAGAAATAGTTGTTCGACATTCAAATGAATGATAGGTTTAAAGTTTATAAATCAGGAAGTATAAAAGTGATTACATTCAAACTTTAGAGATGTTAGGAAGTTCAAGAATGTTTGAAGTTTTAATGAAAATATGGATGAAATATAAAGTTTAAAAATGAAATTCAAGTAAGGTTGAATGTTATTTTCAAGGATGTTATGAAGTTTTAGGAATGATGTTAGAAGTTTTAGGAATGTTAGAAGTCTATAAAAATATGGAAGAAATAGAAAGTTTAAGAATGTTATATAAAGTTTTAGAGAATGATAGAAGTTTTGATAAAAATATTGTCTTTGAATGTTAGAATGTTTAGAAATGGTAGAAGTTTTCGTACATATCGACGAATCAGGAAGATTAAAAGTGATTACTCTAAACTTTAGAGATGTTAGCAAGTTCAAGAATGTTTGAAGTTTTGATGAAAATACATGGATGAAATATAAAGTTTAAAAATGAAATTTAAGTTTGAATTTTCAAGGATGTTATAAAGTTTTAGGAATGTTAGAAAGTTGATAGAAATATGGAAAAAATAGAAAGTTTAGGAATGTTAAATATAAGTTTTAATAGAAAATATGGATGGATTAGGATGTTTTAAAGCAAATATATGTTAAGTTCAAATTTTGATATAATGGATTTTTAATTAATTTAATTTTTATTTACAATGTTCAGGTACATTTGATGCGGCTGAAATCATGGCAAATGGGGGTAACGGTTTTTTGTTTTTTAATCATAAGCGAAGATTCCAGGATTGTGAAGTTTGCGTTAAATTAGAGCAATGATTTTAAACAACAATTTGATGAATTTTCATTGATTTGTTGTAAATAATCATTTCTCTAATTTAACATAAGCTTCACAATCCTGGAATCCTTGCTTGTGATTAAAAATCAACTGATCGTTATCTCCATTTGCCATGATTTCAGTTATGTGAATTTGCACAAGCGATATTTTAAATTAAAGATTTGGGACGGAGAACTTGGTGACAATTTTAAGACATCTATTTAAGATTATATTTATGGTGAAGTATGTATTAAAGAAACATGTTCGATGGATTAAAATAATACAAAATTTAATAGGTCTTTTTGTGAATTTTTGTTACTATCAATCAATCAAAAGTAAAAATTCGGGGCGGAGTGGGGATAGCCACATCCGTTATCTCATCCCTTAGTGGTCTAATAGACATATGGGGACCCGAATAAAGTACTTTTGAATTTACAAATTATATTTGAATTCATTTTTAAGCATGTTAAAGTACAACCATTTAAGTTTTCGTGTTAGTGGTCATTCAAGAAAATATTCATAAAATTTCAATGAAAAAATAAACCATTTAAGCTTTTGTGTTAGTTGTCATTCAAGAAAATATTCATAAAATCTCAGTGAAAAAATATACTGTGCACAACAATTTTGATAATTGGACAAAAAATATATTGCACACAACAATTGATATGGACAAAAATATAGATCAATTTATTTTTGATATGTAGTTAAAAACATCGCAATGGAATACCATCTTCAACTATTCATTCATGGTCACATATGGATAGTTTCCATTTTTTGGTTTTTAACTGTTTTTTTGATGGAACTTGTATCAATTTTATTCGAGATGCACATACTAAATGACTATATTGACAACATATAACATCGGGTTCATAATCTTGGAAGTAGACATAACTTTTAGTCATATGCGTCTGCTGAAAAAAGTAGCCTTTTAAAATGATGGATCCTCTTTCGTATGTATATCCGTTGTCGTTGTAGTCCTCCAATAATTTCATTTTTCCTTCTGTGCATCGCATCAAATAATATTTGACATTTTCGTTGTTGTCTATAGGTGCAATCACAGCGAAAACATCTCCTGTGCAAGTTATGATTGGTGTTAGCGTATTTAAATGAATTGAATCAAGACTACTTATGGCGAAGGATTAGAATGAACAATTGATTAAAAAGTCAAAAACAAGTTTATTACCTTCTCTTACGAGATCTGAAATTCTATCGCCATCAGACGATATTGCTATTTCTTCTGATTCTAATTCTTCAACACTTGCCAGTGGCATTTTTCCTTTTGGATTAATCTCTGTGTGTCTCCAAGCTTTTACGTAGTTGTTTGTTATGTTTTCACAAACTTCTGTAGACTCGACATTTTCAATGCAAATATGACAAAAGCATGATTGCTTTCTACTGTCAAATGCAAACACGTTGTGAAATGATTTTGTTTGAATAGAGTGAAGATCTCTAGTTCCATGTATGGTGCTAGCGTCATATGGTATTGATCTATTTATATCTTGGACCCCAACAAGCCAAAAAAATCTACACAATAAATAGTGTACATGTGTACTTAAATGTTAGTATATACATTTTTTTTAATTTTAAGAAATAATATAAATTAAAAAGATAGTGGACATACCTGCGCACGTCTTTTGATTGTTGATTATAATCATGGCTTAGATTTAATTGACACCATTGGACAACCTCTGCAGCTGAATGAAACCGTGCTGAAGAATAGTTCATTTGCCATCTTCGAAGTGCTCTTTTTACGCATGCTCCTGCACCATCATGCTCACCTTTTCCATGCCCAGTTTCAAAGAAATTCCAGCGATGTTTAATGTTCAGCGCTTTATGAAGTCGACATAACCAAAAAAATGATCGTGAAGATTTAAATTGACCCGCACATCCATCAGACCATATCCAATGCTCTTTGAATTTGACTTCGCGTTTTTTCAGTGAGTCATAGAAAATATTTTCTATACAATGTTGGACAAAATGTGTGTCGTGTGTACGATCATCGCTTATATAGAAGTGATATTCTTTAATCACATCTCGATTGTCACATGTGCTTTCAATGCCATCGATATCCTGTTGAGAATGTCTATATACAACATGGACAAATATCGAAACTTGGTCAGAGTGATAGTATTCACTCTGTATTTCGTTTTGTGCAGCAAATGTATAGTTTTCAGCAAAATCAACCACAGACAAAATTGTTCCGGGTGGAAAAATTTCACGAGACTGTTTGAATTGAAGATCTTGCCATCGTGCTCTATGTGAATGCTGGGTGTATTTATAAATTTCGTTTTCAAATTTTTTGAGAAAATCTGTGACGCATATCTTGTCTTCTAGCAAATCAATTCTTTTGGAATGTGAATCACTAGAACTTGTACTATAGTTGATGTATTCGTATCTCTTCCAATCAACATTTACATTTGACAACGATTGATCATTGTCGATAGGGTATTTATTGTGGAATAACACCAAATTTCCACAATGATGACAATGTTTTCCATTGACACATTTCTTTGAATAAAATACTTCATCGTGATTTCTCTCACATAAAATTTGAGATATGAATTCACGTATCGTTGGCGGAGGTGGTGAATTTGTCCAAAACATTTTACCAAATTCAAGAAACGTATCATAATATAACTGAAATTGCACATGATAACGACAACAACATGTATCACGTATAGTTATAGGTCGAACATACCATGGTTTTTGTTGCACAAATGTAGTGATTGATATATTAATTCCACGATGATCTTCCTTGAATTTATTAAACAATTGTACTTGTGTCATGTCCATTATATGTTTTGGTTGGCTTTCATATACATTTCGTGATACTCTTTTGCGTATCACATCTCTTGCATTTGGTGAAACTCGAGCATGTTCCAACCAATATTCTCGTACAATATCTTTAACCCCTGCTCCTAATCTATCTTTGTAAGGTTGTCTACAAATAATTGCCCAACAAGCAAGTTCATTATTTTCATCTATTTGCATTCTGAATTTGCTATGTTTGTATAATGTTTTTCTTGATGTTCCAACTGCTTTTGCTAGTTCTGTTGTCAAACGCTTTTGTTTAGTACTAGCTGAAAGAATTGCTGTATGAATTGCTTTACGTGCAGCACTGATATCTTTCTTCCTGGATTTTCCAAATTTTTTTATTGCATCGCCTATATTTTCCATCACATTTTGTTTCAATTTCGACTCTTTTGTTACTTTGTGAATACCCAATAACGATGTAGCACCTTCTAATTTCTTGGACACTAATAAACATCTCAAAATTTGTGCTTGTCCTGCTATTGAGTAATCTTTGAGAACTTCATCATAAAATTTTGTAGCACGATATCGTGCAACATGTATTGGTAGTTTTTCTCCATATTTGTCGCAATCAATGTCTTCTAACATTTCATCATCAATAGTAAAAGTACCTATAC
Organism: Larix kaempferi; assembly: GCA_027924585.1. Classification (NCBI taxonomy): domain Eukaryota; kingdom Viridiplantae; phylum Streptophyta; class Pinopsida; order Pinales; family Pinaceae; genus Larix; species Larix kaempferi. The sequence continues at coordinate 4,273,687 of BSBM01001082.1, read as the reverse complement.
ATCAAATTAAATTTAATTTAACATATATCAAAAAATAAAATTCATTATAAAAAAATGAATTTGGAAAATATATGATATATACATACCAGGTTCAATTTCTGGATTTTGAACTTGATCTTCAATATTGATTTCATCGACATTAGCATGTAAATCACTATTTACATCTTCTACAATGTTCTTTTCAACTTCAATTTGTTCTTCTTGTACTCTATTTTCAATTTCCATTTCTTCAACATTGTCATGTAAATCTGTATTTATATCTTCAATAGTTCTCTCTTTCGTTTCAGCAACCCTTTGTTTTTTGGCAATATATCTGAGTTTTTGTTTCTCTCTATTATCATCATCATCACGTTTACGATCAACTTTTCTTTTACGATTTCTCTTATTGCCCATGGTTGTTTAATCTATAGACGATAAATTAAAGAATCATGTTACTTTATAGTAAAAACAAATACTTTCAATAAAAATTTATTTATAAATATATCTGGGAAAAAATCATTGTAAAAAAACAACTCTTTGAAAAAAACCCAATTTCAAAGAAATAAGAAGTACAAAATTACCTTGTAAAAAATCCTTTGCAAAATAAGATAACTATTTGAAAAAACTCTTTTCAAATAAATAAGAAGTGCAAAACTACTTTGGAAAAAAATCATTTGCAAAATACCTTAGCAAAACAACTATTTGAAAAAACCTCTTTCAATTAAATAAAAAGTGCAAAGCTACTTTGAAAAAAAAACATCCTTGCAAAGAACCTCCTTGCAAACATGTCTAAGAAAAGAAATATTTTGAAAAAACTCCTTGCAAATATCCCTTAAAAAAAACACTTTCAATGTGTTTTGGAAAAAAGAAGAAGAAACATACTTTGTAAAAATCTCTTTTTCAAAAAAATGTTTTCTTTGCAAATATACAGCAAGAAAATAAATATTTGGAAAAAACTTCTTGCAAATATGCCTTAGAAAATTTTTTTCTTCAATGTGCCTTTGGAAAAAAGAAGAAACATACCTTGTAAAAACCTCCTTTTGCAAAAAATGTCTTCTTTGTAAAAATGCAATAAAAAAGAGATATGTTGGAAAAACTCCTTCAATGTGCCTTTTGTAAAAAAGAAGAAGACATAGTTTGTAAAAACTTCATTTTGCAAAAAATGTCTTCTTTGTAAGAATGCAATAAGAAAATAGATAGGTTGGAAAAACTCCTTGCAAATATGCCTTGGAAAAAAAAACTCCTTCAATGTGCCTTTTGTAAAGAAGAAGAAGAAACATAGCTTGTAAAAACCCCATTTTGCAAAAAATGTCTTCTTTGTAAAAATGCAACAAGAAAAGAGATAGTTTGGAAAAACTCCTTGCAAATATGCCTTAGAAAAAAAAACTCCTTCAATGTGCTTTTTGTAAAGAAGAAGAAGAAACATACCTTGTAAAAACCTCCTTTTGCAAAAATTATATCCTCCTTCCGAAATTAGTTTGACAAAAAAATGCGAAGTTCAAACATGCGAAAATAATGAATTAACTTTACCTTTATTTATATGAGTATAATTTTTTTTTTTTTTTTTTTTTTTCCGGCCGACGAAATTTTTTTTCCGTTTGGTTATTCGGCCGAATAACCTTCGCTATAAGTCACGGCGCCGTTACGAAAAAAAGTTGTTCGGCCGAACAATTGTTCGGCCGAACAATTATTCGGCCGAATAATTTGTTCGGCCGAATAATATCTGAAACATGGCCGATTCAGACTTCTGCAAAATTTTCAGGTTTCTCCATTTTCGGAAGGAGAAAACCACCTCTTACACAACAAAACGAATGTCGGACTTCATACCAGTAGATTCATCATTGAATCTACTTTACGAGGGTATAAATTTTGTTGTATATAGATAAGAACTGATATTTTTTAAGTTTTATATTTGTAACATGTGTCGAGTTATGAATCAGCTCTTTAAAAAAACAGCGAAAAGAAAAATCCATAACTTTGTAAATACAACACCAAAAAAATCGAAGAAAATGTGGGTCGATTCATTGACGTGTCTACTTCAAAAGGGTGGTCGTAGATGTTTTGATTTTATAGCGGGTTGAGAGAAAAGTGGTGCAACAAAAAGGTTGTTGAAAATCGACTGAGTTTCCCCATGGATCGACTTTAAAAAAATATAATAATTAGTATAGAGGTCCATTGGATACAAACTTATAGTCACGCGTTAGTACATTGTGTGTAGATTGTCGTAGCATTTTCAGTTTTTGCAAAAGACAAGTCTAACAGCGATTTTAGTGGTGCAACAAATCATAACTCTTTTGTAGTCTTTTCATTTTATAAGAACACACTGTCAAACATTTGCAAAATCGACATATCAAATCTTAATAAAAAAAATTGAAAAAATTATGAGTAGAAAGCTAACATAATTCTACAAAAGTTTTCTTTTTACGGCAAAGTGAAATTTTAAATAAAAATATCACTTTTGTTCGCCCGAAGTTGGAAGACATGAAAAAAACAGAATTATTTTCTCACGAGACCCCCCAAAATAGACACCCATCTTCATTTTTTCACCCTTTATTGAGTTTATTTTTTTTTAAATTACAGCTCAAGAAATCAGACCCTCTCAGTGCTTGATAGATCTGGGTTTAAGTTGGATCTTTGTTGGTATTTTAATAATTACATCTATATGTGTTAGAATTAATTACATATATAGTTGTTTATTTCTTAGAATTTGGGGTGGATTACCATCTATGCTTTTCTTAGATTTAAGGAGGATGAGACAACTGTACTATCCAAATTGATTTTATGGACATCGTTCAAAATTCGATATATATATATATATATATATATATATATATATATATATATATATATATATATAAGGCATACCAACAGGTGATTATAACTAAGCATGGAGAACAATTAACGGATAACTTGTAACATATCCGTCTTCATTAGCCATCGGTTAAGTGGTTGTTCTAGTATGTATATGTGTTAGAATTAATACCTATAGAGATTATGGGAATGTGTGGATATTTGATGTGTACAAAATTAAAGAAATAAAATTTAAAATGTTAAAAAATTTAATTATTGAAATTAATATTAGTTATATATATATATATATATATATATATATATATATATATAACAAGTCGTTTTCATAATTATATTTGTATTTCAATGGCATTGATTCTATAGACAAAATATACAATGATTTTAGAATAATACCAATCTTTTATGTTGTTTTGTTGATTTTACAAAAATATTTGACACAATATCCATAACTAAGCAATGAAGTGATAATTGGTTTTTAAATATTTTTATTCAAAAAAATGGTTTTTAAATATTACACTAAAGTGATATTTTAAGTTCAAAAATAACTTTTTAATAGTTTTATATATTAGCATAGATTAATTTGAATTTCAAATTTATAATGTGCTAAGGTGGATAGATACTTTGAGATACTTTGTCTACGGACATGTGGTGTATTGGTTGGGCCAAACAATGTTTCCCTTCGCACCAAGGTTCGATTCTCTAGCCATCCCTTGATTCCTAATGAATATATGGCCCCTTAACAATTTTGGGTTGAAAAAAAATACTTTAAGATACAAACATTTTCTTCAAAATTTTCAAATAATGTTTAGTTATAAAGATATTTAGTAACAATGTTCCTGATAATTCTACTTACATTGTATTGCATGTACATATCAATGCATTCTATATATCTTAAAATTCAATATATCTCATTGTTACAATTTGGTTTTTATGTGCAAACATTAGCAATGGAATCATACCCAATCAAACAAGTGAAATAAATGCACCCTATTTTTTGCGTAATATCATTGCTAAAATTAATGCAGTTACTTGATTGCTCTAAATCATTTTTTGTTCTATCAATAGTGGCATCAATGCACCCTAATGTTTTAGGAAAGTAGTATGCACCTTGTTGCAGTTTGATTAAGATTGTTGTAGGGGCTTTGACATACCCTCAACCCTCTATGCACGTCCTTTTTTTTCACTTAACACTTCTATGTTGTTTGTGTATCCTCAGAAATTACATACACCACTAAAATGAACAAAAACTCCCTATTTCCCCCTCTTTTTCCTACCCAAAACAAAAGAAAATTTAATCATAGTCTCTACCATAATGGAGCATTGACAAAAGGTTTTCTTCCCATAAACTTCTCAATTGAAAACAACTCTCTCCTGTGAAAAAGCGAGCCGAACTTAAATAATTGGTGAGATTAAAAAATGATCTGATATCATTACTCACATGGAAAGCCACCTTAACTACTTGCATGAAAATGAAAAAGAACATATCAAGTGAACTACTTACATCATGATGAAAAACAACATATCAAATAAATAGACTTGATTATTGTAACTACTTGCATGAGAATGAAAAGGAACATATCAAGTGAACTACTTGCATCATGATGAAAAAGAACATATCAAATAGACTTGATTATTGTAACTACTTGCATGCGAATGAAAAAGAACATATCAAGTGAACTACTTGCATGATGATGAAAAACAACATATCAAATAGACTTGAGTATTGTATTTAGCAAAAGTAAGGAGATATTTGGTAAAGGATTTTGTAAGATGCTTTTTAGTGTTTGGTTTAATTTATAGTTAGGCTTTGCGTTTTTTTACAATGAATTAAACATATAGATTATGTATCCATACGTTTTTTTTCAAAATTTGAATATAAACTTTTGATCACCATTTACAGATTGTTGTAATAAATTTACAAGACATCCTCATCATTATCTATGTTTTCATAAACCTCAAAACTAATTTTGAGATTCTTTCAAAATTTTGTCAAAACAACAATCCAATAACATTTTGATTATGAACGAAGCCTCAATAGGCATGCCTCTCAAGTATAAAATCATTTATGTTTTCTTTTATTGTGCATATTACCTTATGCTGGCACTAGATTATGCATATTATTTGAAATCATAAAATATTAAAATCTGATTAAAACCAATAATACCAATACCATAAGTATATGACAATCATCATCATAAATTATTGTTTTTTATAAATATTAACACAAATATCAAGATAAATGAAAAATAAATTTCATAGAAACAAATTCGAACTTTTTCTAATTTAATTACTATTATAAGTATATTAAAATTATCCTCATTTATTATTGAAGAATATTCTCCTTAAACATTAACACAATTATCATAATAGTTAATTGAAGAATATTCTTTGTAAAAACTATCTAAAACTTAAAACAAATATCATGATTGAAGAGTATTCTTCATACAAACCATATAAAACTAACACAAATATTACGATATCATGATAGATAATTGAAGAATATTAAAAAACTATCTAAAACTTGTTTTGTTATTTAACGACAATAAAAAGTTAAATTAGTAAAAAAACCTTTCCATTATTTTAATAAAAATTAAATTCAAATTCAATAAAGGACAAATCATCAAACTCCATTATTAACATGTAAATAAATACCAAAATGTTGAATGGTGTGACATTGGATGAGGCACAAACCTATCAATTGGAATGGGTGCATTCATATGGGATAGGGTAGGGATGATTGAGGGCATGTTGAAGCATTTGCGACAATTTTATTACATTGTTGTAGGGTGCATATTGTTTGTCAATGGAAGTAGTCTAAGCATTCAACGATTTCGACCTACGATGATTGGAGGTTCATTGCTTTGGTGACCATCAACGTCTAATGTCTAACATGGGAGGAGATCAAGTTAGCAAATATGAGACATAAATTTTGATCACGATATTATGTGGGAGATTTTGAAAATTCTCTCACAGTAGAAAGTTGCTTCTTTTTTGGAAAATCAAAGCCCCATCCATGAAAATGGCTTCTGTCAAATTCATGCAAATTCATGTTTCATATATTGAATAACGGTGGCTTCCTTCTACTACAAGCCATTAATTTTATCCATTGTTATGTATTGTTTCCCCCGAATAAATCTACAAAGGAAATTACATTAATTGATCGCAGATCATATTGAACTGCAATAAAACTAGAAGCACAAATAGTTGTCAATACATGTTCACATGTATATACAAAAAGTATTAACCATTCGCAATAATTAGCTGAATAGATCGAAGGTGAACTCTTGCAAGCTTTCTATAGGTAATATAGAAGAGGAGGCATTAACTGCATTTCACAAACTCTTGGTCCTCCACATAGTGGACAAACACTAGGATCTCCTTGATATTTATTTGTTAGTAGTGGTTGACCTCCATGGCAATGTCTTCCACTAGGTGGTGTTGCAGGTTGTTTTGCTTTGATCCCCTCTAACATATTTTCCCCAATAAATTGCATAAAATCCCCCACAATAGAGTGTTGTATAGGGGTGAATTTCCCATACCAAATCAAATGGACAGGGATTACCCCAAGAATTGTAGAAAAATGTAGACGTTTGTCGAAGGAAGCAATAAAGGAATGGGCTGGGAAGATAGACACTGTCAACGCCCAAAATTCGCACACATGTGACATTTCAACGATTCTTCTAGTAAGGCGTCAACAACGTAAATAATTAAATTCACCAAAGGCATCCTTAACAAATCCAAAAGACAAGATGAACCCAAAAGTGCCAAAAAACAATCAAAAGAAGCGGTAGCGCCAGTAATACACTTTTAACTTGCGTTATAGCGCGGGTCACCAGAACAATGCCCATGCTACACTCGCATGGATATTCCTTCGATAAAAATGCTACTTTCAAAATGGTGGGACCACTAACTTTGTACAGCGCATTGAAGGCTCAATCCTCTCCAAGGATCCAAATTTGTCTCCTCACACACTTGGTGGCATTAACCAAACCCCTTGTGTACCTTGGAACTAGTTCATGGAGAAGATGAGTTCAAATTTGGATTGAGTTGTTTGTTGGCCACATCTTGGCCTATAAAAGGAAGCCATTGGCATGCATTTTGTAGAGAGAAATCAAGAGCAAGGTTATGTTGTTGATTTGAGTTGGAGCTTCCTCATAGCCCACCACTTCCTATCATTGTGAGCATTCCCAAGCTCCCTTGCCACCTTCCTTCAAGGGGAAAGAATTTCTCTCCATTGTTCCACCATTGAATTATCATTTAGTTTGGACCAAAAAGGCCTCCCTAAGGGAGACTGTTGGCTCCCTTGAAGCCCACACCTCCTAGGTGTTGTACAGCTTGACCATTGGGAAATACAAAATTGGTTTGGCATATCTTGGATTGTTATTGGAGTTTGCATTCTCTCCTCATCTATTTTATTTTGTATTTTTCCATATTTCTTTGTCTACATGTGAATTACACTAACAATCTCTTGCAGGATCACTTGGAGAAATACCAACCAACCACCCCATAGGGGCTCCAAGGACTGAGGCCTTGTTGCAGCCTACAAGGACTAGCCCTTTACCAAGTGGAAGAGTGCACTTGTGCAATTTTTTCCACAACATTTCTACTGGAAACCATACTTATTTTTGTTCATTTCTCATTTAAATAAGTTGTTTTATGATAAGTAATTAATTATGTGTATTTTTCACTTGCAAGAGATCAGGTATTCCACCTCTTTCTCTAGAATTTGGCCCTGATTCATCCCCAATTTACTTTTACATAGTAGCATGGATCCCGGTCGGATACTGGCCTCTCGGTCGCGCTGCCAGTGTAGAAACGACTCTAATAGTGACATGGACAGCGCAGGTAATCAGTGTTTGACCTGCGCTACCCCCATAAAGGTGACCCACCCATCTGGTTAGTATACCAACTGCGATGTTGAGTGCACCTATTTTGAATTTACCCACATGGTCCACGTGGAAGAGTGTGGTTTAACCGTTCTACCCTAGTTTATTTGCTTTTTATCTACATAGTTTAGTTTTGCAGTCCAATTAATGCTTACTAGTGAACTTAAATTAAGGCTACTTCACATAATTTTTTTTTTTTTAGTAATTAGTTCACCTATACCAATATTAGGAAGTAAAGAGTTCATCTCTCTTGAAACTTACCTAGGTAAACAACTTTGAGGCTTTCAACAGGGCCCATTGTTTTCACTAGTATTCAATAACATTTCTTGTTTATGCATAATTGACATGTTTTTGGTATCAATGTTAGTGTAGAATACACTTTTGGCACAAAAGCAAGGACTTGAAGACTCTTGTCTCCCAAATTATCCTCTTCACCTAACACTTCATGTGAGCTTGGTGAATCAGAAAAGGGTGAGAAGTGTGAAATACCTCTATTGCACACTTGTCTATTAGTTAGCATTTTTTATTTACAAAGCACCATAGGCATCTGTTAGAGTTGAAATTACATATTACTTTATATACTATTCTAGTTAATTTGTTGATAATCAATTTTTCTTTCATCACATGTGTTTGCACCACTAGCACACAGTAAGAGACCTAAAGACTGTCGCATCCTAGTATGCTCTTCACCCTGCACTTCATGCGAGCTTGGTGAATCGGAAAGTTAGGGATTGTGAAATACCTCTCTTACACTCCATAAGTGAAGATTCAAACCCCTTAAAATCAACATTGTAATTGTCTAAATGAATTAAAATCCCCCACAAGAGGTCACAAAACAACATTTTAGTTGTTTAGGATTGATTGGGCTAGGCATCCATTAATGCCCACCAATCTAGTTTCATTAGCAATATTTTGAAACACAACATTGTTTTCTCGTAGGGTACTTACAAATATTGCTATAAGCAAGTGTTAAAAGAAAACCCATGTAACGTCCCCTTCTCCATAGAACAACAGGGAAGGAAACATTAACAACATACCGGGCTTATGGCATATTTATCCCCAATAATTTTTAACATAAATAACTAACATTTTAAACTTCTATATGCAGATTCGATTCAATATAAACACAGTGGAATTAAACAATACATCTGCACACAGTTTCATCATGCATTCAACATATAAACAACAGTCATTAATTAAAATGCTTGCAGGGCATAGAATTAACATCAAGAATACTTATCTCGAATTATAATGCCCCAAACGACTGGCTACGTGAGAGCAACGTTCCACCCAACCATAGATCTCTATCCAGCCTGTATTCTTTCAGCTGAGAGATCACCCCCGAGCTGGGCTGTGTATCCACTAAGGAGGAACTAGATGGCTCCCTCACAGTCAGGATTTCACTCCGACAACCATGCTAAGCCAACACACAGTTGGGTTTTTCAAGCATGCAATGGGAAATGGAGAGGGATGCTAGTCCGCTAAGCTCAATCCCAGAGCTAGTACACATCAAGCTAGACTCCAACGATCCCAGCCTCCATTCGAACATCCACACTTGGATTTCTTACAGCTTTGTTCAGCAATTGACCCAAATCCGTCACTGATTTTCTGGGCAGTTAAAACTGGGTTTTCCCATGGCTTTTGGGGTAGCTATTGCTCCCAAATTCGCCCCAAGGTTCCTACCAATGGATCCCCCATTGGATTTCTCTGTCCAATACCAAATCGGGACGTTTTTGGCTTCCCAAAACGTGGGTTTCCTTCAAGTCGCGATTTCTGGTTTTCTCATTCATGGGAGCTCGTTTTTGGATGGAGAATGATGTCCCATACTTCCACAATGGAATGGGGATAAGGATGGAGCAACCCCCAAGATGTAGAGTGACTTGTGGGACAAGTCAAAATAGCCCATACCTTCCCATACGAATTTCAGGGCTGCCCATACTCCATCAAAGTCATGGGCTGAAATCTCAACCACTTCCTTACAATTGGCATTAATGTCACCTAAGGAAGTCAATGGGTTCACATAATGACAAATGGCAACCTATGGGTCACTCCCATAGCCCCCTCACCACTCCCTAGTGGATACACGTGGCCCCTTCTCATTCGTTGCCTCCGTAGCCAGCTTTGGTATTTTATATTGCATGATGTCTAATTTACATCCTATTACAATTTCCATGGCTTAAGAGCACATGGTATCAAATATCAAATACTTGCCCTTTAAATAAAATTCGGCTTTCACTAGCGGGGCCTTGGCCTTGAGCTCCACGCTAGGAAAACATACATCACATGTACACTGATTTACATTAAAGGCTCATATATCCTAAGGGTCGAATTGGGGGTATTACAACCCAGATCATAAGTGTGTCATGATTAAGCAGGTGAAAGCCAAGGTATAGCTACCCTGCTCTCCCCTACAAGTCACTCAACTTGTTGTAGGGAGACGACACTATACCGTGCAAGATGAACCACTGATCCACACTTGAGCAAGGTATCTTAGTGGCCCAACTTAGGATATCACCAAGGAGCGATTATGAGTGCAATTGAATCCTAAAGCTAGCTATTTCCTTTGGAAGGTTTTTTCAAGTCTTCTTGATTGGAAAATTGGCCCCATTATTGGTAGAGCTAGCTCTGTGTTACCTCCACTAGTCAGTTGGTGCGTGGATACCATTATCACCATCAATTGTGCTTTTGGGAGGCCCAACTATATTTGAGAGGAAGGACGTTAGGTCTTGTTAGGGAATTTACATTTATTTTCTTGTTAGGGAATTTACAGATGCGAATATGGTGCAAAAATTCAGTGATATGTGCAAAGTTAGTTTTAGTGCACAAGTTCCTACATGTAGGTTCTTTTTAACTACAAGTTCACTAACTTGTAATTAAAAATAACCTACATGTAGGAACTTGTGCACTAAAACTAACTTTGCACATATCACTGAATTTTTGCACCATATTCGCATCTGTTGTGGTTGGCATATTTTTCCATTTGTTCAATTGTGTTCATTTCCACTATCACTCTCATTTTGACACAAATCCTTCATCGTTGAGGAACAAAATAACATCCTGAGACAATCTCGATGACTGCAAGGCATGTCCCCTCTCTCAAGGGTTGTTTTTACACCTTCTTCTCGTGGTTCACAAGGAAGGTACTCTAGCCGAGGTCGTTCCTAGGCTACATTGATAGGATCATCTGGTTGAGGCCAAGCCTTTCTATGTGTATTTTATCCTCTTGGATATGTTAAGATTTAATATGCTAAGACAGAAAATAGCAGTATTACATTCCATTTCACAATAATAGCATATACAGGATCACTGAAGAAACAACAAGCATGGCATAAACACAAGAGACACAGATTTATCCTGGGAAACCCTCATGGGGTAGAAAACCCAGCAAAGATTCCTCAATATAGATGACCAACAATATACAAAGATGCAAACCAAAGACATGATCTCCTCCTCCACCATAGCAAACCTCTCCTCCACAAGTGTGCTACTCTCAAGTGAGTGAGTGTGTGTCAAATGAGGAATACACCTCCTCTATTTATACACTACTCCGACTTGTCTTTTACACACAACATGTAGGCTCGTATTTAACCAATGGGTTAAATACCCCACTACAACTGATTGGGCCGACCCCTCTAGGGTGGTCTAATAACCCTTTGACCCACATGACACATACAGGGCCGATCCCCACTAGGGAAGTCTAATAACCCAAGTTACCACATTCCGACAGAGGAATAAACATCTCCGGATATACAATAAGATCTTCAAGGAGGAATGAAACATCTCCAGAATAATAAAGTACAAATATAATATTCTTTGAAGTTACAATATCTCAACAGGATAAACTATTAATTACACCACTTCCTCCATTGGCAGAGGTATCCCACTGGCTTCTCCCCTTGGAGATCCCTCGGTTCCATTTGATCCTTCCTCTCTTGTAGGAGTTCAACTGTTATTTACAACACCACCCGAGTCTCCCCCTTGTGGAAATCACATACCATACATAATGAAAAGAACAACTGCCCCTACCTTACCATTCATGGTTAGTTTAAATCTCTTGGATTTGGCCAAACTGTTTAATGATCCCATTGCTCATGATTTGGCATGGCCAGCTATGCCAGACAAACTTCCCTCTGACATTCACAAATTCGAAGGAAAGTAAGGGGACAATCCCACCAACCACATCATTTCTTTCCACTTATGGTGTTCATCTAACAGCATAGTGGATGACCCTGTAAGGCTTCATCTCTTTCAACAGACCCTCACCGGTATGACAGCCAAATGGTATGTCAACCTAGTAAGCACAACCCATGCCACATTTGTGACATTGACCATTGTGTTTCTCACTTACTTCTAGCTTCTGATCCAACATTACTTGGGTCTTGAAATTATCACCGATTTTCGGAAAAATACTTCCACCCACATCGCCGACCACATCCATTAGTGGCGTAGATGCCATACATTATGTAAAATCGAAATACAACCTCCATTTTTGTTGCATTGGTTTATCAAATCTCTCCAACCCGCCATAGCTAAATATGTCGCCACCTCCATGATGCAAAGCGAGAAGGATGCTATTCTGAAATCCCATCATTTCGATCTCACTTATGCATAATCCGACTATCTTTACACCATCCTCCCTGATGCCCCTCAGCATTGGTCATTCAATCCTACACCTTCAAGCTTGTCACATTCGATGGATGGGCTTATTGGGTCCATTTCCCATTTAGGAAAGGATCCTCCCACCACTTTGGTGGCATTTAACATGGATCCAGAATACCCATCCATGCCACTTGCATCGGTACCCCCTAAACCGGTACCAACCCCACTAGTTGGTCAATTATAGTATGGACCATATAGTCCTACTTACCCAAATGTTGACCAAATGACGACAGTTCCTACACCTATGTCCACCTCCTACGGAACAAAAATCTCATTTATCCCACCCCTGGGGTATAGCCCATATTATCCTTTCCCATTCCCAACTAATCAACAACCTATCCCTCACATGGGGGTTAACATAGTTCAACCTTATTATGTTTAACAAGCTCAACAATTTGAACAATTGAACACCACAAACCCCCAGAATTTGCAGAATCAGGGGGAGAATAAAGGTTAGAACAAACATAATAAAAAAATAACGAAAGGGGGAAATCCCCCTCCCGAACATAACTAGAATATGGGTAACCAAAATATAGGGACTAACAATCCCCCCAAATAAGGGAAGAATCCGAACGTGAGGACCAATTACTGCTGCTCCATTTGTGGTGATTATGGGCATCACCAGAAGCTAGCTTCTCTTATCTATGCCAAGAGATACCTGCAAGGGGCCTTAAATTATGCTCGCAGCTAGCTCCTGGTGATGCCTGCAAGGGATTGAGAAAAATGCCCGCAAGGCTTCCAAATATGCCTGCACATCCTCCTTAATTATGCCCGCAACAATTTTTTAAGATGCCCACAAGGAGCCTTTAAAAATGCCCACAGGGGGTCTTTTGGATGCCCGCAGGTGCCTCTCCATATGCCCGCAATGGGCCTTCAATGTCCTCCAATAAATGTCTGCATGGTCCCTTTGATTATGTCCGCAAGGGCCTAAAGGGATGCCCGCAATGGGCTTTTGAAATGCCCGTAGGGGGATTCAAAGGATGCCCGCATGATCCTTTTAATTATGCCCACAGAGCCTTCAAGAAATGCCCACAAGGGCCCAATAAAATGCCCGCAGGCTGCTTCATCAAATGCCAGCAGGTGTTGTAGAAGATGCCCACATGGACCCTTTCTGAAATTCCTGCAACATTCCTTCAAATGCCCGCAGGGGCCTTCCAATGCCCACAAGGGGATATAGAAATGCCCGCAACCTCATGTAAATTCCTGCAGTTGTCCAGAATATGTCCGTAGGGACATTCAAATGCCCACAAAGGCACAAAAACTTTTCCTCCAAGAGATGCCCACAGGCCTTGCCATGTCCTCCATCTTTCCATGCCACCATCTTCAATTCATTGTCTCCATGTCCTTGTCCATTGCTTGTCCTCCATGTCACCTTGTCTTTTTCCTTAATTCTTCCATGCTTGCTTAGTCACCAACACTTGACCTTGATTGCAATGTCATCAAATTTTTGACTTGTTTTTTCATGATCTCATGCTTTCTATGTCACCAAGCCATGTCACCAATGCTCAGCGACAAACACCTTCACCACTTGTCATGATATCAATGCTTGTCCTTGTTTGCTTGCCATATCATCTTGTCTATGTCCTTTGCCATCCAATGCCATGTCGTTTCTCTTCCATGTTTGTCTTCATGTCACCAATTTAGCCTTTGTCATTAATGTATTGTCATCAATGACAATCATATTCATCACTCTGTACACTATGCCGCAAACTACCCCCATTCCTTATGTTTCTTCGTCTTTTACCACATCTCCTTATGATATCAATAATAAAATACACAAACCTCCCCCTTTACCTATGCAAAAAATTGAAGCCAAAGATGTTCCCTACCAAAATTGGTTTCATGTCATTACTAGAGCTCAAGAATGTGATAATTAAAGTAGCGTGAATGATGAAAATAGGGAAAATGGAGAAATTGGGGCAAATGGAGGAATTAGGGCCGGAGATGAAAAAATGATAAATGGAGAAGTTAAGGTTCGGGATGAAAACAGGGTAAATGGAGAAATTAGGGTTTAAGATGGAAACTAGGTACATGAAAAGGCTTTCGATTTAAGATGGAAATTAGGTATAGGAAAAGGCTTTCTTAGAGAAAACAATTTTGTAAACCAGGGATCCAAGAGAGTTTTGAGCAAAACTTATGTGAAATTCTCTTGAGTGACTGATAAAACATAAGTGAAAAAATAACATAAGGCCCGATTAAAAAATGAGGAAGCCAAGGGTCTATTGAAGGAAACTGATTTTCAATGCAGCCAAATCTGCTAAAAAATACCTATTGGAGGGCATGCCAACTGATACCGCAATATTATTCTTCTATTTCCCATCATTTGCATCTCAGGGCTGAGACCCATCTGCCGAAATAGGAGAATTGACTGCCGAAATAGAAAACTTGATCAATTGGACGAGCTGAATCATTCTTGAAAGTCATAATCATGGAAGAGAAAATGTGTGGAGGCCTCCATGATCAAACCCTACAAATCATTCTTTGCCAACTGAAAATTAGTAATGCAGAACCATCCATCTGCCATATGGGTCATTGTAGCAGTGGTTTCTTTTCCATCATGCGTAGTAGGCTTAGCTCATAGGTGAACCCCATAGCAACAAATATGAATAAAATTGTGGATAGACAGAGATGAAAATCATGAAGAAGCGAGGGTGCGAACATACGATGATGAGGATTCCAACACATGTGCGTGGTGTTATCCCAATGGGGAAAAACATATGGGATTCATAGCCCCTATAAACCTATTTGCAGGACAAACCCGAACCAAGATCGAAGAAACCCATAAACATATGATAGAGGAAAAAATCAAGGAGGAAGAAAACAGAGCTTGTAGACTGCCTGCAACAAAATAAAAATATAAAATATGACATAAAAGAGATTGACAAAAATGTTAAAGTATTACATAAAATCAAATTAAGGGGCGAACTTCCAAGTTAAAACAATAAGCGTTTTCATCTAAAATAATTGTCTTAAAATGCCCCTTCGTGTAGTAGTGTGGCCTCCTACGCGCTTAGGTTTCACCAAGTTTCGAACCAAAGTTGCCATCATTGCATTGAAGCTCGCTTAGTGTAGGATTTTCCCCTCATGTGTGTAGGTCAAGGGGTGATGGCATACATATTTCCCATATGCATGGCCATGATAATACCGTAGTTTGATATATGTACAAGTTTCAAAAGGGATGGAGGACTTATTCGAAAGACAGAGTGTAGAGAAGAAGAGTTTTTCGATGTTGTTTTGTCCGATGCTATCATTGGTTTGGCTCATTTCATTTGTTGTTGCCGGAGAGTACAACCACCGAGAGGGAGCTGAGAAAGGGAGTGGTCAGTGTAATCATCGAATCATTAGACTTTGGCATATCATAAAGACTTGGTGCATCGTAAATCTCGTGATTTTAGGAATACATTGACATAAAAGACTCCTCAAACGATTTGAGCTAATAGTGGTTGTACCGGTTGGTACAACCTGACACCACCTCGCCGCCAAGTCTTCCACACATTCTCACCTATCAAGATTAAAAAAGACACATTTTATACATTTTTTCAACCAATATTGAATTCATAAATTAATAAAACAACTAGAAATGATGATTTAAATATTAAAAAATATTAAAATTATAAAACTAAAAATGGTGATTTAAATATCCGAAAACCATTAAAACTATAAAACAACTAATAACAATAATGATTTAAATATTATAAGATTCGTCTGTAGAATCTTGATCTTTATTGTACTATTTGATTCTATTTGAATACCAATAGTAGTTTTTTTAGCTGGAAAAAAAAATAATGATTTAAATATTAAAGTTATAAAACCAAAACTATGGTTAAATATTGAAAATAAAAAACAATTTTAAAAATTAATTTAATTTCATGAAAGTTTCATGAAGGTATAAAGATTTTTTAAAGTTATATCGTTTTTAAAATTATGTATATTTATATTTATTTATAATTATTAAAAATATTTAAATTACATATTCTGATTTCATGAAAGTTTCGTGAAAGAAATATAAAATCGTTTAAACCTATATCCGTTTAGCAAAAAAATATACTGATGTATATTTTATATTTATTTACCGTTATTAAAAATAATAGAACTTCAAATTTTATAGTTTTTATTTAAACATATTCTTATTTTTAAATTTTACAAAGTATTGAATTTCAATTTTTTTAATTAAATAAATTCTAGTAATAAAAACTACATATCCGCCGAACATTATAATGATATATTTCAATATAATCTAAAATAAACAAAACATAGCACTCACTCTCATATTTACTAAATAAATATAATTCTACAACCCAACTAATTTAATTAAATAAATAGTAACAGATTTATATCACCAATACAATTCATAAATATGAATTAAAAAATAATAAAAGATATTCACTAAAATATTTATATTAGAATGGATTACATTGATTTTTCATTTAAAGACTCCATCTACTACAACTGTTCCTTTATAACGCAACATACATGCGGTTTTAAATTGCAAACTGAAAACTTCAATTTAGTTCCTCACGTACATTCTAATGCTCCTCCATATATTATACTGATCCTGAAGGAGGAAGAGATCTGAAAACAGAGTATGCTTTGTTTTAATCAAAGAACTTAAGCAAAAATAAAACTGGAATAATCTCACACAATAAAACGAAAAATAACATTGAAATGACATCCATCCCTGTGGAGAATCTTTATTAAAAAATTGAAACTACTCTTACAGGATGTTACAGAACTCGCTGTATACAGTTCTCCAAGAAGGGGCTTTTTCAACATGAATATATAAAATGAACAACTCAGTATATATAATACCAAATCAGAAAAGATAAAGAACACATGACTTCCAGAGAAAATGGAAGTCGGTTCACCTTAAACTGAAAATAGTTAAAATAGATTACTAAAGTAGCGGGAAAGACTACAAGTGTCTCCTAAAAATGTTTAATTGATGAGCTTAGTCATCACATGAACCACTGTTTAACTCCTCCAGATCCTTATACATATCCTCATCACATGAATCACTGTTTAACTCCTCCATATCCTTATACATATTCTCATCACATGAATCACTGTTTAACTGTGATGGATCACTGCTTGACATCTCCCTCAGGAAGATTCTACTGATCCTACTCTTCAGCCTATCAACTACTCCCTCACCCCATTGCAATTTGGGACAATTATAGACATCAAGCATCTTTAAGGACATACAATATTCAACTCCTTCCAACTCTTCTAACTCAAGGCACCCGTGAACTTTTAGCGATTCGAGCTTTGTTAGCTGCGCTAAATCCCGTATGCTCTTCAGTTCTTTACAGTTTCTAAATTCTAGGGTTTGAAGCTTTGAAAGAGAACAAAGCGCTTGTGGTTGTTGTTCGATTAACGACAAACGTTTCAATTCCTTGTAATCCTGGAGCGTCAATTCCCTCAAGTTCCTTAACTCGCCCAGCGAAGGCAGCAGCGTGTCCAACAGAGGGTTTTCTATCCACAGAACTTCCAAATCGCTAGGGACTTCAGTTGCACTCGGCAATTCTTTGAAATTTGTGCCCGTCAACTTTAGTACTTTTAGGGAACTTTGATGTGCCAGCTGCGAGGGCCATACTTTAATTTTTTCACAATCTGAAAGATCTATGTGAACAAGAGTTCTTATATTTCCAAGTGTATAGCTTGAGATGGTTAAAAAGTAGCAACCAGACGCATCAAGAAATTCAATGCTACTTAAACTCCCGAAAGAATCTGGCAGCCTATCCAAATTACAGCAGTTAGACAGGTTCATGTAGCGGAGGTTCGTACAGCTACCCAAGGTATCGGGCAGGCTCCTAAGTTTATTGCACCCCAACAGTTTCAAGTTGTGGAGGTTCGTCAAGCTACCAAAAGAATCTGGTAGGCTCCTCAGATCCGTGCACATAGACAGGTTCAAGTGGTGGAGGTTCCTCAAGCTACCAAAGGAATCTGGTAGACTCGTTAGTCTGTTCCCACTCAAGTTCAATTGGTGGAGATTCGTCAAGCTACCAAAGGTATATGGCAGCTCCACTAACAACTTGTAATCCTTTGTTATAGACATGTCCATGTGGTGGAGGTTCGACAAGCAACCAAAGGAATCTGGCAGCCTTTTCAGAGGCACTTCAGACAGGTTGATCTGGTGAAGGTTCGTCAAGCTATTGAAGGAATCTGGCAGCGTATGCAGGTGAATGCACTCATGTATGTCCATTCTGTGAAGGTTCGTCAATCTCCCGATGGAATCTGGCAGACTCCTCAGATTCCAGCACCCAGTCAAGTTCATGCTGTGGAGGTTCGTCAAGTCACCAAATGAATCTGGCAACCTCTTCAGTCCTTTGCACCAAGACAGGTTCAAGCTGCGGAGGTTCATCAACCGACCAAAGGTATTTGGCAGCGTCTTCAAAGTTGGGCACAGAGACAGATCCAGGTGGTGGAGCTTCCTCAAGCTACCAAAGGAACCTAGCAGCCTCTTCAAATTGGAGCACCCAGACAGGTCCATGCGGTAGAGGTTCATCAAATTCCCAAAACAATCTGGCAGACTCTCCAGTTTCTCGCACCCAGACAGGTCCACGCTGTGGAGGTTCCTCAAACTCCCAAAGAAATCTGGCAGACTCTCCAGATTCTTGCACCCACGCAAGTCCATGCGGTGGAGATTCATCAAGCCACCAAAGGAATCTGGCAGCGTCTTTAGATTCCGGCACAGAGACAGGTCTATGTGGCGGAGGTTCCTCAAGTTACCAAAGGAATCTGGCAGCGTCTTCAATCTGTGACACCGATACAAGTCCATGTGGTGGAGGTTAGTCAAGTTACTAAAAGAATTTGGTAATGCTTTTATTGAGCACCCTCGTAACACCAAGGCCCTCAACGACTTCATCTCCCCTATCCACGGTGGAATGTTTGAGAGATGCTCCACATCAATAATCTCTAATTCCTGCAACTGCAAAGGTACCTGGAAGAACAAGTGTTTCGACTGTAAGAAAGAGATGAATATATAGTTCTCATGCAACCGATGACCACACAAACTTTAACTCGAAAGTTTAATTTTACCTGCGATTTGCTGGGCCACAATGTTGTCAATACTCCCCCCTGCACCTTCAAAACCCTTAAATTCTTAACTGGAATCCAGGAAGGCAGATAAGAGTAGGGACAGTCACGCCAAGAAAGCCATCTGAGGTTTGGTGGGCTCACCCTCCTCAAAATGCACTCCAAGAGATACCCTTCAGTCTGAAGAAATTGCAAATTTTCACTGTGTAATCTATCGCGACGCTTCAATCCGCAGTTCTCCAGCAGCTTGTGAGTCCATTCGTACCATGACAATATTTGTGAGCCCGTCCCTCCTCCTTCGGTGCTATGCCTTTCAGGAAACAGCCTAATTCCGCGCGCTTCAGTTATAAGCTGTTCATTATTGAAAAGGACGGAGAATTAAGAAACTGCACCACAAAGCTTTCTATGGTTAAATTTAAATATTTTGAAGGTGAAGAACGACGGAGGAATTAGAAACTGTGCACAGATTACTATGGAAATATTTTAAAAGTTTGAATGATAGAGCACTTACAGATGATTGCTGGTGCAGCCAATCATGAATGTTCTCTGGGTAACGCCAAAGACGGCTCGGCAATTCCTTCTCCGCAATGTCTCTTCCCATATCTTGGAGGTGTTCATGCATATGTATAACATTTTCATGGTCTACCTCTACAAGGCATTTGGCCTCTAGATTTTTAAACCCCAATAATCCTTTTGAGTCGCATACTGTTATGACACTACTTTTCTTTTCTCCTACGAATAAACATGCAATATCTAAAAAGAACTGCCTTTCCTCTTCGTTGAGTGCATCATAACTAATTTTTAATCTATTCAGGATATCAGTTGGAACTTTTACTTGGTGAAGTATGCCCTCACAGAGAGATTTGTCATTCATTCCACAGAGAAGTGCCCCAAATACTTTTAAGGAAAGAGGCAGCCCATCGCATACGAGTAAAAACTTATCTACCAGATCTTCATATCCGGGGAGTGGATGGGGGTGGCAGAAGGCATATGAGCAAAAGAGCTCTCGCGAGTGTTGTTTAGTAAGGCCGGTTAACTTATAAATGGATGCCTCTTCCACTCGTGACCTTGCTAAGACAGCTTTGTCCCTAGATGTAACCAGAATTAAACTATCCTTATGTAAAACATCTCTATCTGGTAAAAGTGCATCTATCTGATCTTGATGATCTATGTCATCTAAAACTAGTAAGACTTTATCAAATGAGAGAACCTGTATAAGTCTCTGTGTACCTTGATGGATGTCGTCTATATGCCGATCCCATTGACCCAAGCCTTTCAGAAGTTTACTCTGCAAGGAGTGTAAAGAGCTTTTAGCATTTTCTCTTACCTCTGATAAAAAGTAGGATACGCTGTACTTTGAACGCATTCTATTGAAAAGCTCTATCGCGACAGTTGTCTTCCCCACTCCACCCAAGCCAACTATGCCCACGACTTGACCTTTTTGTGTGTGTTGCTTCCTTAATACCGTGGTTTCAATATCTTTGACTTTGTTATCTAAACCTGTCGGATACTTGGCCACATGCAGCCTTGTCTTTTTAGCCATTATTTCCATGACACGTTCCATGACCTTGTCTAGCATCAGACCCTCATCCCTAGTTATTCACAAAAGAAAAAAAAAAATTAGAACACATGTTATATATTCTTTAAATTGCAAGCATAGGCAAAGCTTCGTATACTCTTACCAATTCAAATACATGTTATATATTTTATTCATATATAGAGAGGGGAGTTAGAGGTCTCACCGGTTAAATTTGCCCTTCAAATCGAACCCACTTTTTTCTGCAACACTCGAAAGAGCATCTCTCCATTTCCGAATGGTGGCGGGGTCGTATCGCGGCTTCTCTTCA
Source organism: Larix kaempferi (assembly GCA_027924585.1). NCBI lineage: Eukaryota > Viridiplantae > Streptophyta > Pinopsida > Pinales > Pinaceae > Larix > Larix kaempferi. The sequence continues at coordinate 4,252,470 of BSBM01001082.1, read as the reverse complement.
TTAGTTTGAGAGTCGAGCGTTTTCTTCCCTTGGAGTTTGTTGAGGGCCTTAGCATAAACTCCTTCTTTTTTCTGACCTGTCCACTTGAGCGCAGCAGGTTCTACATTGTAAAATATCGGAACAATGGGTTTCCTCGACTCCAGCATTTTAAGAAGCTCGTGCAAACACCATGGTGAATCAGCATAAGTCTCAGAAAAAATGGCCACATGGACCGAGGCATTTTGAATAGACCTCTCTATTTGAGAAGGAAAATGGTCTCCCTCTTGCAATTCCTCCTGGTCTAAAAAGGCTGTGAATCCGTGTAAATGAAGACGACGGTACAGATAGCTAGCGAAGGTCTTCTTGGTGTCCAGGCCACGATGGTTAATAAACACATCGTAGCCGGAATTGATGGAATGAGAAGCTGTGGAGGAGGAGGCGGTGGAAGGGTCCATCGTAGTTGCAGGAGAGTGGAGGCGTCGGGATTGGGGATCGAGGATGGAGGGTTGGGTACACCAAAGCCAACTGTGATACAAATAGAAATAGAAATTGGAGAAGCTCTGAACGTTCAAATTGCAAGGGAGGAGATAAGCTCAGGAGTTTACGAGAAATTATGGGAACGATTGTAACCACATAAAAGATCGGAGTACCGATTATGGGAACGATTGTAACGACAGAAAAAGATGGGAGTACCGAGATATATAAACCCTCTTTCTCATAGATGCTTACCAGCCCATACACCAGGATTAAAGTAAAATATTTTCACTTCAGCGCCACAGGAGTAAGGGCCCGTCATGAACCGCGTCAATCTTAGTGGTCTGTACGATGGAATTTTCTTCCCTTTTCCTTCATGGATTGCAACTTGACACGACAAGATGTGCTCCACCTTTACCATGTTCACGACTATATGGTATGCCTCTTCCAAGAAGGTCAAATACACTCCCCACGCGCGTAGAAAGATAACCGACAAAAGGGATGTGCTCCACCTTTACCATGTTCACGACTATATGGTATGCCTCTTCCAAGAAGGTCAAATACACTCCCCACGCGCGTAGAAAGATAACCGAAAGATAACCGACAAAAGGGATGTGCTCCACCTTTACCATGTTCACGACTATATGGTATGCCTCTTCAAAGAAGGTCAAATACACTCCCCACGCGCGTAGAAAGATAACCGACAAAAGGGCCCATTGGAGAGTAGAGATTGAATTTATATTAGATTGAATTTACATTTCATTGACAAAATGGCTTATGTCAAATTCACATACTGACAAAATGGCCCAGTGTTAGATTGAATTTACATTTCATTGACAAAATGGCTCATGTCAAATTCACATACCGACAAAATGGCCCACTGGAGAGTAGATATTGAATTTACATTTCATTGACAAAATGGCTTATGTCAAATTCATGTAAAGTCATGTTTCATATATTGAATAATGGTGGCCGCCTTCTACTGCAAGACATTCTTTTTCTCTATTGTTATTTCTTGTTGCCCCGAATAACTCTACAAAGGAAATTACATTAATAGATTGTAGATCATGTTTAACAGCAAAAAAAACCAGGAACACAAATACTTGTCAATACCTATTCACATGTATATACAAAAGTGTTAACCATTCTCAATAATTAGTTGAATAGATTGAAGGTGAATTCTTGTAAGCATGCTCTAGGTAATGTAGAAGAGGAGGAATTAACTGCATTTCGTAGACTCTTGGTCCTCTACATAGTGGACAAACACCGGGATCTCCTTGTTATTTATTTGCTAGTAGTGGTTTCCTTTCATGACAATGTATTCTACCAAGTGGACATGGTGGGTTGCTTTACTTTGATCCCCTCTAACGTCTTTGCTCCAAGAGATTGCATAAAATCCCCCACAATGGAGAGTTGTATGGAGGTGAATTTCCCATACCAAATTAAATAAAAAAGGATTACCCCGAGAATTGCATAAAAATGTATTTGTTTGTCGGAGGAAGGAATAAAGGAGTGGGTTGGGCAAATAGACACCTGAAGGATTTAAGTAAACAAGGGACAACAACATATTTCCCATGTAGAGGCTAGGAAGAGGATTTGAGGAGTCTCAAATGCATGGGATGGTTTGAAATTTGATTTTCCTTGAGGTGGTAGATGAATGCTCTCCACGCCCTCCATGATTAGCGGTAGGTGGAGGCACCATAGAGAGGGATGGCGACAGAAAGTGCAAATGAAGGTTGGGCGGTGGACGTTGGACATTGGATGGTGGATGTCACCTGAGCAATGAACCTCTAATCATCGGAGGTCAAAATCATTGAATTCTTAGACTACTCCTTGACAATGTCTTGTGTTATGTTATTGTCAAAGTCAATGCATCTACTTGATTTCTCTAAATCATTTTTCACTATATTATCATTGAAATCAATACTCTAATGCTTTGTTTATATCATTACTAAAATCAATGCAACTACTTCATTAAGCATCATTTGATGGATGACTTGTACATGGCCAAATTTCTTTGGTTTGCCTTAGAGTATATTATTTAACATGGCTCTTAGTTATGGAATTGATGTATTAGAACTAAGTTTTAGTTCCTCCCTTGAAAACCTAATCCATTGCTCTATCTTTATTATATCATCACTAAAATATGGTGCACCCCATTGTTTTTGCTATGTCATTGTTAAAATCAATACACTATTGATTTAAACATTATAAATCATTTTCCATCACATAATTATAAATATCAATGCATCCTATTATTTTTTAATCATTATTACATAAATAAAAAATAGTAGCAAGCTGTGATTGTCCCTTCTTAGAGCTTGAGGCATTGACAAGCAACAATTGCTTAAACTATTTAGCAAAGGAAATAGTGGCAAATGACAAAAGATGGAGCAAAAAACTAGAAGAAGCAAAGAATGAAGCATATATATTTTGCATGAACAAAATTTGTTAGTGTTAAGTAACATTCAACAATGGCGAAGCTATAATGGTCTACATAGATTTGTCACTTATACTGACGTACATAGTTGCTTGCACACGAGTCTAAGGATATTGGTTTGCTAGAACCATAGCTTTGCTTTGCTAGGCCATAATATGGGAGCCATGGATCTTATCATTTACTGTATAGAGTTGGAGAACAATGTTATAAATACTAATATATCAAAGGGTTGGTTAAATTTCTTATATGGAAGTTTAATTAGAAAAAAATTGCTAATGCCCTCTAACATGTTAAGTTTTAGGTAGTCCTTCCATTTTAGCCTAAGTTCCAAAAAGGAACCAAATGAGGGGTGTAGCTACTGATGGTATATAAGTAGTGATGGCATGTTTGGAGTAAGCAGCGAGATTGTGTATCCAAGAATCCAGGAAATATTCATGTATCTAGGCACCATACTTAAGTAATGAGATTTTGGTGTCATGTTGAAATGTGGAGGTGGAAGCCTTATGATGAAGTTTGAGGGCTTTAGCGAGAGCATTGGCCAGTTTAAACAACACTTTGTGAGTACTTGTCTCTTTGTAATAAGAGGAATTGGTGTTGTAAGGAGCCATTGAGAAATAGAGAAATGTTGTGAAAAAGATACAAATGACAATCTAGGTTATCCATTTTTGCAAAAAAAAATGATTGAGATCTAGGGAGGGTTATGCATTCCTAGAGAAAAGATTTGGGGTGGATGTTGGTCTCCAAAAATGCCAAACATGTGTGGCATGGCCCTTGGAAAGGTGTTATAGTCTCAAAGAGAAGATATGTGGTGGAGAGTGGCCTCAAAACCCTATGTAAATGTGATGAAACATAATAAGAACCCTTCAGTGGATCCAATAACCTACAAAACAACCTAAATAAGGTAGCTAGGATGGAGGATAGAACTAAATTAATCCATAAGCGTGAGACATATATACAGAGAAAGATAATAGAATGTGTAGGCTGAAAGGGAGGTCTCCTAAAATCTCTAACCAAGTGAAATGGAGCAAGCCAAGATCTTAATTGACAAATACTTTACGATATAGGCCTTAACATAAAACATAAGAGTGAAGGAAAGAGATGTCACTTTGATAAAATAAAAATATATAACTAAATAAAAAAATTACCATGTAAGTCTTGACTTAAACTTTGAAATGGATATATATTCCAATTAATTAAATCTAAAATAATTAATAAAACTTGGATCAAATTCTTTGAAGCAAAAACTTAAGTGAAAATTTTGAGAAAATGTTTTACTTAAAGAGTTTAAATCTAGTATTGCATTAATATGTAATTAAGACGTTTTTATATTCTAAACTTTGTTTTTTAATAATTTGGAAATTTAAACACTATGAAAAAAATTGATGTCTTAAAATGTCTCACATTTCATATTTGAACCCAATGCAACATCATTAATAAACTTTGAATATAAGAGCAAAAAAATACAACTACTTATATAAAAACTTAATATGATGTGAATAAAACCAAAAAAGTTACTCATAACTAGATACCCAACCATACATGTTCAAAAGAAGTAAATGAATCAATGTATTAAATCATAAACTTATTACACATCAAGATTGTTTAAAAAAATCTATCTTGAAAAACTAAACTATGCCATTTTCACAATAGAGCTAATAATTTTATATATGCTATTATTGTCTATATTTTCTAAATACTCGAACATTTTTTTTATATTTTGTTGAAATATAAAGATTTCAAATATTACTTTTAATATAATAATATGTAAAATATGTTAACATTTAATTTTAATTCAAATTACAAATATAAATAGTTTAATTTTATTTTAGTGAGCTATATTTTATACATTTATATGCTATACAAATATTTGCATATGTTTTCAATATTAATTGATGGTATAGCTCATTGTATGTAGCGTTCATCACTTTTGGGTTTGAGTGACTAAAAGTTTCTCCTATTTCGAGATTCTTATATATGAAAGATGCAAAGATAAAAGTGAGTATATATTGATATAGGCTAAATTGATGAAATATCGGTAATTTTTGCTATTTGTATAAACAGAAAAAGGTTATAGTCAAACAAGATCTTTGTAAATGTGTGAGATCGACTGGATTCAAAATAAAATGAATCTCAAGGAAGAGAATGAATTGATGGATCACTAAAACAAATGCACATGGGGAATCAATCTAGTATAGCATTATCTCTGAAGCCATAATCTTGAATACATCTGCTAAAGGACAACTTTGATATCAAAGGAGAATCAAAATAAAGTATGGAAAATAGGAATTTAAGGGACAAGGAAATCATCCATACTTTACATAAAAAAGAAAAGCTTAATTTTCCATGCTTTTAAGGTACGTATGTTCTAATGAAGAGAAAATAAAGAAAGCTTTATTATCTCTGATGTGTGATTACATGAAGAATAATCTCATTTATAGTGATGGAGAGAGCTAAAAATAGCTAGGATGACTCACCTATGTGCTGGCTTACACCTTGGAGTCCTTGGAAACACAAGCACACCTAAACACTTCGGAAAAGACAAACACTAACATACTTTACATAAAAAAGAAAAGCTAAAATTTCCATGCTTTTAAGGTACATATGTTCCAATGAAGATACAATAAAGAAAGCTTTATTGATCTCTGATGTGTGAGTACATGAAGAATAATCTCCATTTATAGTGATGGAGAGAGATAAAAATAACTAGGATGACTCACCTATGTGCTATCTTACACCCTAGAGTCCTTGGAAACATAAGGACAACTAAACACTTCGGAGAAGACAAACACTAACATACTTTACATTAAAAAAAAAAACTAAATTTTCCATGCTTTTAAGGTACATATGTTCCAATTACATACTATGAAAACCAAAAGCTCATTTCATGTATCATTGTACAACGAACCTCTGTAATGAGTTGAATATTTGCATAGTTGTTATTATTAGTACCTCCTAACACTTCTACAAACTAATCAGCAATTCGTATGTGCTCAGCATTGATCCTCATATCTCTAGGTGTGGCCATAGCCACTAGTAAAACAACTTTTTCAATCCCAAATGTTTCATAAACCCATGCTCTAACATTCCGCATAAATTTGACTACTGCCATTAAAATACTGCAGGTTGGTTTCTTTCCACCAAGTGCAAAGCATAACTCATCGATTTGAGACAAAAGTGCTGAATTTATCATTGCAGACTTCCCATTTGGAATCCAATTAATGCAGATGCCTTCCCTTATATTATCTTTGTTATTTCCTAAGACACTTGCAAGACTGAAGGATGGTAGTACCTAGGTCACACTGTGACTGACTAAAGGAACATTAAATAATAGCATGTTGTGGTCAATTCTAAATATACAAATTAATTAAAACCTATGGTCATTTAACTAACGTGTCAAGCTTAAAGAAACATAAATTTTATCCTCTCTTGCTTAGAAAAAAGGTCCAGAAATGAAAGAAAGAAAAAGAAAAAAGAGCAATATAGAAAATGATCATTGCATTTAAGCGCTGCTTAAAAAAGAGTGGACTACAACAATAGATGGGTGTTACCAAGAGGAGGCTTCTCCATCAACCTTTAAATTTTTGTACTTCCCAATATTACAACCAACCCTGAAAAAAGCATATCAAGATTATTCATAGGTGTCAAGGACAAATGAAACAAATATGGAAGAGGGGTTTATAGCTAAAGACATGGAGGAGATCCATCATAAAAGAATAATCTAGAGAAAATCATGGATCTCTCGATCAAGAGAAGTTCTTGGATCTGCTTCAAGATCATGATATTCTTAGCCCATTTGTAGAAAAAAAGTGTGCTAAGGAAAGTGAGGAGGATAAGCAGGGCATGATCAGAATTGGCAAGTTCACACAAGTGCAGCCATTCATCTTGGGATGTATCAACTTGACTCAGTTATCTTGTGAAATCATAACATCAGTGGTAAATGTATTATTTAAACATCTCATTGCTACAACTATTGTGGATAACCCTTGGACACTGTAGCATCAAGGGTTAGCTCAAGTGGTCATGATCCAGATATGAGATCTCTCCCCCTAAAGTTGGGGAGTTCACAAGTTTGAATCTCTTGATCCCCCAAGGGTTAGGATCTGTAATCAGGGCTAATGGTTTATAGTGTCACACTATTTTCCATCTATAAATCATGGGAAAGTATTTGGAGTATTTTCTGTGAGTTTGTTCCTTGAAAAAAAACCTTTGGATCACTGCATGGGATACAAATCGATAGTATTCCCAAGTGGCTATGATGTATGTTCTGTGGGTCCCACTTGTCATTCAATCTTTACAATGGCTTTGTTTTAGACTGTAAAAGCCTCATTATAGACAGTCTAATATGGCACCAAATGGTTTTGGAATTTACTTATGAACATGGCAGGTGAATTCCCATTCCTACACCCATCCAAACCTGTCATAACTCATAAATTTGGTCATGGTAAACATAATCATCTTCATGACGCTTCCACATAGGAAAGACAAATATTTTTTTAAAGAGTTGAGCACACAAAGATTCTTCTTTTGTATAAAATAGGAAGGCCTAATCAAGCAAACACAATGAATGAATAAAACTATGTCAATTCAAAAACTTAATTATCCGGTATGTTCTTGTCATGTTTGTAGTAGTAAAAATTTTCATTTGTTTAGATAGATGCCAAAATTTATAAAAAATTCCTTCCCAAGTTGTAATCTTTTACTTCCCAAGCTATCAAATAAAGTACATATTCCTTTATCCAATTGGGGAGAAGACAATTGTTAGTATAAAATCAACAAATTTTTATTTGATTTTGACCTAGTGAGTGTTAAGGCTCAAACACAACTTCATTCTTATTAGGCCTCCATACTCTTCTCATATATTGGGAGGTATTCACTAGCAATTTTGAGAAAGACATACAGGGTTACAGTGACATAAGCCATGCTTTAGATCAACCTATCTATTAGAACCATGCCCATACTTCTCAACATAGAGAATGCATGTTAAAAGCCGATTATGTCATCTTAGCATGCCCTATTCTATATATTATGTGCCTATATTGACAAAGGTTACTTATTGCAAAGGAAATTTTATGGAGATCCCAACGCTATCGAGGAAAGGACACCTAGTCATAAAGAATAATTTCCCATACCAAAAAAGCCATCCGATGTGACTAAGGAGGATGAAAAATGTTGGAAACAACATATGGTGCACTATTATCTTGAAACTCACACCAAGGTTGATGAACTCCTGCACAACAAAGAGAGTGAAGATCCTGATTCAAGTCCAAATCCAATTGAGAATATGGCAGTATGGATGATCGTGGTCGTGATAGTGATATTTAAGTAGTGCCCAAAGAGTTTTTCTATCCATAGAAATTTATGTTGGATCCAGTTACAATCATTGTCTAATGGAAACTACAATTGAGACAACATGAATAATTATCTGCACAAGTCAAAATACATGATGCCTGATCTCAGAATGAGAAAGATAATGGAGGAATTGGTTATTAGAAAGGGCAATAAACCAAAACCATCTTAACCACCAAAAAGGAAAAAACAACTAGGTCCCATTTCTTCTATACTTTATTAATCAACTTGTTTTCTTAGTTCCTACCCAAATCATGTCCAATATAATGTTCTTAAAACTACTAAATTCTAACCAATATAATGGATATGCTACAAACTGTGTATATGCTAATATGTGATTACAAAACCATACCTATATGTATACACTTTTCACCTTAACTTATTTATGTTGGATCTAGTTACAATCCTTATCAGATGGAAACTACAATCGAGACAACGTGAAGGAGCTTCACAGTCAAAATACATGATGTCTAATCTCATAATGAAAGATAATGGAGGAACTGGTTCTTGGAAAGGGAAATAAAACACAACCAAATTAACCACCAAAAAAGTTCCTACCCAAATCATGTCCAATACAATGTTCTTAAAACTACTAAATTCTAACCAATATAGTGGATATGCTACAAACTGTGGCTATGCTAATAAGTGATTAGAAAACCATATCTATATGTCTACACTTTTCACCTTAACTTATTTTACCCGTGTATAAACAAAAGCAAATTCTCTACTTTTAGATTTCATTATATGATATGATTGTCCATGCAAAGATCACCCTCAAGAACATGCATTTTCTCATGCTATGGACTTCAAAAAATCCACAAATATTAGCCTTCTCAATCATACCTTTTAAACGTGTTTATAACAAGCATGACCAACAAAAAATTTAATCAGTTTTTTTATATAACCTAAGGGGAGTCATATATGGGTTAAAGGTACATGAACCATACATTTCTCTATGTATGATCAAGTAGTAGTTCTGGAAGTTTATGAATTTGAAAGTAATGGTAACTTTGGTGGAGATATATTTTTTCAAGGAAAAAATCACAAATTCTATTGAAGGGGAGAATGGTCACTTTTCTGAAGTGCATAAAGCACGATAAAAAAAAAGAAACAGGGGAAAAATATCTGAATTGAGCAGTCTTTCCTCCCCAAGACCTTTTAAAGGCGTGCATGTTAGTCATCAAATAAACCAAGTACATACCTTTAAGTGCAAATATGTATACCTTTTATATTAAATATATATATATATATATAATCAAAATAAATGTAATGTCCCCATTCAAATAAATCTCAAGAAGAGAAAATTCCACCAATCTACTAGTTTCCTAGGTTGGGGTGCAGACATTAAATTTGGAATAAGGAGACTAATAAACCTCAAATGTAATTTAGCTTGACATAAATATATTAAGAGAGGATAAATAAATAGTTGTGATGATGAAATAAGATGGCACTTGGTCATGCAGACACATTGGTGGTGTGGGACCCACATAAAGCTAGATTCCCCATGCCACATGGCATTCCACTCTCACCCATTCGAATCCAAGTTGGAGTCCACTATTCTTGGGGGAGTTGGAAGGGAATAATACTTGGAATGACTCAATGAGGTCGAAATGTAGAGGAAGAGTAACTCCCATGGAAGAGGAAGAGGCATTTTGGAGCTACTGGGACACTTGGGCTAGATTTTGTAGCTTCTATGACACCAATGATGAAGATGCCTATGACACTTATGACAAAATCAGACTTGATGGCTGACATCTGACATACATGAGATGTCAGGGCTAAAAATATCCTCCAAGAAGGTGCACAATGGATTTAGGGCAACCAAAGAGACACCTATTCAAATTGAGTGAAGGAGGATGCTAGAATTGGAGGGACAAGCGGCATACTTTGGAATCTCTTCCCAAATTTGAGTTGGCATGAAGCTCATAGATGGAATTCGAGTTAAGGAAGCCTTAGGAAGTTTACGAAAGTAAATAAAAATGAAAGAGAGAATATTTTTATCATTTTACATTTTGCATTTGGAGAGGAGACTTAGTAGAGTGCTATAATACTTTCCTTAGCACCAATTTCAGGGGTGAAAGATTCCCATCCTAATTGGAAATTGGAGAGGCCATTCAAAATTTTCATTTGGAGCTACAATGGATTATTTTGTTACAGGTTTAAGCTACAGGGAATCTCATGGACACTTGTCTTTCAGCTTGCTTCTACAACCATTCTTCCCTTTCTTGTCATATTCTTGCCCCTTGAAGAGAAGCACACTTGGTGAGGTGATGATCTCTTTGGAATAGTTCTTGAGGCCCCATATATTTTTAATATGATATATATACTCTATATTTACTGCTCAAAATACTTTCAGATCGAAACTCCAATATATTTCATGTATAAATGCTAAACTATGAATAAATGGTGTCATTTCCCCAATACCTTGTTACTTGCGCTTGAAGTGGTATCAAATTCGAATGGTTTAGCCAAAATATGATATAATATTTTTTTATGGAGCACCATTAATATGCCGAAGAAGTTTCATATTCATTAGAGAAGCATTGGGATAAATATTCTTAAGTTTCATAACCATTTGTGAAGATTTACTATCATTTCCCCCTATGTTAAAGCTAGTATACAAACATCTAATTTATGGAAATTGAAGAATCCTGTAGAAACTAATTGATGATGAATTGGGGAGATCATTGAAGTAATTTATAAGTAACATGTCTCTATACTGAAATTTGAGAAGTAATTACAGTGTTTTGGAAGCCATCTTTGTCCCCTACCCTTGAAGGTTTTGGACCTCGATTTGGCTAGTAAAGTTCCCTATTTTTCCCTGATTATAAATTAATGTTACAGAAGTGTTTTAAGAGTTTCCAAGCATCCATCAGCCTCATTTAAATGTCTGATTACCTTCTAAACTCATTCATACCCAATTTGTAACCATTTGGAAGCAGTTGAGTCAATACTAGTCTAAGGGTCGAATTGGTCAAAATTTGCAATTTTTCCTAGTTTTTGCAAATTATTGAAAAGGGACACTACAAGTGGTATCAGAGCATATTCCTTGAACCTGATTTGTATAACCATTTATGAATACAAGAATCCAAATAAATCAATCCCCACCCTTACAAACTGAAATTGAAAGTGATTTTGGTGAAGAGGAAGAAGATAGAGAAGAGGTGTATTCTACTGAAACTATGGCTAGGGATGAGAAGGGAACCTCATAGGATAAAGAGGAATTTAATAAATTCATGAAACCATTCTTTGAATACATGACAAAACAGATCATGAAAGGGTTTGAATTGTTGGCTAGCCAACTTGCAAGCAAAGGAGCAATAGGAGGCAACGGTAGTTCTTCTTTCGAGGAAAAGAAGACAATGGGTGAAAACATTTTCTTAAGGACAAGACCTCATAATAGACCTAATGAATTTCAGAGTCCAGTAAGGCCTACTACACCTAAATTTCTTGAGGCCAAAGAAGATCCTAACACCCAATTTTATATGCAGGAGATTGAAAAAGAATGGGAAATGTTGAGTGGAGATTATAGAAGGACTCTACCCTTTGAGCAATACTTTAATGTTGCAAACAAACTCAAAATGAGGGAAGGTAATAGGAATCCATTTCAGAATAAAGAATTGAATTATTCCATTGGAAAAATGCCCCTTCCCACTTTTGATGGCTCATCTCAAAGTTCTGCAAATACTTGGGTACAAAAACTAGATGTGTATTTTCAGCTGAATCCAATGGTGGAAGAGGATGCTTTAAAAATGGCTATTTTGCATCTTGAAGGAGAAGCCAATGTTTGGTGGTTCCATGGTATGAAAACCTTGGGACATGATCAGGTTACAACATATGGAGAATTTGTTGACAGGGTATTAGAAAGATTTGAGCAAAAAGACCCAGAATTGCCTTTCAAAGAACTAGCCCAATTGAAGCAAGTTGGAACCCCTACTGAGTATATGTTGGAATTCCAAAAATTATCAGTTAAGGTGGCTGATATATCTATGGTAATATTAGTATTTCTATTTACTGAAGGTTTGGGTGAACCCTTAAAAGGTTTAGTTAAGGCCCACAAACCTAATTCATTGAAGGATGACATGAACTTGACAAGAGATCTACAAAATGTGCTACCAAGGACAAGGTTTCCTCCCAAGCCTAACTCCCCTTCCAAATTTAGATTTGAAAAGAAGCCTTGGAAAAGAGATGCATTTGAAAAGAATAAGAAATATGCTCTAAATAGGGAAGAACTCAGAAGAAATAAATTGTGTTACAAATGCTTCCAACCATGGATACCAGGGCATAAATGTGCTAAGGGGAAAGCACAATACATTGAAGCATTTTATGATAATTATGAGTATGAATGGGGTATGGAGGAAGAAGGAAATATTTAAAACCAAGAAGAGGGATATGATACAACAGAAGAAGAGAAACAAGAATAAAATCATCCTTCACATGACAAAGGAAGGATGGCAGTACTTTCAGCAGTGCCTCATTTTCACACTATTCGATGCAAGGGAGTGTTACAAGGACAAAGGGTATCGGTATTGGTAGATGGAGGAGCCACACATAACTTCATTGATGCAGACATGGTGGAGAGGAGGAAGCTACCTACTGAACCATTCGATGGCTTCAAAATCATCATTCCAGGTCATAACACTATGGAGTGCAAAACATGGATTCCAAAGCTAGAAATAACCATAGGTAATTACACTTTTTTTTAGCTTTTATGTGGTTGACATCGCTGATACTAATGTGGTATTGGGAGTGAAATGGATGTAATTTATAGGGGAGCATACAGTGAACTATCAAATTCCTGAAATGAGATTCAAATATTTGGAAGGAAAACAAAGGGTTGTGAGAGGGAAGCACACCTATTTGAATCAAGTAGTGACTTACCATAGTATGAGGTCCATATTGAGGCATAGAGATATTGAGTGGGATGTTGAATGTTACATCACTTCACCCAAACCAAAAATAAATATTTCAGAACATCCCAAGGAGATAAGGCAGCTACTACACAAATAGGAAAAGGTTTTTGGAGACCTCCCTCCTGGAAGGCCACCTGATAGAGGAGTTGAGCACAACATTGTTTTGGAGGTGGGCACTTAACCTATACAAATACCACCATATAGACATCCAAAAATGTTCACAGAGGAGATTGAAAAGGCTATTGAAGAACTATTGGAGTTGGGACTCATTAGACCAAGATCTAGTCCCTATGCTTCTTCAGTGGTTTTGGTGAAGAAGAAGGATGGGACCTTGAGAATGTGCATTGATTTTAGAGCCCTCAACAAAAAGACAATAAAAAATAGATATCCCATACCAAGAATAGATGAGCTCATGGATGAGCTACATGGAGCAAAATTCTTCTAAAAAATTGATCTTAGATCTGGTTACCATCAAATTCGAATGAAGGAGGAGGATGTGCATAAAACAATTTTCAGGTGTCACTATGGCCATTTTGAGTTTCTTGTCATGCCTTTTGGGTTGACCAATGCTCCAACCACATTCCAATCATGCATGAATAAGATATTTTGCAAATAGCTCCATAAGTTTGTTTTGGTTTTCTTTGATGACATTCTAATTTACAACAAAACCTGGGAGGAACACTTGCACCATCTAGAATTTTTCTTGAAAATTTTGCATGAACCGTCTTTGTTTGCTAAGTTGTCTAAGTGTGAATTTGGGCTGAAAGAAGTTTTATATTTTGGGCACACCATTGCGAAATATGGAGTGAAGGTGCACTTGGAAAAAATAAGAGTTATTCTTGAATGGCCGTCACAGCATTGAGAGACTTCATTGGAATATGTACTTACTATAGAAAATTTGTGAAAGGGTTCTCTAAATTGACTGCTTCACTTACTGATTTGACCAAGAAGGATGATTTCAAGTGGGATGAAGAGGCTGAAAAGGATTTCCAAAAAATGAAAGAGGTAATGAGTAGTTGTCCAGTACTTACAGCGTCTGATTTTGCTAAACCATTTGTCTTGGAATGTGATGCATCGGGAGAAGGGATAGAGGCTGTCCTAAAAAAAATCGACACCCCATAGCTTTTGAGAGAAGAAATTTGCAGCCACATGAGAATATATATTCTATTTATGACAAAGAAATGTTATCCATCATGCATGCCTTGGCCAAGTTTAGACAATACTTGGTGGGAAACAAGATTTTAGTCAAAATTGACCATAATAGTTTGAAGCATTTTATCACACAAAAGGACCTCAATGAAAGGCAACAAAAGTGGGTAAGCAAAGTCCAAGATTTTGATTTTTACATTGAATATGTTAAGGGAAAGAATAATATTGTATCAAATGCATTATCTAGAAGACCATCATTTTCTCTTATGAACATTTCAAAAGATTGGAAAAATATGCTAATAGTTGAATATGCCAAAGATAGTTTTGCTTGTGGTGTGTTAGATGGGGTTAGAGGTGATGATAGGTACAAGGTTTTGGATGGTATCATATGCTACAAGGATAGAATATACTTGGTTCATGGTTTGAATCTCAAGCACAATATTTTGAAGGAAGCTCATGACTCTCCTTTAGCAGGCCATCTTGGTTTTTTCAAAACATATAGGCAACTAAGGGAAAGGTTATTTTGGAAAGGACTGAAAGAGGATGTTCTAAAGTATGTGAATGAATGCAAGTCATGTCAGAAAAAAAAATTTGAACATACACATCCTTTTGGTCTATTGCAACCATTGCCCACTCCACAACAAAAATGGGAAAGTGTCTCCATGGATTTCATCACAGGCTTTCCCAAGGATTTGGGTAAGGATTGCATTTATGTTGTGGTGGATAGACTCACTAAATTTTCTCATTTACTTGCTGTTACATCATCTTTTGCTATTACACAAGTGGATGATCTATTGTTTTGGGAAATTTTCAGATTGCATGGACTTCCCAAGAACATCGTGAGTGATAGAGATAGTAGATTTATGAGTGCCTTTTGGAAAGAACTTTTCAAGTTGGTTGGAACTCAATTGAATCCAAGAACAATCTACCATCCTCAAACCGATGGCCAAACAGAAAGAGTGAATTAATGGTTGGAAGGGTACTTGAGGAACTATGTTGGTGAGCAGCAGAAAACATGGATGAAATGGCTACATTTGGGTAAGTTTTGCTACAACACTACTTTCCATATGTCCATTGGAATGTATCCTTTCAAAGCACTATATGGTTATGAAGAACTTACATTTGTTGAGCATATCTTTGGTGATATTATATCCCCAAAATCTAAATATTGGGTGGAGGAAAGTCATGATATTTTGAAACTCTTAAAAGACAATTTGCAGGTTGCCCAAATCAGCAGAAACAATAGGTGGATCAACATAGAGTGGAAATAACTTTTCAAGTGAATGATTTGTTCTATTTGAGGCTACAACCATATAAACAAACATCCTTGAAAGTGAAAGGATTAGAAAAGCTCAAACCAAGATACTATGGTCCATACAAGATAGTTCGAAAAGTGGGGGAGGTGGCTTATGAGTTGGAACTTCCTGAAGGGAGAAAAATCCACAATGTATTTCATGTTTCATGCCTTAAGAAGGATATTGGTTAGAAAATATTTGTTTCAAAAACCCACCTCCATTAGAGGATGAAGGACATCTCGTACTTATTCCAGAAAAAAATTTTGAAGGAAAGAGAAAGGAAATTGAGGAGCATAACCATAAGGGAGTATTTGGTGTAGTGGAAATATTTTCCAAGTGAGGATGTCACATGGGAGGAGGAAATTTTTTTGAAGCATCCTAATTTTTAATTTCTTGAGGGCAAGTAATCTTGGGTGGGGAGGACTGTAATGCCCTCATTCAAATAAATCTCAAGAAGAGAAAATTCCACCAATATACTAGTTTCCTAGGTTGGGTTGGAGACATTGAATTTGGAATAAGGAGACTAATAAACCCCAAATGGACTTTAGATTGACATAAATATATTAATAGGGGATAAATAAATAGTTGTGATGAGAAAATAAGATTGCACTTGGTCATGGAGACACATTGGTGGTGTGGGACCCACACAAAGCTATATTCCCCATGCCACATGACATTCCACTCTCACCCATTTGAATCCAAGGTGGAGTCCACTATTCTTGTGTGATTTGGAAGGGAATAATACTTGGAATGACTCAATGAGTTCTAAATGTAGAGGAAGAGTAAATCCCATGGAAGAGGAAAAGGCATTTTGGAGCTAGTGGGACACTTGGGCTAGATTCCCTAGCTTCTATGACACCAATGATGAAGATACCTACGATAGTTATGCAAAAATCAGACCTGATGGCTGACATCTGACATACATGAGATGTTAGGGATAAACGTAGCCTCCAAGAAGGTGCACAAGGGAGCTAGGGCAGCCAAAGAGACACCTATTCAAATTGAGTGAAGGAGGAGGCTAGAATTAGAGGGAAAAGTGGCATACTTTGGTATCTCTTCCTAAATTTGAGTTGGCATGAAGCTCATGGAAGGAATTCGAGTTAAGGAATCCTTAGGAAGTTTATAATGTTATATTTTCAGAATTTACTTCAATTTGATCTAGGATCTTAACTAAGAGAACAACATGTACAACATATCTATAGCATATCAATCATGGACACAATAATACAAGTACACAAGAGACACAGAGTTTACTTGGGGAAAACCATAAAGGTTAAAAACCCCAATAACTTCCTCAGAGATAGATAGAGCAATCATACAACCCAAGCATAAGAGATAGACATCCTCTAGCAGCAGCTTCTCCTCCTCCACAAGTGCCCCACTCTCCAAAGAGTGTGTGTGTTAATAGAATGATGAAATAGATTGCCTCCTGCACTCTATTTATACTTGACTTGACTTGCCTAATAACCTTTACTAGGTCGGCCTCAACTTAACCACGTAACATAAAGCTGACTGGACTGACACCCAATAGGGTGGTCTAATAACCCTTTGACCCACATGGCCGACCCCCAATAGGGTGGTCTAATAACCCTTCGACCCACATGACTTATATAGGGCCGAACCCAACAAGGTGGTCTAATAACCCGAGTCAAGTATAAGTTACGACACTTACAATATAAATGACGACACTTCTGTATAGAGGAATAATAACATCTCTATAGGAATACAAACACTTCCGTATAGAGGAATAATACCATCTCTATAGGAGTACAATATACATATATGAAATACATGGGTGAAATACATTCCGAAGTTACATATACATCAACACTCCCTCTTAACTAGGAAGGTATTTCTCAACATAGGTCTTCTAGCACAAGTCCTCGTCACTGGATAATCGTCATCGAGTCATCATCACTGCTACTGCTATCTCAATCAATCTTTGAATCTACTCATCATAGGAAGTTCTACAGAGCCAGTCCTTTTTCATACTGGATGTAGGCCCACCACCTGCAGGTATTCATCATCACTAGCCATACTGTGGAATCCTCATGACTTATTACGTGAGTCAACAAAACCTCGAAAGAGCATCCCAGGACTGATTACAAGCACATAGCTCAACCTATCAGATTTCCCAGGACCTTTTACATGCTACTGCACAACCTGTCCACGGTCACAGAGTATCATCCTGATACTCATGATCATCGTTCACGAAGCACAACCCAGATGCACATCACACAACACTTACATCTACACCATGGGAGAACACATCTACAACCGTGCGAGAATGGCACAACACTTATATTGCAGCCATGGGAGAGCACATCTACAACCATGCTCAAATGGCCCAGTACTTATATCGCAGCCATGGGAGAACACATCTACAACCATGCTTGAATGGCCCCAACACTTATATTGCAGCCATGGGAGAACACATCTACAACCATGCTTGAATGGCCCCAACACTTATATCGCAGCCATGGGAGAACACATCTACAACCATGCTTGAATGGCCCCAACACTTATATTGCATCCATGGAAGAACACATCTACAATCATGCTCGAATGGCCCTAGCAATTACATCACAACCATGGAAGAACACATCTGCCACCATGTCAAAAAATCCCAGCAATCACATCGTGACCATGGGAGAACACATCTACAACCATGTCTGAAAAGCTCATGTGCATCTGTGTCTCCGGAACTCATCACACATAATCCAACTGATTATGTAATGTATCCACCTGATACATGTCATCACATATGATCATCCTAATCATCATCATAGCATCGCCCTAATGCATATAATATAGAGTATCATCTTGATACTCATCACACATGATCATCTTGATCATCGTCACTGCATCGTCCTGATGCATGTCATCTAGAGCAACATCCTAAAGCTCGTCATCCATGATCATTCTGATCATACAATGCATCGTCCTGATGCATACCAAGTATCTACCTGATACATATCATCATACATGATCGACCTGATCATACAATGTATCCACCTGATATATATATCAACATACATGATCTACCTGATCATACAACGTATCCACCTGATACATATACAGATACATGGTCCAAGCATCCAACATGATGCATATACATATACATGATCTAACTGATCATAACAAGCATCCAACATGATGCATATACAGAGCAGTAACTGGAGCATCGTCCTGATGCTCATCATCTAGCACTTAAGCCCACAGCCATGGGAAGGATCCTCCTCTCACCATGCTTGGAATGGCTCCTGCAAATGTGTCCATCACTTCTTCCTTGAAGTGTCATCAATCTGAAGAACACCAAGCCTCTCTCTAAAGTACTCGAACTTCACTCTAGCTAGTGGCTTCATCAGTACATCCGCAACCTGCTCATTTGTCGCAATATACAGGAGCTTCATTGCTCCTCTCTGCACCATATGCCTAATATAGTGATATTTGATCTCAATGTGTTTCGACCTATCGTGGAACACCGGATTCTCAGACAGCTTCACACAATTCTGGTTGTCACAAAAGATACCAATAGCCTCCAGTGGGAGATCAAATAACTCAGACAGTAGCTTCTGAAGCCATACTACCTCACAACTAGCTGAACAAGCTACAACATACTCTGCTTCAGCTGTACTCAGTGCTATGCAGGACTGCTTCCTGCTAAACCAAGAGATCACACCTGATCCCATACTAAAGTAGCACCCAGAAGTGCTCTTCCTATCTGCAGCACTACCTGCTCAATCTGAATCAACATAACCCTGCAGGTTAAAATTTTGATTCGCATCATACTTGAGCCCATAATCAACTGTACCCTTTAAGTACCTCAGAATATGCTTTACAACAACCAGGTGAACACTCCTCGGATCCATTAGGAACTAGCTCAATGTGTTCACCGCAAAGCAAATATCTGGTCTTGTGTTCGTCAGGTACATCAAGGACCCAATCATCTTACGATACATCGTGACATCAACCGGCTCAGATGAAGCATCAACCATAAGCTTTAGGTTCGATGCCATAGGTGTGGCCATGTCCTTCCATTCCATCATCCCAAACCTCTTCAGGATCTCTATTGCATACTTCCCTTTTCCTAGGAGAATCCACGAGCTACAAACCTCGTTTTGAATTTCTCCATGCTACCATCTGCAGCATGCTTGATCTTATAGATCCATTTGGAAGTCACAGCAGACTTCCCTTCAGGTCTTGGGACTGCATCCCAAACATCATTCTTCATGATCGACTGGCACTCCTCGATCATGGCATTCTTCCCGAATCCTGGGAACTTCAATATCTTCAATAGATAACTTTATTGCTGAAACAAATGTTGTAGTCCTTCTTTTGTAGGTGATGGTATACGATCTTTTCCACAAAACAAGTTAAATTGCATGATTAGAAACATCTCATAGTTTTCAGAACAAATTCTTACACATAAAGAAATATGTCATATAGTCATGCAATTATTTTAGCCAATGCTTCAATACAACATTTATCCATATCCCGTAACTTTCTAGATGCCTTCCAATCTCTACCAAAACATTGTTAAGAGTATGCACAACTCCCAATATGTCAGCAGAGAGGTTTCATTCTAGATAGGTAGCAATGGAATGTTGTACAGTGCCATAGGCCACTTACCTATTACACGCATATTAGTAGTATGCTGTTCATTAATGCAATTATTCTAATATTCCAAAATACACAGCCTAATTCTAGGAACATCAGTATATACATCATTGAACAATATTATTTAAACAATCAAATATGCAAGAAATGATAATTCAAATACTTATCTTTGTTTGGTTGTTGGGGGGACTCCCTTTGAATATCTGCATTCTTACATAAAATACTGGAGTGTGCTCCCTCTTTATCTTTGCTTCCTGGATTACCTGTCCTTGAACTCATATCCATCCTTAATCACTATGCATGCTTACAAGTATCATTATTGTGATATCCTCGAGATCTCATACATAGTCATACATTTACTAGTATATTCTCAATACTATCAAAACACAATAATCTTAAACATGTATAGTCATGATCATTTCAAACACAGATAATAAGCATTAGCATTCAATGTTTTAAGGAAGACTTCTCTTACTCATGCATATTCATATTTGACCAAAAGGCTTTTCTTGTTAGTCATATCATCAATCAAGGTAAGAGACATAATATGCATACACCCATGTTTATTCAAACCTATGAATAATCATTATCAATCATGCCATGTATACTTTACACAAGGTAGGATTCTAACTTGATATAGGAAAAACATACCTGGATTAATATGTTAGTTGGTTATTGTCTAACATACCCACATGATGTCTTCTTGTTCTCTTAAGTGACTTGTGCTAGTAACCTGCATATCTCATAGGTTAACCAAGTTATACATACCTAGTAAGTAGATCTTCTATGTGATCCATGGAAATGGATGAACCTTTGTTTTCATGTTACCATGGTCATATGTTCTTGAACTAGAACATGATTTGTCTTTCTTGATGTACCTTTCATGTTAGTGAACAACATAAACCTCATAAAACATCACAATCCATTAGTACAATCATAAGTGTCAAAACCTTAATCAATGAATATATTCTATCATGTATTCATAATTTTATTAAGGTGATGTGACAAGTCTAAATTTAATCAAGATTGTACTAACTATAATAACATGAAGACAAACATACCATAAACTTAATCATGAACAAATCTCGAAACATACCTAGATAAGTCATACCTATCGAGATTTCTTGTAATCTTCTTATGTAAGGCCTTAGCCTCATCTCCCTTTGAAACAGGAAATTTTTCACTTATGCAGGTGACCAATCCATTCTCTTCTAGGATTAACCCAATCCACTTGATTTGCAGGAACTGGATCTGGAGCTGGATTAGGGTTTGTTAGAGAAACCCTAAAAATTCAAACTTTGAATTTAAAACTTCCGAAAGGATAGAAATATGCGCTTTGATGAGCTGATCAAGCTGGTATACTCGGAATTTGAAAACTGCAAAGTT
Organism: Larix kaempferi; assembly: GCA_027924585.1. Classification (NCBI taxonomy): domain Eukaryota; kingdom Viridiplantae; phylum Streptophyta; class Pinopsida; order Pinales; family Pinaceae; genus Larix; species Larix kaempferi. Next base: position 4,230,868 of record BSBM01001082.1, on the reverse strand, counting down.
TCACCCCTCAAATTTGCCTTTGAAACTTCCAGATTTACTGGACATGACCCCGAACTAGGGTTTGATAAAGTCCACCCTTCTTCCCAATCAAAAATTCTGATCTTGGTCTCTAAATTTCGATTTTGATGAGTAGCATTCAGCCATAGTCTCCAATTACAAAAATTCCAACTTTCTCCGAAACCCTAAATTCCGGAAGCCATGAATGAAGGTGCTAAAAAATAATTCTGTTTTGACATAAATATGTACCTGATTGTTTCTAGTGTAACTACGAACTTTTCGATCCACAGGGTCTGAAAAATTTTCCTGTGATATCGTGACCTGTCATCTTTCCAACCCCATAGGTCTGACATCAAATAGATTCTCTGAGAGAGAGTTATGCTAAGTGTCACAATGTGACTTGTTTATGGGATAAAATAGGAGAGCGAACTTGTACGACATGCCATGTGTCACTGGTTCAGTTTCGGCCTCTGAAACAAATACCTGAGAAATTAAAGTCCATGCACTACCTGTTACTTTTTATGAAATTTCATTTGGAGCTTCCTAGCCCAAGTTATGACCTTTTATCCAAGGTCACCTGTTTATGACTGAGATCTGGAAGAGGCAGAAACCCTATATTGTACAGATCATAAATCACAAAGTACAATGAATTAGAGGTTTTCCTTTGGACACAAGGTACATGGGGATCTTAGCTTCGCCCTGTACGATTTTTAGACCCGGAAACCTCTCCAAAATGTATTTATGGTGAAAGTGATACGATGAATGGTTTTTTCTATATCAAGCCCTAGCTTCACAATTGCAACAAGTGTCATACATGCCATACCATGCCTTCTTTCAGGCTAGCTCTGATACCATGTTAGATTTTCAGAATTTACTTCAATATGATCTAGGATCTTAACTAAGAGAACAACATGTACAACATATCTACAGCATATCAATCATGGGCACAATAATGCAAGCACACAAGAGACCCAGAGTTTACTTGGGGAAAACCATAAAGGTGAAAAACCCCAATAACTTCCTCAGAGATAGATAGAACAATGATACAACCCAAGCATAAGAGATAGACATCCTCTAGCAGCAGCTTCACCTCCTCCACAAGTGCACCACTCTCCAAAGAGTGTGTGTGTGAATAGAATGATGAAATAGAGTACCTCCTACACTCTATTTATACTTGACTTGACTTGGCTAATAACCTTTACTATGTAGGCCTCAACTTAACCACATAATATAAAGCTGACTGGGCCGATACCCAATAGGGTGGTCTAATAACTCTTTGACCCACATGGCCAGCCCCTAATAGGGTGGTCTAATAACCCTTCGACCCACATGACTTATACAGGGCCGACCCCAACAAGGTGGTCTAATAACCCATCAAGTATAAGTTACGACACTTACAATATAAATGACGACACTTCGGTATAGAGGAATAATAACATCTCTATAGGAATACAAACACTTCCGTATAGAGGAATAATACCATCTCTGTAGGAGTACAATATACATATATGAAATACATGGGTGAAATACATTCCAAAGTTACATATACATCAACATATAAAAGTCAAGAACAAATAAAGAGAGCATATTTTGATCATTTTACATTTTGCATTTGGAGAGGAGAGTATTGACACAAACCCAGTCGATAGGGGTTCCCAACACCGTCGACACCCAAACCACTATGATTTCCCTGAGTACCAGCCCAGACAGGTTTTACCCCATCCAGCAACACCTGCAGAGCAGATGAGGTCTCACCCAAGATGTTCAAGGGAGAGTCGATGGAACCATGTTTCCGCCGAATGAAGGAGGATGATGCAAATTCAATTACCCAACTTATTGCAACATTTCTGGGATAGATCTAAACATTTAACTCAAGCATTATTCATATTCATGGCATCATTCAACAAAACAAGTCATAGTTGCAACAAATATAACAATAAAGCATTAATCACAACAAGGAAACATTGCATCATTCATATATTCATATTGCGATATGCATTACCATAGATAAACAGGGAAACACATGGATTCTGCTCAATAACTCTGTCACATCATATTAATTCCGCAAAAACCCAGATACAAAATATTCAGTCTTCAGCATTGGATCAAGATCTCATAGATTGTTCAACAATCATACTCCGCAAAAGACAGATATCTCCAGATCTAAGATACACGATCCAAGATGATTCAACACTTACAAATCTATGTCTATTTATAGGATTTCGCCTTTACATTGCTTGTCCACTTTCTAACTACTTCCTAACTGACACTTCAAAGCAAATGACCGAAAAACTATCTATTGTGGTCCAAATGACTCAAAAACCCGCATACTACGGTTCGACAGACCCAAAATTACATAAAATATCATCATTTGCGCTTGACTTCCTGCCTTCTTCTGTATCTTTGGCCTTACACAGCATCCACGATGCTGACTTTTCCAAACCTCCTGCCAACAAAGAGCTAGTAGAGTGCTATTCTACTTGCCTTAGCACCAATTTCGAGGGTGAAAGATTCCCATACTAATTGGAAATTGGAGAGGCCATTCAAAACTTTAATTTGGATTTAAAATGGAGTCTTTTGTTATAGTTTGAATCTACAGGGCATCTCGTGGGTACATCTCTTTCAGCTTGCTTCTACAACCATTCTTCCCTTTCTTGTCATATTCTTGCTCCTTGAGGAGAGCCGCACTTGGTGAGGTGATGATCTCTTTGGAATAGTTATTGATGCCCCATATATTTGTAATATGATATATATACTCTGTATTTACTTCTCATAATACTTTCATATTGAAACTCCAAGATCTTTCATGTATAAATGCTAAGCTATGAATAAATGGTGTCATTTCCCCAATACCTTGTTACTTGCACTTGAAGTGGTATCAAATTCGAATGGTTCAATCAAAATATGATATAATATTGTTTTATGGAGCACCATTAATATTCTGAATAAGTTTAATATTCATTAGAGAAGCATTGGGATAAATATTCTTAAGTTTCATAACCATTTGTGAAGATTTACTATCATTTCCCCCTATGTTAAAGCTAGTATACAAACATATTATTTATGGAAGTTGTAGAATCCCATATAAACTAATTGATGATGAATTGGGGAGATAATTGAAGTTCTTTATCAGTACCATGCCTCTGTTCTGAAATTTGGGAAGTTATTACAGTGTCTGGGAAGCCATCTTTGTCCCCTACCCTTGGCGGTTTTGAACCTCTATTTGACTAGTAAAGTTCCCTATTTTTCCATGATTATAAATGAATGTTGTAGAATTTTTTGAAGAGTTTCCAAGAATCCATCAACGTCATTTAAATGTCTGAATACCTTCCAAACACATTCATACCCAATTCGGAACCATTTGGAGCCATTTGGAAGTAGTTGAGTCAATACTATTCTAAGGGTTGAATTGGTCAAAATTTGCAATTTTTCCTAGTTTTTGCAAATTCTTAAAAAGGGACACTACAATAAAGCATCCAATATTTCATCCAAAATACTCCATGATAAACCTATAAAAACTAAGAAAAAAATAATATAAACTTGTCATAAAAGAAATAATCATATACTGAGCAGAGAAGAAATAGGGATTCCATCCCTTATTTCTTCCATAATTATGGAACCCTCTGTTAATCCTTTTCCTCTGAAAGTGTATTGGCTTCTATATTAATTTTTCGTTAGATATGGGTGAAAGTGATGCACTAAAAATCTTGAGAAACCTCCTTCAAATGCTCTACTATAGGCCTAGGCTGATAATTGTTGATCTGAGAATTCCCTTACATGGCATTGATGACCAATGAAGATTCACCAAATACTTGATATTATTCACATTCCTCGCCTATGATTTTAATCAATATTATAAAGGCTGTAAGTTCTGCATTGTTTCTAATTCAAAATTTTCCACTCATACTACTCGGTTTTGTCTTACCAAGAAGTATGATGTCCTAGCATTCTTTGTTTTGAAAGATTTAACATTATCTAGTTTGGATTTTATTTATTTTTGATGTGTTGAAACTGTAAAAGAAGAATATATTTATATTTTTAACCAAATCCATGGTATAATCTTCTGGAAAGTCAACTTTGGATCCATGGCATTCCATCAATGATTTTATTCCTTAAAAAAGGGCCTATATTTCATATCTAGCTGATCACATCCTTACTCTAGACCATAGGAAATTCCAACAAGAAACGACCTCATGACATGTAGTGTATCGTCTTCTACTCCATCCGTGGTGCTATAGGAATGTACCTTGGACTGTGATTTCTATGAGCCTAAATTTCTCCGAGTCATGTTACATGTTCCCACATTAAGCTACAGGTTGAAAGTAAGGCTTTCATACTAGCTTATTGGGCTAATATGACTGATCGCCCTACTACCATAACCATAAGATTTGAAAATATTTTATTGTTCTTTGTATGCTTCCATTGATGGAGTGCTTCCGAAATTTTTCTCATCACTCATTACCCTAACTGCTAATATAGACTTCTCTCATGCTTGCATTGAGACTTGACCCTGATGTCTACAACACTGAAATTTACTAGATCCTTTAGATTTGAAATGTTTACCTCAACTACTAGATGTTGAATGGATTTCAAATATTGTTTTCTTGTTCACGTTTTTAATGTGCATATTTATGTACTAGTATGAAAATTATGTTACAATTTTCAAGGCTCGTCCTCTTATCTAGTGTTGTTTATTTTTATCTCTCCTCATTTCTTTTATATGAAACCTCTAGACTCCATTTCTTAATCCATTTTTGTTTCTCATTCCGTTTCTTGTTTCTTTGTTCCTAGTAACATAGAACCACAACCTAGAATACTGTGAACCAATGCCCTATTGGTAAACCAATACATTTATTTACAAATGGAAAATTAGAGATTACTACAGATTAAATATTTTCCTTTTGAAGAAAGGAAGATGATGAGAAACCTTGTTGTCTTATTTGAGGTTCTGATAAATATAAATTATTTTTCTACCAGGATTAAAGACCTTGATGGGAAGGAGGTGAAGGATTTTGTTGAGAAACAAGTGGCCTTAACTGAATCCCTACTATAGATTTGTTAGACAAGAGAGAAACTAAGAGAGTGCATCACAACTGTTTTTGACCATCCTAGATACAAATGTCCATAAAAAATGGTGATAAGTACTCCTATTTCTTTAAATTTGGACTCCAAGCACATAGTGTTCTATATGTCCAGGTATACTTCAAAATTTTGAGAAGTCTAGATTGATAGACATATTTCGTAAAGGCATTGTTTACATGAATATGTTCAACTTCTTTGTGAAAATTCAAATTCATTTGTGAAATTTTGATTTGTTGCCTGAAAACAATTTATTTACTTTTTAATAGTTTGGTTGGAATGTTTCTCCTTTGTTTCTTTATTTCTTCTTGTTCCTTTTTGTGTGTTGGGTGGAGACGTAAAATATGATTTGCTTTCTATTTTCTTAAATTATTATATTCAAGAAAATTTGGAAGCAGAAGTAGAGGTCTTGCATGACCCTAACAAGCTAAGTGAAGATGGATCACTAGCATTAAATATTTATGTTGTGACTGAAAATGGAGAATTCTTGGAAGTTGGCTTAAGCAGCAATGGTAGTGACTAGGTGAATATCAATGTTATCTGGGTGGCAGATAAGAGTATAGACCTTGATTCTCTTTCATGGGTAAGTTTTCTAACCACTTGTAACATACCGGACCTCAAAACCAAGGTCACAGGAACATGTAAACCCAAAGGAAGGTTGAATCAAGGTAAATACATAGTGGGATAATGTTATCTAAGGTTGGTCCATCATGCCAACATGCCGAATAAATAAAACAACTAGCCTTCTTAAAGACAAGTATGATAAAATTCTTCTTCCATATGCACATGCTATGCAATGTAAATGCGAACATGATTGTAAATGGATCCGAACCATCTTTTAACATGTAATCTAACATAAATCAATCATAATAATATTCTACATACATATAACCATTAATAAAATTAAATTTGCAAGATAACTCTAGTAATATAAATAAAAGATCCATAGGTTGCCATATTTAATCTTATTGACAAACCTAGAAACTAGATCTACTGAATGCCACCTACAACCATATTAGCTTAAGTAAAAACTAGATGTGAGGGATTCCATCTATATCCATAAATATGATAATAACATAAAATCTCATGGATGTCATCTACATCCATACAAACCATAAGCAAAAACTGGATCCAATGAGCACATGTACATCATAATACTGTAAATAAGGACATAATAAAATAATGATCACAGACTACCAACCATGGCCATATCAACATGAAAAAATTCAAGTATGAAAAATATCATCTATAACCATATAAAATCATATCTCAAGGCTGTCACATACATCCATATAAATCATAATAAAATTAGATCCATGAGCACATATAATTCCAAGGATGTTGTAAATACACATATAATAAAATACTTATCTGATTGAGGGGCAACTAGATTCAACCAGATAACTTTCCACCCAGCCATAGATACTGTCAATTCAATCCATACTTGAATAGTTCACCCCCGAGATTATGCCATAGACCCACAAGAGAGTTACTCTCAAGCCAACATGTATAGTGCACTCATCTCAATACCAGAAACACTACCTCACAAAAATAATCATATATCATCCATACAAAAAGATTTTTCAATGAAAAACAAGGTATTCCTTACTAGAAACATCACTTTGGATGCAATGGAATAGGACTCACAACCTATAAATTCTCATAAACATTTGAACCAGAAGATTTGGTTTCTCCCTTCTCAAGAACCTCGACACACAAAAATGACCATATCTTAGTCATAATGAAACCATTTTCAGTGAAATAAAAAGTGTTCCTTACTAGAAACATCATTCCATATGCGATGGAATAGGTCTCACAACCCAGAAATACTAAAAAACGGTGGAACATAACATATAGTTGCGTCCTCCTCTGCTCAACCATAGATATTACAATATATTTCCATCATAGGAAACTCAGGCCATACAACTTGAGAAAGCACAATATATTTCCATCACAGGAAACTGAGGCCATGCATCCCAAGAAATCATAATATATTTCCATCATAGGAAACTTAATACATACATCCTAAGAAAGAACAACACATTTCCATCACATGAAACTCAGACCATACAACCTGAGAAAGGACAATAAATTTGCATCATAGGAAATTCAAGACATACATCTTGAGAAAGCACATAAAATTCTATCTAGGAAACACTCTAGCATAGATTAGTCTTCATACCTCATTAAAAGGCCTTCAATATTCATTACTTGGTGATTTGTGACTATTCGTGCTCACCATGACCCTTCAGATATCACCACCCTCACCCAAGACTTCAATCTTTAGCCATACAACGATTCTCCTTCATGATAACATGCACCTTTAGTTCAGTATCCAAGAGAGATCCCATTTGAATTCATATATAAAAATTCAAATTCACTCAAAGAGTCTAACTTGAACTCACTATGGAGGCTACCCAAACCACAATTGGTTAACTCCAACCCAAAGAGGCCAGCTAGAATTAATGATAGGAGGTTACAAAACATGAGGGGAGTTACATATCTTTTGAGGTGTTAAGGCTAAAAATAGCTAGTGAGGGTGCACTTGTGCAAGTGTGGGTTACAAAACCAAGTGTAACCTCCACAAAGGAGTTACAAAAACACCGAAGGGTCACATTTAACAAGTGGAATCCATTCAAGCACTAAGGAAGGCCCACTAAATCATGAATTAAGCTCAATAATACCAACATATGCTAAAATAACCAAAAATAGGAAACACAAAGTGTTGTTACGGAGAGCCACAACTCCCAGTCCCCATCCCCCTTACATGTGGAATCCATGGCCCCCCCAACCACATTAGTTTTCTAGGTTGAGCTATTTATATAATTAAAAATAACAATAATAAAATAATAATATTAATGTCCATAGTCCATAGTCCATGCACTAGTGCCACATCACAACACAAATAATAACCACAACATATGTCCAAGGGCTTAACACATGGGGTATTACATCTCCCCTCCCCTTAAACAATGCACTGTCCTCAATGCATATTACATATATGCCTTATAAAAGGATAACAAACATGCCCATACATGCCTCATAAAGATACCATCTTTCAAAATCTCACAGACATGCCCATACATGTCTCATAAAGATAACATATTTCTAATCACAACACTTCCCACTACCACCTACTTTCCTATCCGTCTCCATTGCCCATGGTAGAACCAGGACTAGTAGAGTAGACTCAAGGAAGCAAGGGTCGATATTCAATCCCCATCACAGGGTCTTCAATCCTCTTTACAAGGCATTCAAACCTTCAACAAAGAAACATCCACTTGAAAATCATATTTCAATCACTCATATGATTAACATAAGGCATAAAAATATATGATATGTGATATAAATATATTCTTCAAGAAAGATACTTTTCATGTTCCAATAAACAAAAAGTCAACAACAATCATATATATACATATATATTGTTTCAACAAGATACATAACAATACATATCCAAGAAATTAATCTCATGGAGTACTTCAAAAGTACATGAAATGAATTCCATGAAATCACAACATGAAATAAATTCCATTTTATTCCATTTCATGCTACTTGCCTAGGGTACATGAAAACAAACACTTGAAATGCATCTACTCGAAATACATTCTAATCAATTCAAATTCAAATTCAATCATGCATCATGTACATACTCTAAGTTACTTGAAATACATGAAATGTTTATGAGTTGCATTATGTAGATACTCTATCAAGATACATGAGATGCATTAAATATGTTTTCCATTAAGTCAACCACATGCAATGCAACATGTGTATATACTCTATGAAAGACATTAGACATGCCTTCCAATTATTCATGTACCAAGTACATTAACCAATCTCATGAAGTGGATCAAGTACATCAACCAATGTCATGAAGAGCGTCAAGTATACTACCAATGTCATGAAGTGAATCAAGTATAACAACCAAGTTCATAAGGGCATTCAGAACAAAAATATATTTACATCATGTTCTACATGATTAGTATTGGATATATAAGGATACATGAAGTATATTTTTAACAAAGGTACCTGAATCATACTTTAATCAATCACATGGTTAGTAAATATTGTAAAATTTCCGATAGATTCATTCAATATTATCTAGGATCACTAAGAGAATAACAAGCACAACATAACAATCACAAGAGACAATGGACACAAAGCATTTCACCGGGGAAAACCAAGAAGGTGAAAAACCCCGCAACTTCCTCAAAGATAGAATAAGCCCCAATACAAAGATCACAAGGATCAATCCCCAAAATATAGATGTCTCCAGCAGCTACTCCTACTCCAATTGTGCGCACTCCTATCTCTCAACTATGCGAGTTGGATGAGTGAGTGAATGAATAGAATGAGAGTCACACACTCTCTATTTATACACAACTTAACCTGCCTTTAACCCTAACAGGGATGAATTCCTAAGGAATCCTAATAACCCATCCACATGACTCATCCAGGGACGACCCCACACCAGTGGTCTAATAACCCATCAAATATAAGTTACGACACTTACAATGTAACTTGCGACACTTGCAAATACAAATGATGACACTTCCAATCGGAGGAATAATACATCTCCATTTGGGATACAATAAAATACAAATGTAATATACAAGTGAATATCTTTTGAAGTTACAAATACATCAACAATCCCTCCTAAATAGGAAGGTATTCTCTTGACACAGGTCATCAATACATATAAGCGCAAGTTTGCAATTCTGGAGCCGGTTCATCGTCACTGGATCACGGAGCATCATCGTCACTATTGCTATACTCTTCATCTCGATCACTGGTCTATCTTTCATTTATTCTTGTCATAGGAAGTTTACAGAGCCAACCCTTTTTCATGCTGGATGTAGGCCTAGCCTCCTGTAGGTATTCATCATCTCTACGAGCGTGCCATCTTGTGGAATTCTCAGGGATGATTACGTGCATCAACAAAACCTCGAAAGAGCATCCCAGGAATTTTACGACCTTACTGCTCAACCTATCGGATCTCCCAGGATCTTTTACATTTGACCTCCACAAAACCTTAAAAGAGTGTCTTGCAACCTGCAAGATCTCTAAAGATAATCCAAGGATATTTTAAGTGACTATCACAACCTGTCCAGATCTCCAGGACTGATTACATGTGGTCTCCACAAAAACTTAAAAGAGTGCCTTGCAACTGCAAGATCTCTAAAGAGCATCCCAGGATCTTTTACATGACTAGTACAACCTATTCGGATCTCCAGGATTGATTACATGTGGTCTAGAAAAACCTTGAAAGAGTGTCTTGTAAATGCAAGATCTCTAAAGAGAATCCCAGGATCTTTTACGTGACTAGCACAACCTGTCCAGATCTCCAGGGATGATTACATGTTGTTGCACAACCTGTCCATGGCCACAGAGTATCATCCTGATACTCATGATCCCATTGATCATCTTCTTCGCATGGAGAATCATCCTGATGCTCATGATCATACTGATCATCATCATACAGTACATCATCCTGATGCGCATCATCTGGAGCATCGACCTGATGCTCACCACACATGATCGTCCTGATCATCATCATAGCATCGTCCTGATGCATATCATCATCACATTGCCCCGATGCATATCATCATCACATGATCATCCTGATGATCATCATAGCATCGTCCTAATGCATATCATCATCACATGATCATCCTGATCATAATCACAGCTTCGTCCTGATGCATATAATCATCACATGATCATCCTGATCATCATCTCAACATCGTCCTGATGCATATCATCTGGAGCATCATCCTGATGCTCATCACACAGCACTTACATCCACATCCATGGGAAGGATCCTCTTACCACCATGCTTGGAATGGCTCCTACAAATGTGTCCCATCACTTCCTCCTCAAAGTTTCTTCTATCTAAAGAACACCAAGCCTCTCTCTGAAGTACTCGAACTTCACATTGGCTAGTGGTTTGGTCAACACATCTGCAATCTGCTCATCCATCGTAACATACTGGAGCTTCACTGCTCCTCTCTGCACCATATCCCTGATATAGTGATATTTGATCTCAATATGTTTCGACTTATCATGGAACACTGGGTTCTCTGACAACTTCACACAACTCTAGTTTTCACAATATATACAAGTAGCATCCAACTGGAGATCAAATAAATAAGACAGTAGATTCCTTAGCCATACTTCCTCACAACTAGCCGAACAAGCTACGACATACTTTGCTTCAGTTGTACTCAGTGCTACGTAGGATTGCTTCTTGTTAAACCAAGAGATCACACCTGATACAATACTGAAGCAACACCCTGAAGTGATCTTCCTATCTGCATCACTTCCTTCCCAATCTGAATCAACATAACCCTCCAGGTTAAACTTTTGATTCATATCATACTTGAGCCCATAATCAATCGTACCCTTCAGGTACCTCAGAATATGCTTTACAACAATCAGGTGAATATGTCTAGGATCCATCAGGAACTGACTCAAAGTGTTCACCGCAAAGCAAATATCTGGTGTTGTGTTCATCAGGTACATCAAGGACCCAATCATCTGACAATACATCATGGCATCAACCGAATCTGATGAAGCATCACTCAATAGCTTCAATTTCGATGCCATAGGTGTGGCCATGGCCCTGTAGTCCATCATCCCGAACTGCTTCAGGATCTCTACTGCATACTTCCCTTGTCCAAGGAATATTCCATCTGCACTATGCCACACCTCCATACCTAGAAAGTAATGCATCATACCCAAGTCCTTCATCTCGAACTCGGTACCAAGCTTCCTCTTCGTGTCGGCAATCAAACTATCCTCTCTTGTTACAAACAGGTCATCCACATACAATAGGGGTATCACTGGATTGCCTTCCTCAAGCTTGTAGTAAAGGTTGGAATCCGCTTTACTCTTGGTAAAGCCCAAACTGGACAGGAAGCTGTCAATCCTGCTGTACCAAGTCTTGGGTGCTTGTTTCAAACCGTACAAGGATTTCTTCAATATGCACACATATGAATCCCTGTCATGTGTCTCAAATCTGAGTGGCTGCTCCACATACACTTCCTCTTCGACTACACCATTCGAGAAAGTTGTCTTGACATCCATCTGGTGTATCTTCCACTTCATGACTGCAGCCAGAGCAAGTACTGTTCTGATGGAATTGTATCTGGCTACATGTGCAAAAGTCTCTTCATAATCTATCCCTTCATTCTGGCAGAAGCCACAAGCCACAAACCTTTCCTTGTATTTCTCTGTGCTACCATCTTCATCATACTTGATCTTGTAGATCCACTTGGAAGTCACAACAAACTTCCCTTCTGGTCTTGGGACCACATCCCAAACATCATTCTTCATGATCGACTGGTATTCCTTGATCATGGCATTCTTCCATTACTGCATTCCGGATCCTGGGAACTTCAGATTCTTCAATATCTTCAATATATAGGTTTCTTGAACTTCGTTGCTGGAACAAATGTTGTAGTCCTTCTTTTATAGGTGATTGTACAAAATCTTTCCTACAAGTCAAATTCAATTGCATGATTAGAAACTTCTCATAGTTTACAGAACAAAGTCTTACACATAAAGGAATATGTCATACAGTCATGCAATTATCTTATCAAATGCTTAAATGCAACATTCATCCATATCCCGTATTCATACGGTAACTTTCTAGATGCCTTCCATCTCTACCAGAACATTGTTAAGAGTTTTCACTACTCCCAACATGTCAGCAAAGAGGTTTCATTCTAGAAAAGTAGAAATGGAATGTTGTATAGTGCCATAGGACACTTACCCATCACATGCATATTAGTAGTATATTGTTCATTAATGCAATTATTCTAATATGCATAATACACAACCTAAGTCTAGGAACATAAGTATATACATCATTGAACAATATTATTTAAACAATCAGATATACAAGAAATGACAATTCAAATACTTATCTTTGTTTGTTTGTTGGGTGGACTCCCTCTCAATCTTTGCTTCCTTTCAGGAACTACTGGAGTGTGATCCCTCTTGATCTCTGAATCACTGCATAACTTCTTGAAGTCTCCTGAAGTGAATTCTCCACCATTGCTGGATCTAAAGGTCTTGATCTTCTTTTCAGTGTGGTTTTCTATCAAGGCTTTGAATTCCTTGAATTTGTTGAATACTTCATTTTTGTTCTTTAAGAAATAACTCCTAGTCTTCCTAAAGAAATCATCAATGGAAGAAACATAATATAAATATCCACTCAGAGAATTGGATGACATCAGACCACATACATCAGAGTGGATAATCTCCAAGATTCCTTTTGCCTTGCTTTCACTGCTTGAAAATGCCTTCTTTGTGTTTTTTCCTTTTGCACATCCTTTGCAAACACCTTCATGCTTTGACTAGATTTCAGGAAGACCTTCTACTGCTTTGCTTGCAATTGGTAGTGCTCTATAGTGCACATGTGCAATCCTTCTATGCCAAAGTTCACTTGGCTCCATGGATTCAAGTACCATGGCATGTTCAGGTTGTCCCTTCAATTTGTACAATCTTCCCTCTTGCTCTCCAATCACTACTGCATCATCTATGGTCTTACCTTTTGGCCACGTGAGTACTTGGCCATCCACAAATGTAACTCTCATTCCCTTTGCATCTAGAGATGATATGGAAAGAATATTCTTCTTGAGTCCGAGTACATATAGAACATCTTGCATTTTTAAAGACTTCCCAGAGTCTATCTTGTAGAAGGCTTCACTACTTCCTTTTATAGGGTATTGATAGTCATCCCCAAGTTTTACCTTATGAGGTAACTCATGTTCAGATAAGTCCATAAGCAATTATTTAAATCCCATCATGTGTTTAGAAGCCCCACTATCAATAAGCCAATCATTACACCCATGTGTAACAGTACCTATGAGAGCAGAGATTAGAACATATTCATCGTCACTTGAAGAGTCTTCACTTTCTTCTCTAGCCTTTTTCCTGGGAGGTTCATCATCTTCAACAACATGAGCATCATATCTCTTTTTTTTTTATTCTTCTTCTTGTTGTTTAAGCCTTGTCTATTCTTGGGACATTCTGAGGCATAGTGTTCCTTCTCATCACAAGAGTAGCATCTAATGCGAGAGAGACCTTTCTTGTTTTGATGAAAGTGAGAAGATTTCTTGTGATGAGGTTGCTCCCTCTTGAATTTACCTTTCTTGGTGTGTGCTATGAGAGCTTGGTCTTCACTTCCCATCTTCTCTTCTCAGGCCACAAGCCTAGCTTCTTCTTGTGATAATTCCTCCTATAGTCTACTGAAAGAGATCAATTTCTTTCTTGCACAGATTCCTTGGATGAAGGAGTCCCATGAACTAGGTAGGCCATTCAATGTGGTCATCACAATTTCTCCATTCTCCACTACTTCATCCACAACTTCAAGTTGTTATTTGATTTGAGAGACCTTGGTAAAGTAGGATTGGATGGTCTCCCCACTCTAGATCTTTACCCCTTTCAATTGGTTCCACAGTGTCATCTTCTGATTTATATTCTTTCCTTCAAACAAATTGGTCAAGGAGTTGAACATCTCCTTGGGTATCTTTAGAGAAGACACATGAGGTATGAGATGGTATTTGATAGAATCAACAATGATTCTTTTAGCCTTGACCAGGATCTTCTTATGTAAGGCCTTAGCCTCATCTCCCTCTGGAACTGGAACCTCTTGACTTATGTAGGTATCCATTTCATTCTCTTCTAGGATTAACCCAATCCTATACTTCCATGCTCGAAAGTTATCAGTCCATTCAAGATTATCCTCAAGCTTGGTGTGGTGAGACATTTTAGAGAGTACTTCAAATGGAAATATAAAGTTTTAGGTCTTACCACATAAATGCTGAGAATTGGATGAGCAAGCTGGTGTGGAGATTCCAAAGTTTGACCTTCCATAATTGACTGTAATGTTTCTGGTGTAACTTAGAAATTTTGGATCTTTAGTTTCTGAAACTTTATCCTATGGTAGACTGTCTTGTTATCTTTCTAACCCCATAGGTTTGAGCTCAATTGGGTTTCCAAGAGAGTGTTATTCCAAGTGTCGCAATGTGACCTATTTATGGGATGAAACAGGATAGCAAACTTGTACGGAGTGCCACGTGTCACTGGTTCAACTTTGGCCTCTGGAACTAGGGCCTATGAAACTACAGTCCATGCTCTTACTGAAACGTTTTACAGAATTTCATTTGGATCTTCCTAGCCCATGTTGTGACCTTTTTCCCTAGGTCTCCTATTTATGACTGAGATCTGGAAGAGGCAGAAACCCTAAATTGTATGGATCATAAAATAGAAAGTACAGCGAATCAGAGGTTGTGCTTCGAACAAAAGGTACAGGGGGATTTTATCTTCGTCTTGTAAAAGTTTCAGATCTTGAACCTTCGCAAAAATGGATTTATAGATAAGGTTCAAAGATGACTAGGTTTTGTTATGCAAAGCCCTTCTCTAGCCTAGCCTGCTCTTGCCTTTGATGAACTGTTGAGAGAAAACCCAAAATTCAAGAAGCCCTAGCTTCTGTAGCTACACAATTTCTTCTTCTTAGGTCAGCTCTGATACCATGTTAAATTTATGATAATTTCATTCAATATTATCTAGGATCACTAAGAGAATAACAAGCATAGCATAACAATCACAAGAGACAATTGACACAAATCATTTCATCGGGGAAAACCAAGAAGTTGAAAAACCCCACAACTTCTTCAGAGATAGAATAAGCCCCAATACAAAGATTGCAAGGATCAATCCCCAAAAGATAGATGTCTCCAGCAGCTACTCCTCCTCCACTTGTGCGCACTCCTCTCTCTCAACTATGCGAGTTGGATGAGTGAGTGAATGAATAGAATGAGAGACACACACTCTCTATTTATACACAACTTAACCTGCCTTTAACCCTAACAGGGATGAATTCCTAAGGAATCTTAATAACCCATCCACATGACTCATCCAGGGCCAACCCCACACTGGTGGTCTAATAACCCATCAAATATAAGTTATGACACTTACAATGTAACTTGCAACACTTGCAAATACAAATGACGACACTTCCAATCGGAGCAATAATACATATCCATTGGGGATACAATAAAATACAAATGTAATATACAAGTGAATATCTTCTGAAGTTACAAATACATCAACAATTACTTTTCAACGAATATAAAAATCACAAGATCACATGAATACTTTATGCAATTTGAAATAACAAGCAAAGAAAACTTATATGCAACAATTCCGATCTAACTAAGAAACGAAATGGGCCATAGTAGCTAAACATACTAATTTTAATATCAACACGAAGCATACATATTCTTTAGAGAATAGTAAAAAAACCATTAATAGTAATCAATATCAACCAGTAACATCAACCAATATCAATCACACGTCATAGACCATGATTCATCAATCAGAATACATAAATCATAATACATCAATCAAATCAGGATACATCAATAAAATGACATTAATATTTAACAATGACATCTACCCCACATCTGATAAGCATTGATTAGTTTATGAATAACATCACCCATGCACATTAATCATACCAATATCAACCAATGAGGACAAATAACAACCAATAACTACCATATGAATAATAATATCATCCATACATAATACACTCAACATCAACTATCGTTAATCAATCATACGCACAACAACCATAACAACCAAGAACAACCAATAATAGCCATACATACAGTAATGGCAATATCATACATGTATCAATCATTAATCAATCAATGTCAATCAATAACAACCAATAGTATCAAACAAAATACATCGACCACAACAATCATATCAAACAGATACTTTTTATCATGACATTATATGTGATTATTAGCACATGACGATATATATAATATCCATATATTAATAATACATGTATACAACCAACAACATCACACAATTATTACTAATACTGCACTTATGTAAATACTCAACACACACACAATCATACATCTTTCCTGCATACATACTCCATCAATAGCAATGTTATACATTGACAACAATCCCATCTAATACCGATATAATAACCATACATTATGTTACTAATTATTTACACATAGCACACTACTTATACTATCAACCAAAGCAAATACATAGTCACCTCAAACAACGAAACATCCTACCACCAAAATCTTCTAATATTCAGCAATAAAATAATTACTAGCTATACAACACACCATCATACACTCATACCATACACCATACTTACTATTACTATGTATTATTTCTATACATATGCCCATTTTGTCTACATACATTATTAAAATTTTCAATCATATATCATATTATTATTAATCATATACACAACATATTAATCGTACAACCTATATATCCTATATTTTATACACCCATATAATTATTATGTTATACCATAATATCCATATAATTACAGCAGTATAATTACATAATCCAATAATATCATATTAGATACACATTATAACATATATACTAATGTAATACTTGGTCACACTATACTTTCTAATTCTTCCAAAAACTTCCAAATACTCCCAAATACTCCCAAATACTTTCAAACACTTTCAAATATTCCCCGACACTTACAAACACTTCCAAATACTCTCAAATACTTCCAAACACTTCCAATATTTTACAGTTACATCATTACATACGTTCACATCTATACATATAGTATATACGTAATATTAATAATTATTGCATATTTTAAAATACATATTATAATACACACACACACACACACACATGTCATAAATATATAATAATATTATCATACACTACTATACTTCCTACTTACACACATAAAATAAAATAAAGAGATTATGAACCATTAAAGACAAGTGGCTCATTTCCTCCAAAAATAGACAAGGAGTTACATCTCCATAAACAAAATAAATAAAATAAAAGAGAATATGAACCATTAAAGACAGGTCGCTCATTTCCTCCAAAAATAGACAAGGAGTTACATCTCCATAAACAAAATAAATAAAATAAAAGAGAATATGAACAATTAAAGACAAGTGGCTCATTTCCTCCAAAAATAAACAAGGAGTTACATGTTCATAAACAAAATAAATAAAATAAAAGAGAATATGAACCATTAAAGACAAGTGGCTCATTTCCTCCATTCAATAAATAAACTGGTAAGATAAGTTATGATAATAATAATGCCACCACTAACCCTAAAATAAGTAAATAAAATAATCAATAATAAAATACAAGAATAGACCATGGCTATATTTACCTCCAAGTGGAAATTCCACCACTAACTAATTAGATAAGTTAGGATATCAATAATTTTTAAATAATATAAAACATACTACATCATCTTTATATATATTACATCATTACATATTTATGCGGAATTATTTACTTTATACACTATTTATATATCACACCTTACAACATATATACTAATCTATGCTAATATATTACATATACCAACAGATCCATAATCTCCTAACCTTTGAAATTGAAAAGAAATAAAAATACATTCAAATTGATCTCTGAAGTAGGAAATAGTCAAGTCTTATGATTCTTATATTAACATAAGGAGGGTTAAATTTCCTTCACTATGCACATTTATTATCTCCAAATTCACATAAACATAAAATTTATGACTCTATGGAAGGCCCAACAGCCATAGTATTGGAACCTAAGCTCTGATACCACTCTGTAACATACCCGGTCCCGAAACCAATGTCACGGGAACATGTAAACCCAAAGGACGACTGAATCAAGGTAAATGCATAGCAGGATAAGTTTATCTAAGGCAGGGCCATCATGCCAACAAGCCAAATAAATAAAACAATAAGACTTCTTAAAGACAAGTATGGTACAATTCATCTTCCATATGCACCTGATATGCAAGGTAAATGCAAACATGATTGTAAATGGATATGAACTAGCTTTTAACATGTAATATAACATCAATTGATCATATCTTCTACATCCATAAAACCATTAATAAAATTATATTTTCAAGCTAACTCTAGCAATATAAATATAAGATCCACAGGCTATTATATTCAACCATATTGACAAAGCTAGAAACTAGATCTAATGACTGCCACCTATAACCATATTAAATTAAGTAAAAACAAGATGTGAGGGCTTCCATCGACAACCATAAATATGATAATAGCATAAGATTTCATGGCTTTCACCTACAACCATACAAACCATAAGCAAAAACTGGATCCAATGAGCACATGTACAACATAATACTATAAATAACCACATAATAAAATAATCATTACGGACTACTAACCATAGCCATATCAACATGAACAAATTCAAGTTTGAAAAATATCATATATAGTCATATAAAATCATATAACAAGGCTATCACCTACATCCATATAGATCATAAGAAAATCAAATACATGAGCACATATAATTCCAAGGATGTAGTAAATACACATATAATAAAATACTTATCTGATTAAGAGGAAACTAGCTTCAATTGGAAAAATTTCCACCCAGCCATAGACACTGTCAAGTCAATCCATACTTGAAGAGGTCACCCTTGACACCATAGATCCACATGAGAGTTACTTTCAAACTAACAGGTATGGTGCGCTCATCTCAATACCAGAAACACCGCCACACAAAAATAACCCTATCTCAACCATACGAAAAGATTTTTCAATGAAAAAAAGGTATCCCATATTGGAAATGTTTCTCTCGACGCAGTGGAATAGGCGTCACAACCCATAAATGCTCAGAAATATCTAAACCAGAAGATGTGGCTATGCCCTTCTTAAGAACCCTTCCACACAAATTTAATGACCATATCTTAGTTATATTGGAACCGTTTTTAGTGAAATAAAAGGTGTTCCTTATTGGAAACGTCGCTATGGATGCAATGGAACAGGTTTCATGACCCAAAAATTATCAGAAATGGATGAAATATAACATATAGTTGTTCCCTCCTCTACTCAACTTGAGAAATTACAATATATTTTCATCATAGGAAACTCGGGCCATACAACCTAAGAAAGCACAATATATTTCCATCACAAGAAACTCAGGACATACATCCTGAGAAAGCGCAATAGATTTCCATCATAGGAAACTCAAGACATACATCTTGAGAAAGCACAACACATTTCCATCACATCAAACTCAGGCCATACAACTCGAGAAAGCACAATAGGTTTCCATCATAGGAAACTCAAGACATACATCCTGAGAAAGCCCCAAAAAAATATATCTAGGAAACACTCTAGCATAGAGTAGTCATGATACCTAATTACAAGGCCTTCAACCTTCATTACTTGGTG
The DNA here is from genome assembly GCA_027924585.1 of Larix kaempferi. NCBI lineage: Eukaryota > Viridiplantae > Streptophyta > Pinopsida > Pinales > Pinaceae > Larix > Larix kaempferi. The sequence continues at coordinate 4,210,541 of BSBM01001082.1, read as the reverse complement.
AGTTGTGACTATCCACCTTCACCATGGCCCTTTGGGTATCACCACCATCATCCAAGACTTCAATATTAATCCATATAATGCTTCTCCTTCATGAGAAAATGCACCTTTGGTACACTAGCCAAGAGAGATCCCATTCAAATTCATATAGAACAATTCAAATTCACTCCAAGAGTCTAACTCCAACTCACTATGGAGGTTACCCAAACCACAAGAGGTTAACTCCAACCCAAAGATGCCAACTAGAATTAGTGAGAGGAGGTTACAAAACATGAGGGGAGTTACATAACTTTTGAGGTGTCAAGGCTAAAAATAGCCAGTGAGGGTGCGCTTGTGCAAGTGGGGGTTACAAAACCAAGTGTAACCTCCACAAAGGAGTTGCAAAACCACCAAAGGAGCACATTCAACAAGTGGAATCCATCCAAGCATTAAGGAAGGCCCACTAAATCATGAATTAGGTCAATAATACCAACATATGCTAAAATAACCAAAAATAGGAAACAAAGAGTGTTGTTAGGGAGAGACACAACTCCCAGTCCCCAACCCCCTCACATGTGGAATCCATGCCCCCCAACCACATTAGTTGTCCAGGTTGAGCTATTTATTTAATTAAAAATAATAAGAATAATAATGTCATAGTCCAGGAACTTAGTGCCACATTGAAACACAAATAATAACCACAACATATGTCCAAGGGCTTAACACATGGGGTATTACACCACTTATTAAACATTTATCAATCATTCCATGAGTAGGCATTTGAAAGGACTTAACTAAAAAATAATTTTGAATAACACATCCATGGTGATGCCAACCAAAGTTCTAGTAGACAGAGAATATATGATAAGTTACAATATCTGTCTCATGTCATCTTAAGTTGCATGCCACAAATGAATGTCTTTTAGAGCCAAGTTTCTATTATTGGTGGCACAATTTTCTCTGCTTCAATATTGGAATCAACAATTTGTCAGTTAACTTCTAAGAGACAGAAAAGGGGATACAAATACTATTTTTTTAACACTTGATGTTTCTTTGGCCCAATTTCTATATAATGTGCTTACAGGTTGCCTACAATTTTCTTTATTGAATATTTAGAGTTGTTTTTAAATTGTATTCCTCATGTTAGGTTTTTGCAATTGTTAATAGGTGAAATTTTCATCAATTACTTGGACTCATGACAACAAGGTTTTTTTTACTGCCACTATCCAACTCCCAAGTCCATATGATATTTTAGATGGTTATGTTAATTATGTACTTTATCACTATTTCTTATTTACTTCCTTCTATTTACTTATGTACTTCATCATAGTTTCTTATTTTTTCCTAACATTCACATGTTTTTCCTTGACAGAGAAGGAGACAATACAGATGCAAGAATAGAAACAAATATCAATCTTGTTCATCAACTATTTTAACATTTCTTGGGTACCAATCAATCTAAAGATATTCTCTGTTGGAAAGATTCAGAACATCCCAAGTGGATTTTTCGCTCTCGAATAACTAAAGATAGAAAGGTTGGAAAAATATTATGTACTTAGAAAGATTCAAAACATCCCAAGTGGAATTTAGCTCTCAAATAATTGAAGATGGAAAGGTTGGAAGAATATTATGTATTGTGTTACATATAAAATATGGCGTCTTAGATACATTTGTAGATGGCGATTTTAATTTTTTGGTTGCAGAATATTGTTTATTTTTACTTGTACTCATGCATTATTGTAGTGCACATTTTATGTAAGACATATTCTTGCTTGCTTTTGTGGACTTGTCACAACTTATATTAACGCCTTCAATTTAACTATGAATGAATGTGATTTATATATTTAATTAAACTTATTTTTTTAGTGTGAACTTTGATTCTATTTAAGGGTGATATCTCAATGGAAGAGCACCTGCCTTACAGACAAGAGGTTGGTGGTTCAATTCCTCCATGCCCTATCTACAGAAATCAATGACTAATTAAATGACCAGTTAACAAAAATCAATGACTAAATAAATGACCAGTTAACAACAATCAATGAATAAATAAATGACAAGTTGATTACACTTAATGACTAACTAAATGACCAGTTAACCGCAATCAATGAATAAATAAATGACCAGTTAACAACAATCATGACTAAATAAATGACCAATTAACAACAATCAATGACTAAACAAATGACCAGTTAAAAAACAACCAATGACTAAATAAATGATTAGTTAACAACAACTAATGACTAAACCAACGACTAAATATATGACCAATTTGACCAATCAAAACAACCAATAAGTAACTAAAAAAATTTAGTGACGTATTTAGTCGCGTTATAAGTGACTAGCAAAAAATGACTATTAGTTACATGACTAAACTTAGTCATTTATATGCAAATTATAGTCGTTTCTTTAGTCATATATCTCACTTTTTCTACTAGTAGTAATTGGCTCAACTAAAGAACATTGTATAAATTGGATAAGTTCTAAGGTTGATACTTGGCAATAGAGAATTTAACCTCCCATAGACCCACTTTCCTCTTCTCCTCTAGTGGAACCATATCCCCTCTAGTGCTCATTACACATCCATATTGAACCATTTTATTATTTTTGCAACATAATATTTTCATATATTTCGAGTTAGCATGAAAATCCAACCATACGGTCCACATAAATATATTCACATCGTATATTCCTAGCCATTCACTAGTCAGTCATTTGCCTTTATCTTTCCACTAGGAATGGATACTAGCATATTTACATCATTTTACATAATCTAATTAAATTCTTTACAAGGTTCAAATTGGGGGTATTAATTACAACCCCCCTTGGAATAACGCTGTCCTCAATGTTCTCTTTATTCTTAGCAAGGTTCCACGTCCGTTTTTTTAGCTGCATTTGCAATGCTTTTCTCTTCAAGGCCAATTTGTCTTGTTCCTAGCTATCTTGGACAATAATGCTCAATCATTCCTTTGGGATATCTTGGGACACCTTCAAGGCCTTTGGAATTTTTTCACATACCTATTACCTTAATCAAAGTAAAAAAATGCTTGTCATAACCATTTTAAGCAACACTTTATCTATTAACAAAGATTCAAGTTTCATAATTGAAGTATATATATTCATAACAAAAGATAAAATATGAACATATCTCTGCTCCATATGGATGCTATGGGAAAGATTCAACATATTATCTTCTCTAACACACCCAAGGTATCTACATATACCTCTAATTCCTTCTTGATCTAAACTAGTACAGCATGAATCTCTCATTCAAATTCATTCAATTTGGATCTTCCTTGCCGTCACTCACCATTTAGGCTTAGGCATCCCCTTCACTGATCCATAGTTCCGTTAGGAAATCCATCTTTCCTAGGATTTCTTGCACAAGAAGAGCACCAACTCATAGGCATTATTGCTAGGGCATCACACTAGCAACCCTTAATATAATATAGCTCATGGAAATCAAGGCATATCATAGGGTTCTAGTGCTATTATAATAAACTTCTCCCCTATCTTTAAACAACCATTATTTTTCCTCACTATAAATATCTATCATCTCACCTATATCACACACATACAATTACCATGAGATGTCATCACAATAAATTCAATCAGAAATTCTCAAATCTGTATCATACAGAAACTAGATTTCTCAAACATGAGATCCTTCTCATGTTGTTTGGCTCTTATAGGCCATAGCACATGGTCTTGTTGCAATGTGTCCTCTTAAAACAATTCACAAAAAACCAAACAGTCAATAACATTAATAATCAAATTTGAATTTGAATTTACAATTATGTCTCCTACATAAATTAGATTTATTTAACCATGTGGACATCCTCATATTTTTTTTTCTTGTAAGTGGTATCACTCTGTCCCTTATGGTTTTACACTTGCTTCCATAACCTAGAAGTCCACCTATACCATTTCCTCTTGACACGATTCTAGATCATCCAAATAGTCATTAGCAAAAATTACAAATCTATTCCTTGTAGAAATCATATTTTGCAACCATAAGATCATTTTCATAAATTTAAATAAGAAAATTTCAAATTTGTTTCATACAGAAACTAGAATTCACAACCATGAGATCCTTCTCATAATGTTTGGATTTTTTGAACATGGGGGATTCCCTTATTTATTATGTACTTACACTTATTGCCATATCCAAGACAATTCTACGTGCAATATGAGTTTTTCAATCAACCAAACAATTTGTGAGTATCCATGCATATGATATATTCATTGCATCATTATCACAATAAAATTGCAAGATATAGTCACATCTATGCAATCAAATATAATTGCCAATACTCATGATTACGCACTCATATCCTTTCGTGCAACTATGTCCCCCCAATAGATCATTATGGCATCCAATTAAACATAACTACCTTCTTCATGCAATTTCTTTCCCTACATCCATAACATCTCATAAAATGATCTCACAATTACCAATAATTCTATCATTTTAGCTATTAGTGAATTGCAATGAAATATATATCACAACTATGCATTCACACAATTCATCTTAACATTTGTACCCACACATATGCAAGTATAACCATGATTTTTACATAATATTTTAATGCACATTCACTCAATGCAGCCTTGCATTGATTCATGAATACCATAATTTCATGTCAGCCGACTCACACTAGCATACTCACATGCCAAGATACTCCCTTCATTGCTTATCAGTCTCTTAGGAGTGCATCCAACATCTTCCCAATATTTAATTCAATGCACGTAATTCACTTACGGTCTTGCACCCAATGCACTCTGACATTGTTCGAAGACATTTATGTGCCTACACATGTGTCCTACCATGGTAAGTTGGGAATCCTATCCAATGCTCAACAAAATACCCAACCATCTCTCTAATCACTTGGTTAACTATATGGGTGACTTCCTTCTTCACCATGACACAACATCAAGAGTTCACTCACTCCTTGCTTGTTAGAAAAGAGGTTTCATCCTAGAAAACACCAATAGGGATTTCATGGGATACTTGTGCAACACTATAGGCTTCACACCACAACACTATCATGGTCTCACACATGGCATGCTATTATTTCTTATGAATGCATTCTAAATTTTAAACAATTAGATGGTATAAGGATCCTTGTCCTTACCACCCCATTCCTCACCATACCAATGGGATATAATTCACATAAATGCATTCAATATCACATATGTACCAATTTATGATGATTAAAATACGACTAAAGGGATTCTTACCCAATATCCTTTCAACAAAATGTGAAGTGAACCTTGCCACTCACCTAACTGTCAGCGAAGCTAGAGAAAACTAGTCGTTACAGTTTTGGTCGTAAACTAGCCGTTATATAGTACTTTTGGGAAACCATATTTTTCCACTTTAAGCCATATTTGTCCGTTGAAGAGACATTTAATGAAAGGAAAGGACCAATATATAAGCAAGATTTGGCCAACGAACATAGCATTTAATGTTAACTTAGTCATTTTTGGACACGTCTTAGTAACGTTGTCACTATAAATAGAAAGGTTCGCATAGTTACCGGTTTTACTGTGACTTTTAATTTTTACCGCGATTAATTTCTAAGTTTTTACTAGTTAAGAACAGAGCATTCCGAAATTTTATGTCTGAACAAGAGATCCTACATGAGATATTAAGGGAATTCCAACAATCTAGTCTAAAGGGATTTATGAAGACTTCTGTAAAGAAAACAACTCAAGAGAAAGATGGGAATTCTAGATCCTTACCGCGACATGCAACAGACTAGAAACATAAAGATAAGAAAAAATCCACAGAGAAAGAGAAACCGCAGCCCGCAGAAACTCCAAAATAATATCCTCTATATAAACCTCACAAGAGATTGATTCTGCTAATACCAAAGTACATACCTCCTCGAAGAGATGATGCACCAATATTAATACTAGAAAAGAATCTGCAATATGAGATCCTGCTACCGCCGATTTCAAGTCATGTTCTAGAGAAGGATAATTTGCTAGGAAAGATTCCCAAATGCAAGTTCGCAGATCATGATTTGCTGCACACAACTAAGTATCCACAATTTCAACTTGATCAATACATTTGTAGACAATATGATGAAGCCACTAAGCAAACAACAATTCAAGCGCAGGACTGGATTGCGCCATTGCAATCCTCAGGATTGCTGAATTTGCTAAGAATTCCACATTTTGATCGAAGCCCAGAGCTTACAACAATTTTTCGTGCATTGATTTCATGCACACACCAGGGATACTTGTGGTTAGACCGCAAGATCGATATCAACATCGAACGCATCTACATAATTACGCACTTAAGAAAATGAGGCACTGACCCTGCAACATAATTCATAGGAAAGAATAAAAACAAAGAACTAGCAAGGAGGATGAAGAGAGTATTCGACTTGGTAAAAGGAAGCAATGGCTATCAAGCGAATCAAATTAAGGATGTTTCCATGTTGTTCACGGTACAACTTCTCGCAGGAAAGGTGCTAAGGAAATGCAAACAAACAGAAGTGTCGATCATTGTGATCATCTTAGCTGCTAAGGATAAGGATGGACTACAATTCAATTGGGAAAGTTACCTTTTGAACAAATTCCGGGATGATGTAGTGGATGCGCAAGACAATAGCTATCGGTTTCAATATAGATGGATGATAGTCCTAATTGCATTCGTGGGATGGAAAGAGCCAAAGTACCAACAAAGTGTATCAGTGTTCGATGGAGACTGTCGTGGACCCATATATGAGAACATCTGGACCAATTCAAGGCCTGAAAGACAAAGAGTAAACAATGTGCAGTTGGACATATTTTATGAGTAGCTATGCGAAGTAATCAAGCGCACTTCACGTATTCCTAAGGAAATTACAACATCATACATCCAAAATATGAGATTCAAAGTGAGCCTCCACATTATCTTCATACATCCTAGAGAACCAACAAACCCAGAATTGTATGGGGGCCAATACTAGTTGGATGCGCAGAAGATTGACCTCATCATTGAAGATTGGTTGCCCGAATGAAAAATTGATGTGCCAGATTCATTGATCACGACATATGAGGAAAGCGCCAATGAATTTGACACCCAGGAGAAAGAAGAAGAGCAAGATCAAGAAAAAGAACAACAACAAACTATTGATTTGCCACCAGGATAAAAGAGGAAGAATCCCGACACAGTCGTGCTAGATGGATCGAAAAGAAAGAAGCATAAATAAAGTAAGACTCCCCTTGATGCAAATTTGCATGATGATGATTATGACTGCATCGCAGCCAAAGATCATGAGCATATTGAAGAGACGCTCACAATAAAAGATAATAAGCAAGAGCAACTCCAAGCAAGCATGCTAGAGAGCATCATAGAACTGAAAAGTATGGTGGTGAGAGTAGAGAAGGTACAAAGAGAGCTAATGAATGAATCTGAATCCGAAGATAAATCATAGAAGTGAATTCGAAGAAAAATAAAAGTGCATGCATTAATGATGCGACCTCGATTAGTCTGCATAGAGCCGACGAACGTGATGTTCTAGTTTGATGAAATCACTGAAGGTGCGAAACAAATCACACACTTGGATATTAATGTGGGAATGTTTCCCATTGAAGGACTGTATGATATACATATGCAAGTTGTAGAAGAAATTAAATATAGAGATATGATCTCTAAAAACCAGTATCTCAAGTTAGAAGTAAGTTATAAAGAGTTGGAGAATGAATTAAGAGCGAAGACCAATGAACTAGGAAATACTCATAAGAAGAAGAAGAAGCTAAAGAAAGTTTAGCCGAAGTTTGTGCAAAGATCCCATAATTCGAATAAGAACTTGAAGTAGTAGCGACCATTATTAATATTGGTGCTGCAATAGACAATATCAAAGAAAAAGTGGAACTTTATCAAGATTGGTTACAAAGAAAATATTTCTGAATTACGGTCTACGCAACAACCTGGCACTCCTCCAGAAGTAAAATTGGCAAGGGTTGAAGAACTGAAGAATTCAACAAAGAAAATATCCGCAGAAGTTGCGAGATACCAAGATTTGCTAGAAGAAGTGACAAAGGAATGGGCCACACTGCAAGAATACCCGGACTTACAGAAAATTCAAGATGAAGTCCAAACAAAGAAAAAGGACCACAACACAATGAATGCAACTATGAAGGATTTTCCGCGAAAGGAAGGAATACAAAGTTCTATTGGATTATCCAACAATACTGGGAAGGGGGGGGTGAATCATTATTGCCTTCTTTTCCTTTTATTAAAACAATTAGTACAAGACACACAAAGAATCAAACAATTTAGGACACATGATTTTATCGTGGAAACCTCAAAGAGAAAACCATAAACTCAAACTCATTAGTAAGATGAATTTTTGCAAAACTATTTATCTGCTACTATAGAAAGCATGTAACAACACCCTAGTTTTTCCTGCTGCTATAGAAAAGGATGCTACCACACCCCATAAATTCTTCGTGATACTACAGATAAGGATGCAACGACACCCTAGAACTTCTTCCTGCTGCTACAGACAAGGATGCTACCACACCCCAAAAATTCTTCCTGCTGCTACATACAAGGATGCAACGACACCCCAAAACTTATGCATGCTGCTACAGAAAAGGATGCTACCACAACCGAGAAATTATTCCTTCTACTACATACAAGGATGCAAGAACACCCTATAACTTTTGTCTGTTTCTATAGACAAGGATGCAACGACACCCTGTTTTCCAGCTTCTAGTGGAAAGAGGCTACGACCCCCTGCAAGATTTCTTCCTGCCCTAGCACCACCCTTCCACCCTGATATGTTTTTGTCAATCTTCCAGATCTTCCTTTAACTCTGTCACTAGTTTTCTCATCACTTTGTTGGTCTCTTTCTTCTCACGCTGCTACATGGATTTGGACTGCAGACCGAGATACAATATTTCCATTTCATACTTCTGTTTATATATTCTTATTTATCATTTAACCATCGCATCTTTAGAAAATGGACTCATGCTTTTTCATCCTAGTGCATCTTCAAATATCTATTATTAATCTTAAATTTGTAGCTCTGTATATTTCTGATTTTAATTAATTAATTAATTAAAACTTTCATTCATCAACTCAACCTTGTGGGATTTCTCATCTCATGGATGCGTGCTTCATCCATGGCTACCCTTCAAACCTATTGGATTTCTTTCTTTCATGTCTGCGGGCTTCCTCATGTGGGCATACTCCATCCACTCACGATATTAAACCCCTTTACCTGTGGGCATGGCCTTGCTTCTGTGGGCTTATCTTCCTTAAGCTCCTTTGAGGGCGTAGCTTTGGCCCTTGCAGGCATTTTAAGCTCCAGTAGGATTTTACTTTAGCCCCTATGAGCATCCTCAAGCCCTTGTGGGCTTACCCTTACTTCCTGAGGGCATCCCCTAAGCTTCTGCAGGCATAGCCTAGGCCCCTATGGGCATTCCTAAGCCCCTGCGGCCTTTCTATTAGCCCCCACAGGCATTCTTTAAGCCCATGTGGGCTTAACTTCATCCCCTGCGGGCATCCTTATGCCCCTACGGGATTAACTAAGCCACATTGCAGGAATTATTAACCCTTGCGTACATTCTCTTTAGCCCCTTTTCAACAATTAGCCATTTTTTCTATTGTCCTTAATGTGCAGAATAATATTTTTCTTACTTTTGGTAGATTGATTTCTTCCTCATGCGATCAGCATAAGGAAAACTAAGAACATGTCTAGAGAGACATTTTAGCAATGAATAGGACCATGCCAATTGATGTAGTTATTGAAACACCCACAACATCTAGTGGGAATTTGAAAGTAGTCTTTCAAACTTATGTTTTGACACTTGGACAAATTTCTTCAAACCCTAGGTCACCAAGGTGATTTTATTTTTTTTATCAAACTTGGAAAGTGAGGCATCCACAATGTTAGGAATATCATACTGACTCCAACCATGCCAATCTTCTCTCATGGAACCTCATCATCTAGCCTTGGCAGGCATTTTACTGGGACAGTGCAAACTATGCCAGATAGAACTTTTGGCAGACTTATATATTTGTCATCAAACCCCTTTTGGAAAAAATAATCATATGGTCAAATGCACAACCAAACAATATAAGTCTCTGTACCTTTAGAAAACTTTTATACATCATATACAGGAAGTGGCTTGAATTTTACCGAGGCCACTTAGGCATTACAAGTGATTTGAGACTTAGACAATATTTGCACTTTCCTAGACTTGGTCCAATCTTCCTAAAACATTGTTTTGGCAGATCCATAACTTCTTCCTCAAGCACTTTTAAGTCAATGTGAAAGCATATTTAGGTAGAAAAAACACTCACCTACAATATGACCATATGGTGCGGGCATTTTCTTCAACCCACAAACCATGGTGGGCATTTCCTTGAGGCCACTTAGACATATTTGCCACTTTGGTGTACAAGCAATCTGAAACCCTATTTTGGCAAGCTGTTAACTTTGTCATCAAACACCTTCTGTGAAAAATAAGGCCATGGAAAGATAGCCTCCTTGATAAGCTAGAGAATGATGGTTCCAAATAATTTTTATCATTCTCCCATGAGGTATGGTCAGCATTTTCCCAAGGCCACCTGAACCATTTTTTCCAACACTTATATCATTTTCAGGAATTTCGCCAAAGTTTATCCTGCAACCCTATTTTGGCAGATCCATAAGTTTTTATTCATACATGCTTAAGGAAATATGAGATGATGGTCAGGTAGACAAATTCATAGACTACAGCTTGACCATATGCTATGGGCATTTACTTTAACCTATTATTTATGGTAGGAATTTTCTTAGAACAGTTTTGACTAATTTTCCCATACTTAGTCAATTTCCAAAGTTTCAGAAACTTGCCATTATTTTCCATAATTATGTTAGATTGCAACACTGACTTAATGATAGCGCCAAAACACTATCATGTATCTTTCCATCTTCATCACACATGCCACATCCTCATACATGCCATCTCATCACTTCCTTTGTCATTCTTTTTTCTTTCACTAAGTTCACTTTGCCATCATGTCCTTGGTTATTCCTTTGTCATTACTGAGCTCCTTTGACATCAATGAAAACCACATTCAACATTCTCCCCCTTTGTCATTGATGGAAACATCTAAACATTCTTTGACAACAATGATAAAGGATAACTTGTTATGCCCTTTGTTGCAACCAACTTGATAGAAAATTTCCTATCCTTCTTCGTTCTGACAACTGATTCTACCAATATACTTCTTCTTACTTCTCTTTATTCTCTTCATATTGTTAACTTGGACTTGGTGCTGACCATTATGAATGATAATTTAGTTAGTTTCCTTCTTTACCTTCTTGTATCTAGTCTTTGAATAATAAATTGGATGATAAGTTCATAGACTCCCCCTATCATAGTGCTCTTCCTCTTGCCAACATTTTCTTCTCTTTGTGACAGAGTTTATACTCATTGGTTTGTCTTTGAGTTGTTTCATTCAAACCTTATTTTTCTTCCATAGATGACTCTTTAAAGATGCATTATATAACTCGTTCTTCTATGGGGAGTCCTTAATGCCATACAAACAACTTCTCAACTTTATGTTTTTTATTCCCTTTTTTTACCAAAGATCAACATGATATACACTAGCTTCATTCATACTATACTCTTTTTCCTATGTTACTGAGATCATTCTCTTTTCCATTACCTTTCATCATGGTCATGCTTTTATACTTCAGCTTTAACTTGTGCTTTTGTACTTCACTTGTCACATGGATGGTCTCTAGACAAGTACTCTTATGACTCTTCAATATGACACTCAGTCTTATCATTCAACTATAATCATTTCTTCTTCTCTAATTCTCATTTGGCTTTGTTATACTTCAACCATGTGCTTGTCACATAGATGTTTTGTGGACCAAATTTTGTCACTTCTAGTGCACTTCTTAAGTTTTGATGAAGACATCCTTTTATTCTTAGTCAGTGATATTAAATACTTTCAATTCCCAATTGTAATTTTCTGATATTTTACTCCCCCTGAATATATGATTCCTTTTGATACTAGTTTTTTCTCGTTTAGTTCATGAGAGACCTCATAAGAGAATTTCATAATTTCTCTCTTCATAGGTGAGTTTTACATCTTCATCTTGCTCTTCATCAGAATAGATGTCATGCTTATCTATAACACTATTACGTTGAACATTATCTTTGGAAACTTTCCTGATGCTTGGAATCTGTGTTTCCTCTGACTCATTATAGTCTTCTCTTTTACTCCACATCTTTCCATGAGTTTCCCTACTGACTAATTTTCCATTTCTTTGTCTCTTAGTTTTCATCTTCCATACCTTTTCTTGGGTTTCCTTGGAAAGTCTGTGTGTACTGTTCTTGTAGTGTTTTGCAAAGTGTCCAACATTGTGACATATGAAACATTGTGATGCACCTGCAACAATTAATTAACAAGAATACGTGAAATAGCAGAAATGACAGAACTCAGAATCACTTTTATATTGATCATAGGCCACTTCGAGGGGGCAACCTCCTTTGAGCAAGCTCAATACAAATAACTTCACGGTGCCTTCATAGGTCTCGACACACACTTATATACTAATTCTAGGTGCCAATACTATGGGTCAAAACCATGGACCGTTACAAACTATGGATCAACAATACTACTGGCGACTTACAAAGCATATGCGCCAACAACAATAACACAAACTATTGATCAACAAATACTACGGGACGACTTACAAAGCATATGCGTCCAACAACAACATACTAACAAAGTAAAGACATGGGTTCCTAACATCCCCTCCCCCTTAAAAAAATCTTTGTCCTCAAAGCTTTAGATGTGGAAATTGTTGTTGAATCTGAAGGAGTGGTTCCCATGTAGCATCCTCTGGTTGCATGCCATGCCACTGAATTAAGACCTCTGTGATAGAGTGAGAGCGAAGCTGACGTGTGCGCTGATTGAGGATGGCCTCTGGCTCCAAAAGGATGGATCCTTCATTATCCAGTTCGGGTAAAATCGTTTGTCCACTGATGTTGGTGCCAAGAACTTTCTTCAGACAAGAGACATGAAAGACTGGATGAATGCGGGAAGAAGGAGGAAGTTCCAATTTATAAGCAACGGACCCAATCTTCTGCAGAATCCGATATGGCCCATAGAAATTTGGAGCGAGCTTATGACACCCTTTGAGTTTCAAGGATGATTGTTTGTATGGCTGGAGACGAAGAAAAATTATATCGCCGACTTGAAAAGTGCGCTCAGAACGGTGCTGATCAGCTTGTTGCTTCATGCGATTTCTTGCCATGTGAAGATTGTCCCACAAAATGTGAAGAATATGATCACGGTTTCGAAGGACCGTGTCAACTTCCTGAACTGGTGAACTAGTGGGGGTGTATGGAAGAAGAGCTGGAGGTGCCTGACCATAGACTGCTTCATATGGGGTCATTTTAGAGGTAGTGTGGTAAGAGGTATTGTACCACCATTCAGCGAGAGGGAGCCATTTTGCCCACTGATGTTGTTGTTCCGAGGTGAAGCAACGAAGATAAGTTGCCAAGCATTTATTGACAATTTCAGTCTGACCATCTATTTGTGGGTGATACCCTGAACTCATCTTCAGTTTGGTGCCAGTGTGGCGAAATAGTTCTGTCCAAAAATGACTGGTGAAAGTCGCATCACGATCCGAGACAATGGAAGAAGGGATTCCATGAAGACGAAAGATCTGGTCCAGAAAGATTTGAGCGACGGAGGAGGCTGTATAGGGATGGCTGAGAGCACAAAAATGACTATATTTGGAGTGGCGATCAACCACAACGAGAATCACTGTCTTCCCGCAAGATTTAGGGAGCCCTTCAATGAAATCCATAGAAATATTTGTCCAAATCCGTGTAGGTATGGGCAAGGGTTCAAGCAATCCTGGAAGGAGTGTTGTTTCACCCTTATTGCGCTGGCAGGTATCACATTCAGCCACCATCTGTTGAATTGTCCTTTTCATGCTCTTCCAAAAGAAGTTACGCCGTGCTCGTTCATACTTTTTGAGGAACCCAGAGTGCCCTGCCGATGGAGAAGCATGGAGTTCATAGAAGACATCCTGTTGAAGATCTGTGCTCTGGGGAAGCACCAGACGACCCTTGTATCGCAGAGAAGCACCATCCCAAGAGTAATGTGGTACAGCAGAAGGGTTTTTGGTCAAGCGTTGGATGATTTGATATAAGGAGGAGTCATTGACATAACCCTGTTGAACAGATTGCAACCAATTTGGAACAGGCATAGAAATAGCTGAAAGAGAACCTTGGGCATCAAATGTGCGAGAAAGAGCATCTGCCACAATATTGTCTTTACCCTTCTTGTAAGTGATCTCATAGTCATAACCCATGAGTTTGCTAACCCATTTCTGTTGTGCCGGGGAGAAGACACGCTGGTACAAGAAATATTTCAGACTCTGGTGATCAGTCTTAATGCAGAAATGATTACCTAATAGGTATGGGCGCAACTTTTGAACTGCATGCAAAATAGCCATCATTTCCTTCTCATAGGTAGAGGCAACTAAATTCTTACCTGAAAGGGCTTTGCTGGTGAACGCAATGGGGTGTTCATCTTGAAGGAGAACAACACCAAGTCCATTGCTGCAAGCATCACTCTCAATAGTGAAGGGCTTGGAAAAATCGGGCATAGCTAGCACAGGTGTAGTACACATAGCTTGTTTTAGTTTTTCAAATGCACACTGAGCAGCAGGTGTCCATGTGAAGGCATCTTTTTTCAATAGAGCAGTTAATGGAGCTGCAATCTTCCCATAATCCTTGACAAACTTGCAGTAGTAGCCAGTCAACCCCAAAAAACCACGAAGGCTCTTGAGTGTCTGAGGATGCGGCCAATTGTGCATGGCATCGATTTTGGCAGGATCCACGCGAACCCCTTGTGCTGAGATAATGTGCCAGAGATACTCAACTTCCTTCTGTCCAAAAACACATTTAGACTGCTTGGCATGGAGATGATGGTCAGAGAAAAGTTGCATGACAAGATCCAAATGCTGGAGATGCTCATCCCAGGTTTTACTGTAGATGAGGATATCATCAAAGAATACCAGAATGAATTTCCGCAAGTAGGATCGAAATATTTTATTCATTAAGGCCTGAAATGTGGAAGGAGAATTAGTGAGGCCAAAGGGCATGACCAAAAACTCATAATGGCCATCATGTGTGCGGAAAGCTGTTTTAGGGATATCGTCCTCATGAACCCGAATTTGATGATACCTAGAACGAAGATCCAACTTGGAGAAAAAGTGAGCCCCATGAAGCTCATCAAGAAGCTCATCAGCAACAGGAATTGGAAACTTATCCTTGATGGTGAGGTGATTAAGTGCTCGGAAGTCAATGCAGAGGTACCATGACCCATATTTTTTGTGGACAAGAATAACTGGAGAAGAAAAGGAACTAGTGCTTGGGTGAATAATATCTTGCTTCAATAAGTCCCGAACGAGCATTTCAATCTCCATTTTTTAGTAAAATGGGTAGCGATAGGGCCTGATGTTGGGAGGAATGCTACCAAGAAGGAGCTGAATATGATGGTCTTCTGGCCTGGAAGGTGGAAATCCCACTGGTTTATCAAAGACACTTGTATATCGATCCAGAATTTGTTGTAGATCCAAAGGAGTAGTGGAGACTGCTGATGGTTGCATCTGGATGGAATGGATCTGAGCGATGACACCATGTGAATTCTTCTTGAGGATTTTTTCCATGCGATGTGAACTGATGATGCTGAGAGAACCTGGTTGTAATCCTGTCAATGTGTGTTTTTGCCCATTAAGGGAAAACTGCATCCAAAGTTCAGCAAAATCCCATAAGATAGGGCCAAGTGTGCATAGCCATTGAGCGCCCAAAACCACATCACATCCGCCTAAGGGCAAGGCAAACATGTCAGAGCGCAAGGTATAATCTCCCATAGAGATACGCACATTTTGACACTTCCCTTTGCAAGGTAAGGTGCCCCCATTGGCAACCATGACTTCAAAGTTGGAGCAAGGATGGATAAAACAATCAGCTTGTTTGGCGATCCGAGGGTCAATGAAATTATGAGTGCTCCCAGAATCAATGAGTATTGTAAGAGGAAGCTTCTTGAAGGAACCCTTGACTCGCATTGTTTGGGGGGTGGTTATTCCATCTAAAGAATGGAGAGATATCTTTAGCTGGTCATCCTGAGACGGAGGGTCAATAGGCGGTTCCTGAATGTCGACCGGAGCATCCAGTGTTTCTGGATCTTCGTCACCAATTTCAAAGGCAGGCGGAGACTCCACATCCAAGAGATAGAGGTTTTGCTGAACACATCTATGTCCCCGAGTGAATTTCTCATCACAATTATAGCAAAGCCCCTTTTCTCTACGTGCTTGCATCTCTGTTTCAGACAAACGCTTGATAGGAGTCGGTCGAGGAGCCTGCGGTATAGGTGGTCGCTGAGAACCCATATTTCGGAAGGGAACAAAAGTGGGCTTGGAGCATTGTTGGGCTGCAATCTTGTCTTCTGCCAACTTAGCCAACCCTAGTGCTTCCATCATTGTGTTGGGACAGAACATTTTGAACTCAGAGCGGATGGCATCCTTTAGACCATTGATAAAACAACTCCGGTAAAATTCATCAGACAATCCTTCGGTGTGGTTGGCTAGATTCTCAAATTCAGTTTGATACTCTCTCACAGTGCCAGTTTGGCGAAGTTTAGTGAGGGCTCCTATGAAGTCATCAAAAGCACTAAGACCAAATTGTTGCAAAAGGAGCTGGCAAAAGTCTGACCATTTGGGATCTGGATGAGCCTTGATGTACCAACGGTACCATTGAAGAGCTTCCTGTTCCAAATGAAAGGATGCCAACGAAACTTTGTTGACATCAAAAGTATTATGCAGACTGAAATACTGTTCTACACGATAGATCCATCCAGTTGGATCGGTACCATTGAAGCGAGGAAAATCAAGCTTCGGACCATGAAAATTGCTGGAAGAAGAGAACCCACTGTCTGTTGAAGACTCGGACTGCCGTTTGTTGTTCATAGCTGAATGTTCAAGATGGAGACCGAGAAATTTTTCATCTAGATCCTGGAGTTTGGCTTGGATGGCTGCAAGTGCGTCCTCCATGGTTTTTTCTCCTGCACGGGTGACAACCATAACCAGGATTTTTTTATTTTTTTTTGTCGGTTGGTTGGGTAGGAAAACAAAAACAGAAGCTACTTTAGTAAAGGAAAATCTGGACTTGGGAAAAAAATCAAAAGGGTAATTGGGGTTTGACTAGGTTTTGGACACTGTTGGATAGACATGGAAGCCAAAATGAGGATTTCTGAAGCGGGGTGCAAGAATGGGAAAATTTGGCAGAGGGGAAAAAAGAAGCAGAATTCAGAAATGAACTCTATGGTAAAATTTGAAGGTGATTGGGTGAAATCTGAGGAAGTTATGGAAAACCCTAAAAATAGACAAATGTGGGATTTTGGGCTTTAGGAAGGGGAATTGGGGATAGGGTTTGCAGGACTGAAATATGCAGAATGGGATGACACGGGTTCCCCAAAAATTTCAAGGGAAACAGAGTGAAAATAAGGGAGATATGGAGAAAAAACCCTTTTTTTTTTCCAAACTGGAGCGGCTACGGCTCGAAAGGGATCCGGAACAGCGCCGAATGGATTGAAAATGGCTGAATCTAGAACGGCTTGCAAAATGGATCTGAAACGGCACAGCAGTGATCGACAATAGTTCAGCTGAAAGTAGATATGGACCCCAGGTATGTGCGGCTTCCTAATAGTTCAGGGGTTTCACTCGGCCACCAATGCTGTCTGACGGCTTGCGTATTGGGGCAGTACCCCTCACTCCATGGCTCAGGTAAAACTGATAACCGCTTTTCCACAAACGATAGCTCTTGGTTTACCTCACGGGTGGGAACTAGTCAATCAGGTAGGGGTTGTTGCCCTTTTCACTGGCAGGTCCTTTCAATGGGCCAGCTACTTCGGGGTTCCTGTGGTACTCCTCACAATGAGTTTTAGGGCTTATTCCCAAGTACTTCCCACAGTTAAGCGGATAGGGATTATTCCCAAATCCGAACCTGCAACAGATGCGAAAAAAAATTTGGCAGAAATTTCACCCAGCGAGCCCAAGAAAGTGCTTTGATACCAGATGTGATGCACCTGCAACAATTAATTAACAAGAATATGTGAAATAGCAGAAATGACAGAAATCAAAATCACTTTAATATTGATCACAGGCCACTTCGAGGGGGAAACCTCCTTTGAGCAAGCTTAATACAAATAACTTCAGGGTGCCTTCATACGTCTCGACACACACTTATATACTAATTCTAGGCGCCAATACTATGGGTCAAAACCATGGGCCGTTACAAACTATGGATCAACAATACTACGAGCGACTTACAAAGCATATGCGCCAACAACAATAACACAAACTATTGATCAACAAATACTACGAGACGACTTACAAAGCATATGCGTCCAACAACAACATACTAACAAAGTAAAGACATGGGTTCCTAACAAACATATAATGTCTTTCACCATTTGTGATGTTAGTGTCTTCTTTCCTTTTCAGACCTTGATCTTCTTCTTTGATTCTACAATCATCAACCTGGTGACCAAACATGTGACAACAATGACAATATCCATAGATTGTTCCTTTATATTTGGAGAATATCTGTTTTTTTGTTTGCAATGACTCTTTTCATTGGCATGTCTTCTAAAAATTTTCATCTTGGGAGGATGAGCAGAATTTTGATGACTAGAATTCATTTCATTGTGATTCTTCTGCTGCCTAGATATATCTTTTGAAGCATCATCCCAAATTTTAACCTTTTCAACATCTTCTTGAGTGATGGAGCTTGATCCTTTAATGACACATTCTTGATCATATAGTAGACCTGTTTTATCCTCGGGGAATATTTGTAAACTGAGGACTTTATTAAGTGCTTCAGTACTTTCCTTGAACTTCTCACTAACAGTCAGCTGATCTTTTAGCTTCTTTACTTCTTCCTTAAATTCAACAACTTCTTGTTTTAAGTTCTCGGCCACTTTAATGCTAGCCATCACTTGTTGTTTTGAATTGTGCGGCTCTTGTTGGAGGGTATTGAATTCCTCTTCTTTTGACTTTAGCTCTTCTTGGTATTTTGACAATTTTCCTTTCAAAGATTTATTCCTTCTTCTACATTTTTCAATTTCCTCAAGAGCACTGATTAATTCGGCTTTTTGATCTACTTCTCCTTCTTCCACTGATTCATCATCTTGAGCTTGGGCTTCTATTCCCATGAATAGAATCTTTGCTTCCTCATATTCACTTGTGTCTTCATCTTCACTATCTTCCATGGTGTAAAAGATCTTCTTATTTTCATTGAACTTCTTTTTGTTTCCTATTTTTCCCTTTTTGAACTTCTTTGAGGCTTCTTTCTCATCACTTCCATTTTTCTTAGGATAAGGAAATTTTGAAGCAAAGTGTCCAATTCTTCCATAGTTAAAGCACTTTAGAGGTGACTTTCCCTTGTACTTTCCACTACCTCTCTCAAGCTTCTTGATGAAGAGAGCTTCTTCATCATTGGAGTTTTCTTATTGGTTCTTGGATAAGACTTTAAATGTTGCTTCTTTCTTTGATTGTCCATCTCATCCTGTTCTCATCTCGTAGGTAGTGAAGATCCCATGTAGTTCATCTACTATCATGCCTTCAAGGTCATCTTGTTCTTCTAGAGTGGATACCTTTGAGTCATACTTCATTGGCATGGTTCTTAGTACTTTGTCAACTATTTATTTCTCCTTTAATTTTCCTCCAAGACCTCTAATAGAATTGGCAATTTCATCTACCCTTAGAAGATACTCTGCAATATTTTCTTCCTCTTTCATTTTTAGGCTTTCAAACTATCCTTTGTATCTCTAAAATTTTGATTGTTTGAATTTGGATGCTCCTTCATAGACAATTTTTAATTTTTCCCAAGTATCCTTGGTTGTCTTGCATTGCATGGCTTTCACAAACATTGAGTTTGTTAACCCACTCAAGATTGCATTCAGGGATTTTGCATTGGACTCATATTGATCAAGTTCTTCTTTGTTTGTAGGTAGGTTCTCCGCTATATTATACTTATTTTCAACATCTCTCCAAGCCTTCCATCCAAGAGACATTAGATGGCACTTCATTCTTGCACTCCAATATGCATAGTTAATTCCTGTGAACAGTGGAGGTTTGTTGGTATCTAATCCTTCCTGCTAATCCATTGTGGTATTAATTAGGATATTCCTTTCAATGATTAGACTGTAATGAAGAAACCTGCTCTGATACCAATTTTTGGATTATCCAGAAATACTAAGAGGGGGGGGGGTGAATTAGTATTGCCTTCTTTTTCTTTTATTAAAACAATTAGTACAAGACACACAGAGAATCAAAGAAGTTAGGACACATGATTTTATCATGGAAACCTCAAAGAGAAAACCAGAAAATCAAACTCATTAATAAGATGAATTTTTACAAAACTGTTTATCTACTACTGCAAAAGGGATGTAACAACACCCCAGTTTTTCCTTCTGCTATAGACAAGGATGCTACCACACCCCATAAATTATGCCTACTGCTACAAACAAAGATGCAACGACACCCCAGAACTTCTGCCTGCTGCTATAGACAAGGATGCTACCACACCCCATAAATTATGCCTGCTGCTATAGACAAGGATGCTACCACACCCCATAAATTATGCCTACTGCTACAGACAGGGATGCAACGACACCCCAGAAATTCTTCTGACTGCTACAGAAAAGGATGCTACTAAACCCCATAAATTATCCCTGTTGCTATAGACAAGGATGCAACAAGACCCTAGAAATTATGCCTACTGCTACAAACAAGGATGCAACGACACCCTGTTTTCCAGCTTCTACTGGAAGGAGGCTATGACCCCCTGCAATCTTTCTTCCTACCCTAGCACCACCCTTCCACCCTGATATGTTTCTGTCAATCTTCCAGATCTTCCTTCAACTCTGTCACTAGTTTTCTTGTCACTTTGATAGTGTCTTTCTTCTAACGCTACTACATGGATCTGTATTGCAGACCGAGATACACTCTTTACATTCATACTTTTGTTTATATATTCTTCTTTATCATTTAACCATTGCATCTTTAGAAAATGAACTCATTCTCTTTCATGTTGTAGCCTCTTCAAATCTCTGTTATTAATCTTAAATTCCTAGCTCTATTAAGTACTTATTTTAATTAATTAATTAATTAGAACTTTCATTCATCAACTCAACCCTATGGGATTTCTTATCTCAAGTATGTGTGCTTCATCCATGGCTACCCTTCAAACCTGCGGGCTTCCTCAAGTGGGCATACTCCATCCACTCACGGACTTAACCCCCTTTACATGTAGGCATGGCCTTGCTTCTGCGGGCTTATCTTCCTTAATCTCCTGTGAGGGCGTAGCTTAGGCCCTTGCAGGAATTTTAAGCTCCTGCGAGATTTTACTTTAGCCCCTATGGGCATCCTCAAGATCCTATGGTCTTACCCTTACCTCCTTTGAGCATCCCCTAATCCTCTGTGGGCATATCCTAGGCCCCTGCGGGCATTCTTAAGCCCTTGCAGACTTTAATATTAGCCCCTGCAGGCATTCTTTAAGCCCCTGTGGAATTAACTTCATCCCCTGTGGGCATCCTTACACCCCTGTGGGATTAATTAATCCCCCTTGCAGGCATTCTTAACCCTTGCGGACATTCTCTTTATCCACTTTTCAATACTTAGCAATTTTTCTATTGTCCTTAATGTGCAGAATAATATTTCTCTTACTTTTGGTAGATTGATTTCTTCCTCATGTGATCACCATAAGGAAAACTAAGAACATGGATAGATATCCATTTCAACAATGAACAGGACCATGCCAATTGATGTACTTATTGACACACCCACAACATCTAGTGGGCATTTGAAAGTAGTCTTTCAAACTTCTGTTTTGACACTTAGACAAATTTCTTCAAACCCTAGGTCACCAAGGTGATTTTAATTTTTTTATCAAACTTGGAAAGTGAGGAATCCACAATGTGAGGAATATCATACTGACTCCAACCATGCCAATATTCTCTCCTACAACCTCATCATCTAACCTTGGCGGGCATTTTACTAGGACAGTGCAAACTATGCCAGATAGCACTTTTGGCAGACTTATATCTTTGTCATCAAACCCGTTTTGGATAAAATAATCATATGGTCAGATGCACAACCAAACAATGTATGTCCCTGTACCTTTAGAATAATTTTATCCATCATATATAGGAAGTGGAGGGAATTTACAGAGGCCACTTCGGCATTAGAAGTCATTTTACACTTAGACAATTTTTGCACTTTCCTAAACTTCGTCTAATCTTCCTAAAACAATGTTTTGGAAGATCCATAACTTCTTCCTCAGACACTTTCAAGTCAATGTGAAAGCATGATCAGGTATACAAAACACTCACCTACAATATGACCATATGGTGCGGGAATTTTCTTCAACCCACTAGCTATGGTGGGCATTTTCCTGAGGCCACTTAGACCGATTTGCCACTTTGTTGTACAAGCAACCTGAAATCCTATTTTGGCAGGCTGTTAACTTTTTCATCAAACACCTTCTGTGAAATATAAGACCATGGAAATATATCCTCCTTGATAAGCTAGAGCATGATGGTTCCAAATAATTTTTATCATTCTCCCATGAGGTACCATGGGCATTTTCCCAAGGCCACTTGAACCAGTTTTTCCAACACTTAGTCATTTTCAGGAATTTCTCCAAAGTTTATCCTGAAACCCTATTTCGGCAGATCCATAACTTTTTCTTCATACATTCTTAAGGAAAACTGAGACCATGGTCAGGTAGAAGAATTCATAGAATTCAACCTGACCATATGCTCCAAGCATTTACTTTAACCTATGATTTATGGTGGGCATTTTCCTAGATCATTTTTTACTAATATTCCCATAATTAGTCAATTTCCAAATTTTCACAAACTTGCCATTCTTTTCCAGAATGATGTTAGATTGCAACACTGACTTAATGCTAGCACCATAATACCATCATGTATCTTTCCAGCTTCATCACACATGCCACATCATCATACATTCCATGTCATCATTACCTTTTTCTTTCACTGAGTTCACTCTGCCATCATGTCCTTGGTTATTCCTTTGTCATTACTAAGCTCCTTTGAAATCAATGCAAACCACATTCAACAAGTTCACAAAGACAAAAGAGCTTCAGAAGGAACTAAAGGCATTAAGAATGAAGGAAGCTAAAATGTTGTCAAAGTTACAACCGAGACAAGAAGAGGCATTGGCACTCTCTGAAGAGATCGAGGTGAAGCTGCAAGAGATTCGCACGACAGAGAGCATGGTAAAGGACCAAATGCAAGAACCAATATCCATGATGTTTCTCGACATGGTGAAAGAGTGCAAGGAAGAGACTAAGGAGGTTGTTGTGAAGTTGAGTGCAACATTTCAAAAATTCGTTGTGAAGAGGAACATCCCAAGTGATGCGCAGTCAAAGAATCCTACTATAAGTGGCTTGGGGATGAGCCACAAGTAAGTGTTAGGGGCCTGTTGGGCACATCCCAATTAAAACAAGTTATTAAGGAAAAGTACAGTTAGCCAAGGCATAAAATTGACTAGTTTTGGAGACAAGAAACTCTGCAAATCCCGAGAATAGGGTATGGAGCGAAGCGCAGTCAACAGGAAAGGACCTGTTTCCGTAGTAAATACGAAGTACTAAGGACAGATAGAGGTAGTTGAAGCAACTAAGGATCAAGTTGATAGAAGGCATGAGATTTGGTTTTGAGAGAATGTGTATCATTCATGAATCAATGATTTCTATGGTATGTCGTTTTTCAATTTACATTAATGTATACTATCTATTTATTTTTCATTATTCCCACTGGTAATGTAGATACACTCAGTGTACTTTATTTTATGTTTGCAGATGGAAGCTTAAGAAGAGGGGAAAAATCGATCCAATCAATAAAACATTCATCCAAATAACCCAATTGATGCAATTAGATCGAGCACCGATAATAGTTCTAGCGAAGAATGATGCTTCATATTTAATTTTGATGTTATTGCAAGTTGTAGCTTTTTGTATATTTTGAAATAATTGTCTATGAAAATCAGAGATTTTGTATAATAATGTACTCGACATAGTGTTCGAATTCAAATATGAGTTACCAATAAGTGCAACAATAATTACATGCATGTTGACATTTTGATTATTGTTGTCTCTATGTTGTCGTATTTTGTATGACAAAGGAACTCTTATTGATATATAATAAAATAAAATTTACATGTGAAATGGTACATTGGTAAAAAACAATTCCAAGAAAAAAATGTTTATTTTCATTCAAGATGGAGAAAAAATAAATTCTTCAGTGCCATACAAAAGTTGTAAATGGTACATTGGTAATTAAATGTATGGATGATTAAATATTACAATAGATTTTTGCATCTATGATATAAGAAATTAATCCAAACAAACAATTTCAATAATTAAAATTGAAATGAATTTTACTATAAACAAATATTACAATTTAAGATAAATAATGGAATTAAAAAAATAAAAAACATAATATTTATATTTGAATGAAATATTAGTAGATATTCTTCAAAGAATCAGATCTAGTGCGTTTACTAATATATGTCGCACCGGGGCTCCTATACTACCATTGTGCACTGCTGCGTATAAACTAAAATTGCGCACCGATGTCTTTATAAAATTGAGCAATAATGCATTTTATTTTATGAATCGCACCAGTACATGTAGATTGATTATGCGCACCGAGAACGATAACAAATCATGCCCATTGGTTTTTAGTTTTTAAGCCTAGCGGTTTGTTTTATGTGTTGAACTGCACCGGACCATGTTGATAATTTGTAAGCACCGATGCATTATAGTATTAAATGCATCCGTGCATTCATGTATGAAATGCACCGGTATGAACCGATAAATGTACTACACCATTAAATTTAAAAATAATGGAAAAAGGTACAGTGCGTATGATATAAAATATCACACCGGTGCGTTTCTGTTGTACATACACACTAGTTTGTATATTCTATACTAAAGCACTGGTGCGATGTTGAAATTTGATTCTTTCCAGTGTGTGTTCTAGTTTAGTGCACTGGTGCATCTATTATAATCATACAACACCAGTGCGTACAAGTAAGAAACGTACTGGGGCACGTAAATTCAGTTGTGTGTACCAATAAACAAACCTCCACTAAAACCTCCAGCCGCCGAGTATTTTTTAGTTATAAACATTATCCATTATGACCTTCATAAAACATATGCTACCATTGGTGGAGGTCATTGTGGAGGTTTTTTTGACAATTTTTGTCAATCTTATAACACTAAAAACATCCGCTATGACCTCCACTCCAGGATATTTTCCTTGTAGTGAAGAGAAGTATTTATTTCTTACAATCCTTTCTTTTCTGAATTATAGTAGGTACTAGTTGTGTTTCTTTAAGACCGATATATCATTCCCCGACAATGATTCCAGTTCTCCCTATTTTCCCTCAGGTTGTACCTCGACTAGATTGGGTATCTCTCCAATTTTTCATGCCAGTTACAACTTCAAGCAATATAATAAATGGCTATGGTGAAAATACAAATTCCAAGCATGGTTTTGAAGATAGCACCATATTTGCACCACTTTAGGTTAGTAAACTAGTCCTCTGACCAAGGGAGAAACCTTAAAAGTGGGAGGTATGAGTCCTAGTGTCTTACCCTAGGTACCTTTCAAATATTCTTTTTAAAACTTTGACTGGATTTATAGCTAAAAATGAGGTGCATGGGGGGGCATTTTAGCTGCAAAATGGACTATGAGTGGTGAATTTAGAATGGAGGCACAAATATTCCATAATACAACAATATCATAGCAATGGCATCTAGGGCTCCTTAAAAATCATAACCCAATTCCTGAACAGAAGAATAGTATCATGAAATACATCTCGATGAGAAAGCATTGTTAGCTATCCATTAAAATGCATTCAAGAAGACTATTGAAAATCACATAGGTGTAATAAAGTTTTTAATCCATGTGAATCAGGAAATCAGATGAAGACTTATCTATTGCTTTAAAAGAACATTAAACATCAAATAAAAATGTTTCTGATTCATAAATCTAGTGGCATCATTTCCTCAGTCTTGGTTCTAAAATGCCCAGAAATGTTATTTCATTGGTATAATAGTGTGAAACCAGAGGGGATTAATTCATCTCTTCCATGGTCCTATCATCTATTTTCAATAATAGAAAAAGTTCTCTGATCTTGTACAATGAAGAATGAGAAGATGACAAAAGAATAGGCTAATGTTGTTGATCCTAGCAACTTCTTTAACCTCTTAGAATTATGGAAATGAATGAACCTCTTCATGTGCTTCTTCATGCTAAGTTTTTATATGCTCGAAGATGTTGATTATTCCCTTATGTCATAACTATGAGGAATTGTCATGTTGTTGGAATCTTTGTTTTCATGTTGAGGTGGCATAATCATTTATTGTAGACAACTCACTGTTGAGAGTTTGTGGTTCACCGAACCTATCTTTTATTGTCATCCCGCTATCGATATTTAGTAGATGAAGATAATTTTGGTACCAAAAATCATCGATGAATATGATTTTTCTCTAATCACCATCGACACTAGAGAAAATCTTCCCAATGATGCAATTCGAAAAGGAAAAATGAAAGGAGGTTGCATTTTTCATTATCCTGGTGCATTAGGGGAAAAAATTGGTAGAAGAGGCTCAATCCCCAAAACATTTATTGTTGAAGACTCCATCACTAAAGGAAGGATGATGTACTCTAACACAACCAAATACCATCCTTTCTAGGAAAACCTCGATGCATCAAATAGATACACAAAAATAAGATGGACCATGAGCACATACACAAAAAAAATAGTGGACTCACCTTAGCTTGCACCAGTCACTCTCTCAAACTCTTAAATTATGTTGCAGTGGAAGAAAGAGAGATCAGGAGGGAAAGATGTGGAAAGAACATATGGGATGCAATTTCTGAGAAATCATTTGGATTTCTCAAAATGTTTATTCAGTATGAGCCCTGCGATTTTGGCCAAGAGTAGGGCACCAAATGTTCATTCATTACGAGTTGTGAGTTGGGACGATCAATGAGACACTTTTCATGAAAGCGATTGAACCAATGTTTTTGAGGTATAGTATCTCATACAACAATAATGGAAACATCCTAGGGACTAATGGAGCTAACTGCATTGTCATCGCAGGATGAGACATGGGATAGAAGCTAGCAAGGGAGGCGGGCCATTAATTGTGGGTGGAAAAATATGGTATGTCTACATATATAGATGCAAAATGGGATGAGGTTTCTTTTGTATGGATGGGATTGGATATAAAAAATGATGATTCAAGATTTGATCATTGGGTGAGGATCCTTCATGATGGAAATCATATGCTTCAATACACAGTCGTATTACAATGCCTCTTTTTTAAAGAGGGATTACCATGGGAAAATAATATGGAACACCCAATACCATATTGGGCGCATAAATCACCCATTATTGACCAAGGTATGAATATGAAATTACAACATTTTAGAAGGAATTTTTTTCCAAAATTTTTGCTATGGGGGCACTGCCCCCGAATCCCTGCTAGGGGGCGCTCTTAAAATGTAGTCCCCCCTCGTGGACCCCCTATGGAGAATATATTGGGGGGGGAATCTCCCAAAACCCCATTGTCATGGGCTGGGATCCAGACACGGATGAAACACGACCTCTGGATAAGGAAGATCAAGCTCCACAACTAACACTAGACACTCCTCTCCAAAATCGATCTTCCTCCTCTTTGAGCTAAAGGAAGATTGGCCCCCCTACGTCTAGGTGTGGTCTGAAAGGGAAACAAAAACATGTCAATATTCCCACAATTCTATAAATTAGTCACGCACTTAAAAAAATACAAGTAGCATTCAAATATTGAGTACTAACCTGAGGTGAGACAACATGTCATGATGGGGGTGTCCGTCTCCTCGATCCCAATCTCTCGGCAATGCTTCCCTACAATAATTAGAAAAATAATTAATACATTATACAAAAATGACTTTTTTTATGAAATTCATTCATGCTTTTGAATATTTTAAATAAATTATAAATCTTACCATGAATATCGGAGGCGGTGCAGGCAATTTCCCTAACAGGATAAGAAGTCGAGCACTGGGCTTCACAACTTGTTCCAAGGTGATGGTGGTGGAGGGGGTTGATGTAGGTAGGGGGCGAGGGATGATGTAGGTAGGGGGACGGGGGATGTTGTATGTAGGGGGTGGGGGATGATGTAGGAAGGGGGGCAGGTGATGATGTAGGTAAGGGGATGGGGGATGATGTAGGTAAGGGGACGGGGGATGATGTAGGAAGGGGGGCAGGTGATGATGTAGGTATGGGGACGGGGGATGATGTAGGTAAGGGGACGGGGGATGATGTAGGTAGGGAGACGAGGGATGGTGTAGGTAAATGGGCGGGAGTATATGTATGCGAAATGGATGGAGCTGATGTGGATGGAGCCTGTGTGGGTGGGAAAAATGGAGCCAAATGGTGCACATGAGGGGTAAACACATGAGTGGATGGGTGTGTGTGGCAATATACCCCCAGTGGTTGTAAAATGGGTGGGAGTGGCCTACAGGGGGATACGGGAATGCCAATCATAGGAGAAGACTACCCAATCACCTGATTCGACATGAACTGTGGAAACACAAAACTATTTGGAATATACGCAGGAATGTGTGCATATGGTGATCAAATGGTCGACGATGGAACCTACATAAAAATATGAAATACATTTCATTAGAATAAAAAGAATGTAAATTAACCATAGAAACAAAATGAATTTCACATGATACATCAAATATATAATTAATTTCAAACAAGTTACTTGCATGGTAATTGATATGCTAAGCACAGGTGGAGACCTATGCTCAATCTCCTCCACATGCACCTGTGGAAACACGAAAACATTAATATTGATTTCTCGTATAAAATATAAAAATTGCAACTAACTCAATTTTTAAATTCTACAACCATACACTATTTTATATACCTGTATGTGAGGTGTTGCAATACTTTTTGTTTCCACCATGGTGGAATCAAGGTTGGGAGTAGTAATGTCCTCCCACTGTGATTCAATTGTTTCATCTAGAAACAACTACAAAAGCCCAAAACATCAATTCCACAATACACTAATCAATGTTAATCTAACAATTGTAAAATGTACATTTAAATATGCAATCAACCATTTACAAATAATGTACTAACCTCAAACATAAAGGTATCTCATGTTGGATCATCCGTAGGGCCATGGTAGATATGGATGCAGTCATTGCAATGATGGGGTAATCGTCGGCTGTCAAAAAGATAATTTTTCCTAGTAGCTGTGTTGGATGGTCCATGACCAATGGGGCCTAAACGACCTACACCTAATGTCTCTCCATGCTGCTTTGATCTATCATGTCTAGATTATGCCACAAGCGTGTTGTGTTATAATATAGTAGAAGCTGTGATATGGCAATGGCAGGATCAGCTAGGCGGTCCACTAACTAACATGTCTATGGAGGGGTGTTAGGAATGTGCCTAGGTGTAGGTGGACCTATATGGGTTATGCCTGGTGGCGAGTCGATCTTGGGAAGATCCAAGGACAACCCCACAAAACTCACTAATGTCGAAGTAGTTTACATGTAGGCCCAACACAAAATCTTCACATAGTTTTTGAATGAAATAGAGTGGGACCTCCCTATTGTTGCAAGGAACGTTTTAAAAAACCATGAACAATTGACTCATCCAGTTTTGTCTCCATGGCTCATAAGTGCACCAATCCATGCAAAGGTGCCTTTTGCATGGATTAGGGAGTAGGTTGGTCATGGGGTTAATGAAAATACTAACTAGAGTTTGTTTTGAGATGTTCAAAAATTTGAATTGGTCTCTACTGAGACCAATGGAATAATATGCTCTCATTTGATCCCTATACTCAGTTATGCTCATAGATTGACCACGAGCATTGTCAATTGAGGCAATGATTCTATCGAGGGATATGGTTAGGGAGAGTCTTGACGGTTCCCTAGTCATTCTAAGTTATTGACCCAAGCTTCTTAATTGTTGTAAATTTTGGTTTATTTGGGCTTCCATGCTTGGGTTCTCCTCAGGGTAATATTTAATTCGGGGTTTTATGTGGATGGATTGTTTATTTGGGGGTTTGGCTCTTGGTTTTCTACCATTGTGATGAGGTAGAGATTAACCGCAATTAAAAAAATTAAATTTGTTACAATATTGTTTGAGTTTTTTTAATTTTTTATAATGTAATTTTTTTTAAAATCATTGAAAATACAAAAACCAATTGTAATTAGAGCATGAAAATTTACCTAGATGATTATTAGGGGATGTTGGTAGAGGGATCACTGCGCACATGCGATCTTGAGGCATGCTTTGACCATGTAGAGACGGTGAAATCGGGAAAGGTGGGTAGGAAATGGGCCTTGACCCAATTTTTAATACACAAAAAAGTCCGCGCACACTAATAGTTTGTGCATGTTAATTGCATGTGCTCTTAACAACTACGTGGATTCCTACCTGGTGGTTTGAGAGTTTACCAAACCGCTGCACACATGCACTATTTTTTTTCCACTCGCGCACTCCTGTCTCAATGGATTTGGGGAGCATCTTCGTGCGCGCCCCCTTAAAAAAATAAAATGAAAATTAGTTGAAGATAATGGCTATAACTCCGCCCATATAACAAGGTGACTTCAAGAAATACATATTGACGACTTATAGAACTTCCAAATTTCAATATTTATTTCGTTATCCAACATCATAATTAGTGTAATACGACTCTGCATGTTGAAGTTAATTAATTTAAATACACAAGTCATATAATGACTCGACTTCCTAGAAAACTGAACAGAGTTCGCATGTTTTCCCTTATCCAACATAATTAGTAAAATATTAAACCATTCCTTAAGCACCAACCACATAAACATGCTACTTCCAAGAGAATGTTCAAGGTCTAACTTATTTTTCAATACATTTCCATATATATTAGCATATTTATTTAATTTGTGGTTAGTGAATATTAATAGGGTCTAACTATCTGTTATCCATGCATATACTAGCAGTTATTCATACATAGTTATGAGTTACTTTTGATATTCTTTTTTTTAAATGTTATTTTGAATTTGGAACTACTGCCATAAAATCAATTTGAAGATTACGCTTGTCTCATCCTTGTACAATCTAAGAAAATCATAGATGCTAGTCCAGCCCAAATTCTACAAGCACAATCACTTAACTTGTGGTCGGTGAACACTCATAGGCCTAATAAGTTATAATTTAATTGTTGTTTGCCACTGAACCCCTTACTTTAAGAGTTATCCATACATTAGCTACGAGCTATCCATTCATGAACTACTAGTTATTTTTAATATTTTTTTCTTTTATAATTGTTTATTTAGAATTTTGAATGACTCACATAAAAATCTAGCTACTAAGAGTTATCCATGCATTAGCTACTAGTCATGCATCAACTACAAATTATTTTTTATATTCTTTTTTCTTTTATAATTATTTATTTCAAATTTTGAACTACTGCATTAAAATCAATCTCTAGAGTACACTTGGCTTCCTCGTGTAATCTAGAAAAAGCATAGATGCTAGTCCACCTCAAATTATAAGATATAAACACTTATCGATGTAAATATAAACACCTATAGATATAATTAATTATAAATTTTGTTTAAAAAAAAAAAATTCTATTTTTGATGTTGTCCAATGATATGAATTATCAAAAATAAAAATAAAAATATTTATTAATATATGTGTTATTTTTAGATAATGATTATTATCAAGTTTGAGAGGAAGTCAACCAACATCATAACTTTATTCTATAATAAATCAATATAAACTAAAATTCCCAATTTAAAAGAAACATTACTTTATTGTTATCACAAATGATTTTAAATGTTAGTTAATGCCTCAATTTAGTATAAAATTCACTCGAATTATTCTATCGAATTACACTATTTACTTAAATATCAATTTTCTATAATATTCAGTGGAATTCTTCTATCGAGTTATACTATTTACTATTTATACAAAATATAAATATAAATTTTTATTTTTAATTAGTCACTAACTTATATATATATATATATATATATATTTCATTTCTACGTAATATCATATTTTTTTTTCAATAATACAAAATAGCATATATAATATTTCAATTTTAAAGTTTG
Organism: Larix kaempferi; assembly: GCA_027924585.1. Lineage (NCBI taxonomy): Eukaryota > Viridiplantae > Streptophyta > Pinopsida > Pinales > Pinaceae > Larix > Larix kaempferi. The sequence goes on along the minus strand of BSBM01001082.1, from coordinate 4,178,338 downwards.
ATATAATAATTTAAAAAATATTTTAGAAAATTACCACAATATATAACTTACATTCTATGGGATTCAAGGATTACTATTAAATGGGCTCCCACAAGTATAATCTAAATGTGGATCAACTATATACAGACAACATAATACCTTGGCGGATACCTTATCTAAGGTGGCATATGATGGCCAGGAAGGTGTTATATTTTGGGAGGAATACTTTGACTCTCAGCTTGCGGGGTTCTTTTAAAATATTTGAGATATAGTTCAAAATATTTGAGATATAGTTTTTTTTGTGGTTGATTATTAAAAGGCTTCTTTTTGTTGTATATGTTAGTTCCTTTTTTGACTGTCTTGAATTTTTTTGGGGGTCATCAATCATTTTGATTGATGATGGTATATTTGTACTATCTGATTCACTTTTGAATATCAATAATATGGTTTTTTTTGGTTGAAAAAAAAACTTACATCCTATGGGACATAGGATAGACTAATGTTTATGTTAAGCCATATATTAAAATTCAATAAATATTAACTTAAAAAAAATCAAGATGATGTAAAATGACCGTGAATGTCACTCCTTAACAAAACCTTAAAATAAACATATAACTTAAACATATAAATCGATAATACTTTATCTTATAACTTGAATTCCAATTCATAATACTTTATCTTATAACTTGAATTTAATTGACTAATTTTATCTAAATTCAATAGATTATTTTTATTTAAATTTATATTATTATTTTCAAAATATTAATTAAATTGATAATTTTACTTAAATCTATACTACAATAAATCCATCTTAAACCCGTATCTATCAAGCACCAAGAGGGATCCAATTTCTTGACATGTATTTCTTTTTTTAAATTTAAACTCAAGAAATTTGATCTCTCTTATTGATAGATCCGGGTTTAAGTTTTAAGTTTTTATTTTATAACAACTAATTTCACTTGGTGCAATTATTATTTTTAAAATATGTCCACAGACATGAATAAAAACGAGTTAAATCAATTGACTATGCTAATAACCGACAACCATGACTTAGGATCGAAGTTAAAATTACCAACCAACCACACGGAATCACGCTCTGTGACACGCAACAATATATTTTAAAAAGTGCAATTTGATAAATACCATCGGACAACGCGGACTCACAATCTGCATATTGCTACACGCAACCATTAAATGAAAAAAAAGCAATTTAAGATATTGAGTTATGCTTAAATAGTCTCAATCTTTGTTGTATCTGCCAAAAAGTTCTTTATGGTCACGTAACCATAAAAAAGATCACGTAAATATCTTTATGGTCATAACGTCTTCCAGCAATTATGATCATTATATTTTGTTTTGACTGAATTAGGGTTTGAGTTTGAACAGCAGGTCGCAAGGACCAGTTTAGAGCAGTAGAAACAGCAAGCCAAAGACATTAGTAAGATGGATTGTGTTTTAATTCTTTGCTGAGATCTGCCAAAGGGTACCGTAGGTGTGTAACTTAAATGGTCGTAACGTCTTTCAGTTATTTTGATCATTATATTTTGTATTGAGTAAATTAGGGGTTATTTTCATCATTATATTTTGTATTGAGTAAATTAGGGTTTGAGATTGAACACCATGTCACAAGGGGCACATCGCAGCTCAGAAATAGCAACCCAAAGACATGAAGAAATCAGGTGCAAGTTATCCATCCTACATTGGCGTCAGAAAGCGAAAATGGGGGAGTTGGGTTTCCGAAATTAGGGAACCCAGAAAGCAGTCAAGGATCTGGCTCGGCTCTTACTCTACCCCTGAAATGGCAGCTTCTGCACATGATGTGGCAGCTTTCGCTCTGAGAGGCCACTCTGCTACTCTAAATTTCCCCCATTTGCTTCAATACCTGCCTCGCCCTCCTACCTCTTCGCCCAAAGATATTAAAGCTACTGCAGTATCAGCAGCAGAAAAAATTAGTTTAATATTGGGTCAATCATTTGACCAGAGCAGAAATCCAGTTGAGATAATGAACGATGGTGTCCGAGATAAAGCAGCCGATGAATCTGCATCGATGTGTCTGAATTTTAATCCAACGGTAGAAGTTGGTGGCTCTATACTATCACGTGAATCGGCTACCCTGCAAATGGGTGCGAAAGAAGATCAATTTGTTATGGACTCTGCAAGTTCTCTTGTGAAAATAGATTGTGAACTCCCAACCAGTCCAAGCGCACAGATCTACAAAGAGGTACTAACTTTCGATAAGGAAGATGAACTGTCAATTTGGGATTTCTCGGTTTAGTATCATATTCGATGGCCGATAAATACTAGTAAAAGGTTGTACATGGCATTGTTTTCTGGTGATCAGTTTCTTTGCCAGTTTTATGTCGAATCTGCCCTCTGGAAATGTACATTAGGGTTTCTCATGTGTAGCGAAACAGTTTTTGGGAGTTTTCTGTTTAGGATTTATTCTATCCTTGAGATGTACGAAGTGTGTATGCTCTTGAATTTAAACTGTATTTTAGACTCTATATCTAACGCTCTTCGAAAATATTTATAGGCACGTTTATTCGGGGAATCTACACGTTGATACAAATAGGATCATCTATTGTATTTTATTATGCTAAATGTCTGCTGGTTTTGCATTGGAATTCTTAGTTGCCTAAATATCCTAATCTAGGTTTTTTTCTTTTTCTAAGTTTTCTTTTATCCACTAAACAATATTTCAGTTAGGTAGGATTGATTCAGCTAGGCATCCATTAATGTCAACCAATCTAGTTTCATTATAAATATTTTGAAACATAGTATTGTTGTCTTGTAGAGTACTTACAAAATGATGCTATAAGCAAGTGTTCAAAGAAAATCCGGATAAGAAGTGCGTCGTGACCAAGGAGGTGAAAGCCATGGTATAGCTGCCCTTCTCTCCCCTACAAGCCACTCTGTTTGTTGTAGGTAGACGACACTATACCATGCAGGCCGAACCACTGATCCACACTTAACGCAAAGTATCTTAGTGGCCAAACTTAGGACATCACCAAGGAGAAATTGTGATGCAATTGAATCCTAAAGTTAGTTATTGACATTGGGAGGCGTTTCCAAGTCATTGTGATTGAAACATTGGCCCCATTGTCAGTAGAACTAGCTCTTTGTTATCTCCACTAGTCAATTAAGGTGTGTGGATCCCATTGTCACCATCAGTTGTACTTTTGGGAGGCCCAGTGACATTTGAGAGGAAGGATGTTAGGTCTTTTTAGGGAATTTAAATTTATTTTCTTTTTAACTACAAGTTCATTAACTCATAATTAAAAAGAACCTACATGCGATAACTCATGCACTAAACCGAACTTTGCACATATCACTCACTTACCATACCATTTTGCATATGTTGTGGTTGGCATATTTTTGCATTTGTTCAATTGTGTTTAATTCCACCATCATTCTCATTTGACACAAAGCCTTCACCATTGAGGACCAAAACAACCCCCTAAGGCAGTCTCAAAGACTGCAAGGCCTTTCCCCTCTCTTGAGGGGTGTTTTTACACCTCCTTTCCGTGGTTCACGTGGAAGGTACTTTAGCCAGGGACGCTCCCAGGCAACTTTGATCGGATCTTCTGGAAAAGGCTAAGCCTTACTAGGTGCATTTTCTCCCCACAGAGAAAGTATAGATTCTCCTACATCTTCCACCGTCGGAAGAGGCACTCCCTTGGATTCTCCTCTAGGAGATCCTTTGAACCCCTTCGATCCCTCCTCCGACGTAGGAGGTCACTCGTTGTTTTCCACACCACCTGGGTCACCCCCTCGTGGAAGCAACACTCAACACACAATGCTAGGACTAACTCCCCCTACGCTACCATTCATGGGTAGTTTAAATTTACTTGATTTGGCCAAACTGATCAATAATCCCATAGCACATGATCCAACATGGCCGACTATGCCATATAAGCTTCCCTCTGATATCCCCAAATTCGAAGGAAAGAAAGGGGACGATCCCATCAATCATGTCATGTATTTCCACTGTTGGTATGCATCTAACAACATAGTGGACGATCCCGTGAGGCTTCGCCTCTTCCAGCGTACCCTTACCGGAACAACAGCAAAATGGTACGTAAACCTAGCAAGAGCAACTCATGACACATTCACAACATTTTCCATTGCATGTCGCACTTACTTCTAGCTTGCTTCTGATTCGACATGACCTAGGTCTCAAAATTCTCACCGATTTTCAACAAAGTACATCCATCCACATTGCGGGCCACATCCATGAGTGTCATAGGCCTCCCACATTATGTAAAATTGAAATACAACCATTGTTTTTGTTGGATTGTTTTATAAAATCACTCCAACCCGCCATTACCAAAGATGTCTCCACCTCCGTGCCACAAAGTGAGGAGGATGCTATTCTGAAAGTTGAGCATTTCGATCTCATATATGCACAATTCGGCTAACTTTACACTATCCTTCTTGATGCCCCTTGGCATTGGTCATTTGATCCTACATTTGCAGGATCATCACATTCGGTGGATGGGATTATTGTTTCCATTTCCCATTTAGGAAAGGTTCCTCCTACCACTTCGGTGGCATTTAACATGGATCAGCAATACCCATCCATGCCACCTGCATTGGTACCCCCTACACGGTACCAACCCTACTAGTTGGCCAATTAGAGTATGGACCATATATTCCTACTTACCTAAACATTAGCCAAGCATCGACGATTCGTACACCGTCAATGGCACAATTTTTTCCTACATCCACATCTTATAGAGTGCAAACCGCATTCATCCCACCCCCGGGATATATCCCACATTATCCTTTCCCATGTCCAACTAGTCAACAACCTGCCCCCCACATGGGCATAAACCTATTTCAACTTTATTACATTCAACAAGCTCAACAATTTGAGCAATTGAACACCAGAAACCCCCAAAATCCATAGACTCAAGGGAAGAAGAAAGGAAAGAACAAGCAAAACCAGCAGCCGAGGCAAGGGGGAAATCCCCCTCCCCAACAAAACCAAAGTACAGGTAACCATAGCATAGGGACTAACAACCCCCTCAAACAAGGGAAGAACCCCAACCCGACGACCAATTTCTACTTCTCCATTTGCGGTGATTATAGTCATTACACACACCATTGTCCTCTTATCCCCAACTACCAACAGTTAGTGGAAGCTAAAAAGAAGATGGCGACAAATCCTCCCAGGCTGCAAACCTTCCCCAACCGCAAATTGTTTTGTTACAACAACCCTTCGCAAATCAAGGGGTAGTTACATGGAAACAAGACCTTTTCCCCCCAGCGATGGCTCTTTTCAATATATATACATGTTGGATATAAATCTTCAGATACGAGCCAAGCGTTATGATGGTCCTTCCACCCACCAACTGGAAGACATTCCTATCCCCTCCCAGGGACCTCTACAAATACCTCACCCAAATACCAAACAAATCCCGGAGATTCCAAAAGTTCCACTTCGGCGTACCCCTAATAACCCTCACATGAAAGCTTCCCACAATTATAGTATTGTGGACAACCTGGCTCAATCACCTACAGCCATGTCCATGTTAGAAGTGTTACAGTCAGGCCCAACCCAATGAAATACATTACTCAATGCACTTGGCGTCATCGATCCTTCTAACTCGTGCCTCATGAACTTTGATCTCAACAAAGGAGAACCACGACTACCATCATCAGTTGCATTTCAAGTTTTAGTCACCGGAAGGAACATCATGATTCATTGTTGTATCATCGACGAAGGCGCATCCACTTACATTATGTCTGCAAAAGTGTGGAAACGTTTAGGGTCACCTAAGTTGGTCCCCTCATCTATCTCTCTTCGCACATATGATGGGAGACCATCCCAACCAAGAGGATTGTACCAAAATGTCCCCATCGAACTAGGGGGAAAGATGGTCATGATCGATATCGAAGTAGCTGATGCAAAACTCGACTACAACATCCTCTTGGGGTGTAGTTATATACAGAGATATATTTAAGGACCCATACTTATTTAAAAGTGTATAAACCTTGGCGAATCTTACCAATTCTTAAAATGTCAACTATAAAATATTTGGCGATTTTTTTCTAAAATTATTTAAATTTCTAAGTCTTTTATATAGCTTATATAATAATTTGGTGAATTTTAGAGTGAAAAAAGTTTACCCCATCAAAATTGGGCGAAATGGGGCTTCAAAAAATACAAATTGGCAAATCTTTTTTTGGAAAAAAACATGGAAAAATAGCCCATGGGCTAAATTTCGCCCCTAAAATTATCCTTGGTTATATATGTACGCCATGAAGGTGGTTTCCTCCTTGTTCTTCTATATCATGATGTTTCCCTTAAATGGGAAGGTCGTTAGCCTCGACCAACTTAACTACTATGACCCCAACACCACAAGAAATATCGACAATGTCCTACCGACTGTACTAGGCGATGATAAACCGTATGTTGACATAGCCCCCGGCATGTACAAGGACTCCAATTTATTAGGAGTATATTCAAGACCGTCACCAAGCATACCAACATCGACTGATGTCCTAATGTGCACAATTTTCACCGTTGAAAATGGAGCCGCATCCACCTCAACTCCATGATCAGCACTACCGCTAAGCCATGGCATGGAATAAACATTGAGCCCATTAGTCCCACCAATCTTCCAGATCCCATTCTTATACCCTCCAACAGGCATACAAGGGACGCCAGTTATGGCTTAGTTAAATCTACCTAGGCTTACTTTTGGTATCTCAGTGTGGTACCTTACACCACCCTACCCACAGATGGCGTCCAAACCAATCCCTCATTATGATTTTGTCCCTATTTCAGATGCTATGCCTACACATCCAGTAACGCCATCTGTTGCGACAACCCAACCTATGACATATGCAATTAAACCACAATCGGTCGTCACAAAGAGCACTAGTGGGGGCACTAAGAAACCAAAGTTGAAAGGTCCCCTCTTACCAAACCCAACATCCGAATTATCAGAATTCAATAATTCTAAAGCAGGGAGCATAAACCAACAACGGTTAAAAGCCCCAATTATGACCAATAATCCCACTCAAAGAGTTATGCCACCATGTTCTCTTTGCGAGCAACAAGGCCACTTGACCAACTTATGCGCCACTTTTTCAGAGCTATGAAATTTTCTTAAAACACCAGTTAGCATCACACATGCTCCATCGATGGTCAAATGGGGCACATCTCCCTCGCCCACATCTAATAGCAAGACACTGCTTATGAATCATGCATGTGCCATGTGTTCTCAATATGGGCACTATACACACCATTGTTCCGATATCCCCCACTTTTGGGAGGACTTGGAAACCATTCGTCTTACTCAAGTAACGTTTCAGAAACCTCTCCCATCAATACGGGAATCAACATCTATTAATATGGTCACCACATTAGCAACACCGTCAGTAGCAGCTCCCATAGGATTTTCTTTGGTAGCAACTCCTATGGTAGAGCCTATAATGCCGCAAGATCCACATATTACGCCGACGAACGACATGATGAATGCTCGTCCTGTGGAAATTCCACACACATGGTTCCTCATAGGGCCATCGCTTGCATTATGGAGCAAATCAACACACATGAAGTACACAAACACTTTCATCCACACGAATCACGACCCTACCAGTCTTTCGAGAAGACCACCCACTTCTCATTTCAATGCCCCATTTTGTGCGTTAAATGAGAAACTTTCCTCAAACTAATGAGACTACAAGGTCAACTACAACCCCTCCATGTAACCCCGCTAAGGTCACACACCTAGGAGGTAACAACCACCTTACCGGATACCATCGACGTTGAATCTCCTTTAGCCGGTGTCCTCACTTGCAGTGATTCCTAGCCTTTTGACGAAGACATAGACTACCTGCAAGCCTTCCCCAATAATTAAAGTTATCAGGGGGTTCTCCCCCACAACACAAATAAGACATCCAACACCATCTGTTGATATTCTTATTTTTGTCACATTTTACTTTATTTTCTCTAATACCTTATTTGAATTAGAAAGTAATTCCATCCCTTCTTTATGCAGGTGACCTAGTCAAACACCTACATAGGATATGCGGGTGGTGCAAGTTGATGGTCAAAAAAATTAGCATCCGCTACCTAGGATATTTATTCCTCCTCCCATACACTCCACCACACCAACAAAATATTCTTGGTAGCATTTATGAATAACGAAGAAAAATACGATGCCGTAATAGGTCTATTAAGAGATTCCCTTCATCTAGGCATTCCTCATCTACTAGTGCACCTCAACTCACAACTAGTCATCTCCCAATTAAATAATGTATTTCATGTCCTCAATCCACTCCTCTTCAGAAGGTTTCTGCGTGTGCACCTTCTCATTCGATAGTTTGAAACGATCACTTTCACACATATCCCGAGAAACACCAATTCATTCACTGACTGTTTCACCAATGAGGTGTTAAATTGGCACCTGCTACATAAATCCATTGCATAGTCCTGCATATCAAACATATATAAATACGTTTATGTGCCAAACCTACGGCTGCACATACATGTATATCATTAGCTTAAGTCCTAAGTCGATGAACAATTCCCAAACATATATGCTATTATCAATTACTACATATGCATCACATCAACACATAGGCAACACAAATCAAACATACATACATCACATACCCAAAGAGACACATAAACATGTGCCGCAAAAGTGGTATACATATATATATTGCCAAAAAAATATGTCATGTACAAACAATGGCCCTTCTGGGGCATATACAAAGCAACCTTATGGGGGATACATCAAATATAAATTGCCTCCAGGTTCATCAAAATAGTATACAAAATGGGGCTCATAGCCCTATAGATAAAATCAAGCCACCCTACTAGTAGGTGGATCCCAAGGTCCCATAATAACTAGGGGCCATTCAATCTCCCCACATGCTACCTCTGAATATGGTCTTGGTCATGGTCTCTGTCGTGTAGGAGGGGTTGCTCCCCCCTGGAACTCTCATGCCACATGGAACGCCACTGCCATCCATTGCATGATCTGCCTCCAAGATATCCCACACTCCACCAATAGATGTAGTGTCAAGTCCAACTCATCATCATCTAGATCGACCACTCTCCAATCATCAAAACCCGCCGACATGGCACCGAGCCGCTGCTCCAAGTATGCAATAACGGTTTCCATCTAGTCTCCCACAACCATCCCTCCAGCAGGTCCCACTCCAAGAGCATCACCACTATTTAAAACAACCCCCCAATAGCCTACCCAACTCCAGCAGCAGGGAGGTCCCTCCTAGGCCATGCTCGCCAAGGTGGCCATATAAGACCAATATCTACATGACAAAGGGGAAACCATCATCAGTACCTAATAAACATATATTGAAATTTGTATAACCCCTACCTGGTGATCTGTCATCTGCTGGTTCATTGCATGCAGCAGCAAAGGACCCCATAATTTTATTAATGTCCAATAAATGAAGACCAAGGTAGAACAATGGGACTAAAACTATATAGCTCGTGAAGGTACAAAGTGGGTGTAAAAGCAACTACTAAATAAAGATTAAAATCAAAAGATAAAATATAAAGAATGATGTGTCCCCTGTTTAAAAAAAATGAAACACGATGATGAAATAATGAGGATGACATAAAATGAGAACTACATGATATTGAATGTTAAACCTAGCAGTGCACAATCTCAAACATAAATGATTTCAAAACAATGGTAATAAGGTAAAACCTTTATAGCGAGGATTTAATATATACTTCACAAAGAACAAAGTCAATACAATCGTGAAAATACAGTCTACAAAAAGACTCTAAAAAGTTAAAAAAACTATTTAAATAATAGAAAAAACAAGAGATAACCATGTTGCACCCTAGAGAGTGTCCCCTATGCTCCCCAAGCTCCTTGAATGCAGATACATCATCAAGGAATTCCCCTGTTGTCCATGGTAAGGCCACAAAAATGGGGAATTTACCAAGGAAATCAACTGCAGAAATGTGACACCCCTAGTACCTAGGGTTGAAATATTCAAGCATTGGGGGCTAGGGATAATTTTAAGGACTCATACTTATTGTGTATAAACCTTGGTGAAGCTTACCAATTCTTAAAATGTCAACTATAAAATATTTGGCGATATTTTTCTAAAATTATTTCAATTTCTAAGGATTTTATATAGTTTATATAATAATTTGGCGATTTTTAGAGTGAAAAAAGTTTACCTTATCAAAATTCGGCGAAATGGGGCTTCAAAAAAATGCAAATTGGCGAATCATTTTTTGGAAACAAAAATGGAAAAATAGCCCATGGGCTAAATTTCGACGCTAAGATTATCCTTGTTGGGGGCTCCTATATTACCCTGATGCTACGGAGTAGTCCAAGACATCCTTCATATATGAGTGTTCCTATGAAAATAAATATTAAAAAAAAATGTTGCTTTAAAGGAATGTGAGGATCTCACCGCCCTCTCTTTTCCTTTCTTCTCTGCATGCCCCTCACAAGCCCTACTTTTTCCATTTCTCACTTGCAATTCCTAGTTTGAGCACACTATGGAGATTGAAGTCTCGTTTGTGTGAACATAAATCTTCCAAAGGTAAGTGTAAAATGGTAGGCACTTTCTGCTATATTCCAATGTGCATCCAAGGTCCAATAAGCATTCTTCTTGTAAAATGCATTTTAAGACTTTTATTACATTAAAATTCAAAAAAATTACATTACTGGTATCATTGGATAGTTTTATGCCATCGAAGATGACATGCCTTAAAAAATGAGTGAATAGTAATGTCTAATTGATTAGTGTGACTTGGTTGGGTTAGGAAAAATGAAATTCCATTTTTATAGTGTGGTGAGGTGTAGGCTATGGAGCATGGCTTATTGTTTACTATAGGAATAAGAGGACACCCATGTGTCACTTGCACCTAGGGTACATCCTTGAGATGTCTTCAATAGATGGGGGAGGGTTTGCAGGAAGCACTAGAGAAAATTCTCCAAAATACTCCCAGTAAAATCAAATGGAAAATTTCCCGTTCACCGTTCCAATAACAGAGGGAACTTTTGTATAAATCTCTTGGGAATTCCTCACACAAGATAGATGACAATCCATGGAACATCCCACGATACTGATAAGGTGAGTTTTATGTTTGCAAATAAAACCACTCATGAGTAATTCAGATACTTTCACCATGGCTAGTGTTTTTTTTTAAGATACACCCCGAGGACAAAGATAAGAACCACTTTTGGTCTCTTAAAATATTAAAAATTTAAACCTTGCAACATAGCAAGAGCATAGTTTAATTTTCAGCAAACCTGTACGGTTAACCTTCCCCAAGCCATGTCCATTGGGTATGTTGCAGAAATGGAAATTATGCTTGCACACACTCCTGCTCCTATAGAAAGAATAAACTTTATTCTCTAGATTATATCATCCATAGGAGGTACAATTCCATATTAATTGGTATTAAAGAGGTTATCCAAGATGCATTGAGAGTTGCAATCCATGCACCAATATTGGGAAGGGAAATCAAAAATCAAAACTCCAGGAACAAAAACTGAAGATAAAATCTCTTCAAAAGGAGAACCATGAGCTAGAAATGGAAGTGAAACAGCTTGAGTAGAAGTTAAACTTCCAACAAATTTTCCACACCAAAACCATGAAAGCTATGGAAAGATTCATGGTCCAATTTATGCAAGTGGGAAAATCAAATTTTCAAAAATATGACCAGAAAGAGTGTACGTATTCTCTAATTCTAGAAGGACTGCAACAATAATTTCCAGTGAAAGATGAAACTTTTGCCAAGCTACATGTAGAATTAAAAAAAGGAAGAGTGAAGCAAAGAATTCCACTTCCAAACAAGCTTCAATCCATACTATTGCATAGGTACTAGCACAAGGTAGGTCCCAACAAGGGGCCTCTTGCTTAACTATGGAACACAAAAACACAAGCGCTCACACAGACTGGATGTGAACTAGATGCCAAAATTTGGATTCTATTACTTCAATCAAATTACAGTTTTACAATAAGAATTGTAAACAACTAAACTAGTCGGCCTTAGCCTGTTACAATATATAGAAATGAAAACTCTGTCTCTCTCAATGTGTTCTCAGCTGTGTGCGATCTCCTCCCTCTCCAGGTTCTTTGTTGAATGATGATTTATAGATCAATCTCTTGTCGATCCTCTGATGATCGATCCCCTATCCTGTTCCTATGTACTGCTCTTCTACCCTGCTGCTGCTCTTCTCGAGGTCCACTCCGTTCCCCGAGAAACTCTTTCTCTATCCGCCAAATCCTCCATATCCTATAGGCCTGCAGTTGTCAGTGCCCTTTGGACATGCTGCACAACCTCTGTTCGTGGTGACATCTGTCATGATCCCAACCACCTTGATAACTACTCATAACTTCCTTAGAAACCATGAATGGATACCAAGTACGTCTCCTTGACTTCTTCAGTTCTGTGACTCTGCTACAGATGTCGGCCCCATCTCCTAGATCGACCATACTACACTTTGTCATCCGTTGACTTCACTTTTCAACTTTTCTTAGTCTCTACGGCTTCTCCAGTCTACCCCGTCCTCCATGCTTGGCTTTCGCCACAACTCATGGGTGTCGCGATTCGACAACATGTCGACCTTCGACCCTTCTGCTGCAATCCTATCATCTATCGACATCATACTTGTCAACTCTCGACCTTCCACTCCTGTCGACCGCATATTGACAAATTCTACTTGACTACTTGGCTTTGACAAACAATCTCCCTTCGCACCAGTGGTCATCAGCAATACCCCTGGTCGACTTCTCTTGTCGATCAACTTTGACTGTTTCTCTTAGGCCCCAATGCTCCTGCATCAGAGTCCCTAGGTGAAAAAGAACTCGAATTCCCATCAATCTCCTGAATTATTCTTCGAAAATCCATGTCGCCTCCTGTAACTCATCATCTTTCCATCAAACTAGATATTCTTTCTTTCGCGAACTTCGCATGCGTTCGACTTCACGTTCCTCCAATACTTCGGCGGTTTCCTCTTTATGTTGATCAGGAATTTATCTTGTCCAGTCGATGTTTGACACTTCCGTGCTGCTACTGGTTGAACCTTATTCATACGTGTACAGATCTGAGACATTAAATGTAGGAGATATGTTCAATTCTGTCGGAATCTCCAACACATAAGCATTGTTCGGTATCTTCTTCAGAATATTATACGGTCCAATATTCTTTAGCTTCAGCTTGTTATATGTTCCTATCGAAAATCTCTCTTTCCTCAAGTGCGCATAGACTAAGTCTCATTCACTGAATGACTATAGCCTCTTCTTCCCAACGTCTCTCAACTTGTATGTCGCATTGCCCCTTTTAATGCGCTTTCATGCATTGTCATGCACTTCTTTCATATGCTCTGCGAATGTTTCTGCATCCGCGCTTTTCCTTAATTCTGTCAGTATTCCGACAAAATCCACCACACCATGTGGGCTTTGTCCCTAAACAATATGGAATGGCATCCAACCTGTCGACCGATTCATAGAGTTTTTATATGCGAATTCTGCTTGTGCCAACATGTCCTCCCACTACTCAGGTCTGTCGGCCGTCAAACATCTTAGAAGGTTTCCCAAACTTTTGTTCACCACCTTGGTTTGTCTGTCTGTCTGTGGATGATATGCCAAGATAAACTGCAACTTCGTGTCTAGTTTCTTCCATAGGGTTCTCCAGAAATGACCCATAAACTTGGTATCTCTGTCCAATGTTATACTCTTCGAAAACCCATGCAATCTGATGATCTCCTTGAAGAATAGTACAACAATACTTGTGGCGTCACTTGTCTTCCGACACGGAATAAAGTGTGCCATCTTCGCAAATAGATCGACTACAACAAATATTGAGTCGTTACCTTGCTGCATCTTTGGAAATCCTAGCACAAAATCCATGCTCAAGTGTTCCCATGCAGTATTTGGCACTGGTAATGGCATATACAACCCCATATTTTGACTTCTTCATTTTTCCAACTAGCAAGTTCAACACTTTCGTACCCACTTACCAACATCTGTCGTCATTCCTAGCCAATAATACTTTTCTTCGATCAACGCCTTGGTCTTGTCGATGCCAAAATGACCTGCTAATGCACCACTATGTAGCTCTCGGATTAGGTTCTCTCTTACGGATCCTCTGGGAATACACAACTGTTGTCCCCTGAATAGGTATCCCTCTTGGATGAAATAATCCAAGTATGGATTCCTGTCGATACTCCATGGTTCATGACTCACCTTTCATGCTTTCGCAAAATCTTCGTCGGTCTCATACTCTATCTTCACCGACTCTATTCCTATTGCCTGAATTGTCGTCTTGTTCAGCAATGAAACTCTTCGACTCAGCGTGTCGGCAACCTTGTTTGACTTGCCTGACTTATGTCACAACATGAAGGTATATCCATGCAAGAAATCGACCCACTTCATGTTCCGTTGATTCAACTTCGACTGAGTGTTCAAGTACCTTAGTGCTTGGAAATATGTGTACGACACAAATTACTTGGGAAACAGATAATGCTTCCACTTCTTCAATGCTTGGGAAATAGCATAGAACTTTTGGTCGTAAACCAAATATTTCCGCTTCGCTTCATCCAACTTATCACCGAAGAATGCAATTGGTCGACCCTCCTGGCTCAACACTGCTCCAATTTCCATTTCACTCGCGTCGCAATCAAATTGGAAAACTTTGTCAAAATCTTGGAGCACTAAGACTGGGATCTCCATCACTTTCTGCTTCAACTTTTCGAATGATTTTTGGGCAGCTTCTGTCCACTTAAACTCCCCATTTCTCATGCACTCTGTCAAAGGTGCACATATCCGACTGAATGCTCTGATGAAATTCCTGTAAAAACTAACAAGTCCATGGAAACTTTGCACTTTTGCCATGCTTGTCAGTCCTGGCCACTCCAATATAGCCTTCACCTTCTCTGGGTCCATCACTAACCCTTTACCCAATATTACAAATCCCGGGTACACTAGTTCTTCCTTCATGAGGAAGCACTTCTGCAGATTCACCATCAGCTTCTCTTTCTGTGGCTTCTGCAACACTAGTCAAATTTTCTCCAAATGTTTGACTTTGGTTTGACTGAATATCAATATGTCGTTGAGGTACACTATGACGAACTTTCCCAAGTATGGTTTCAATACCTTATTCATCAACCGCATGAACGTACTGGGTGCATTAGTTAACCTGAATGGCATGACTAACCACTCATACAGTACTTCCTTCATCTTGAAGGTTGTTTTCCATTCATCTCCTTCTATGACCCTGATTTAGTGATAACCACTCTTCAGGTCGATCATTGTGAAGTACCTCGCTCCACTCAAGCAATCCATCAAGTCATCCATTCTGGGCAATGTAAATTTGTACTTGATCGTGATCTTGTTGATAGCTTTGGAGTCTTTACACATCCTCCATTCTCCACCCTTCTTCGGCGCTAATACTGCTGGTGCCACACACGGGCTCAAACTCTCTCTGATCAATCCTCTGTTCAACAACTCCTGGACTTGTCGATTGAGTTCCTGACCCTCTTTCGAATTCATCCTATGTGGTTTCTTTTTTGGAAAAATCGATCTTGGAATCAAGTCGATCTGATGGGATATGCTTCTTGTTGGCTGCAACCCCATCGGCGTCTCGTCGACTACTATGCTATTGAACTCGTCAAGCATCTCTTCGACTTCGATCGGAATTATATCCATTGCCGTCCTCTCAACACATGGTCCCTTTGGAATGATGGCGAAACATCCCTACTGTTTCTCCTCCTCTGTGAGGAATTCCTTCGTTCAGCACATCAGCACACGCTTCTCCCAATAGTTGATTTTGCCCTACTTGCAGTCAGCTTGGTCCTCTTACTTCGGATTCAACATTATCCACGTGCCATTTTTCCACATTGAAACTGTGTTGGCTCGACCATCATAGATCATCTTCCGATCATACTTCCATGGCCTCCCTAACAACATATGACATGCGTCCATTGGGATTACGTCGCACAGTACACTGTCTTCAAGTTTCCCCACCTTAAATTTTATCAGGCACTATTTGGTTACTTTGACATGATGTCCTTTCTGCAACCATGATATCTTGTATGGGTGTGGGTGTTCCCGACATCTCAAACCCAATTTGTCGATGATCTCCATTGACACAAGCTTCTCTGTATTACCACCTTCGACTATGGTCTTGCAATACCTGTCACCAATCAGCACTCTGGTCTGAAAGACAGCCTTTCGCTGTCCCAGCTCTTTCTCGTCGCGTCGGTCATCCTGAACCAACGTTCTCCTAGCCGTCATGTTTTGACCTTTTCCTCTACCTTCTTCACCATTGTTGGATGTCAATTTTGTCCTCTCGTCGACTTGCTCATCTCTTCGATGTCTGGGTTTCCATCTACCACATGTAGGTTCTCTGTGCATTCATAGGATTTGTGTCCTACTCCTCGACACTTATAACAAACAATCGCTAGTCTGTTAGCTCCTTTTCTGTCGGTTGGACCACTTTGACCATATGCACCCTGACCGCAGGTCTCTCGACCATCTCGTCGGTTTTCCTACACTTTCTCTTTGGTCGTTGTCCCTTCGGCACATCGGTTGCCTTCAATGGCTTCTCTCCTGGTTCTGCTACTTTGTCCCTTCGCAGAAATAGTCTTCACACCTTGACGAGTCATCCTACCTCTGGTCAATGCGGTTCTTCTCAATAGTTTCTCTTCTGCCTTCAGAGCTAGTTGGTAGACTTCACAGACCGCTCTGAACCTCGACAGGCTCAACTCGTCCTATATGAAATACTTCAATTCATTCACATATCTCGCGACAACTTCTTCTCCTTTGTCGGTTTGTCCCGACTGAATATAGATTCTATAGAAATATTCTGTGTATTCCTTCATGGTCATCTATTTTTGTCGAAAGTTTTGCAACTTCTGGAACAAGGAAATCACATAGTCGTTTGGCAAGAACTTCCCCTTCAGCTTTGAAACCATCCTGTCCCAAGACTTGATCTTTTCCTTGCCTTTATTGACTCTGTCATCCTGTACATTGTCCCACCACAATGAGGCATGACCCTTCAACCTCAAACATTCATTTTTAACCCGTTTAGGATCCTCTATCTACTCTATGTTGAAGTATTTATCCATTTCTATGAACCAGACGATCAAGTCTTCTGGATCTAGACTTCCTTAGTAGGTACGTACATCCATCTTTATCTGACCTCTCATCTCCATAAGAATCTTGATGAGTCATCTTCTGGTTCCTCGACTACCTCTTCTCGTGCTTCCACTTCTTCGACTTCCTCATCGCTGTGGTCTAGTACATCTGGAATGCATCCACGTCTTTGTCTCTCTTTGATCACTGCAACCTCACTGGTCAAACTTTGCATTGTTCGCATGCACTCATCGAACATTTCACAATCAACTGTGACTTTTGCACCACGTGTTCTTCGTCCTCAGACATTAATGCCTCTTTGATCCATTTTCAACCTCAGCTGAAACTCTCACTCATCCAATCACAACCAAACTTTCACAACTCGTGCACAACTCTACCCAACCGCAACTGGAGCTATTCACACCTTCACAGATTCTTCCTTCTCACATGATTCATCTACTCAACACTGGATTCTTTCCATCTTTGATACCAACTGACACTAGACAGGTTGGTATCATTGCCTCTCCTGCTCATAGGACTCTTCTGCTCTGATACCAAACTGGCGCAAGGTCGGTCCCGACAAGGGGCCTCTTTCTTAACTATGGTACACAACAACACAAGTGCTCAAACAAAATGGATGTGAACTAGATGCCATAAGCTCGAATCTATTACTTCAATCAAATTATAGTGTTACAATAAGCAATGTAAAAAACTAAATTAGGCGGCCTTAGCATGTTACAATATACAGAAATGAAAACTCTGTCTCTCTCAATGTGTTCTCGGCTGTGTGCGATCTCCTCCCTCTCCTGGTTCTCTGCTGAACGATGAGTTATGGATCAGATCTCTTGTCGATACTTTGAAGATCAATCTCCTCTCTTGTGCCTCTGCACTGCTCTTCTAGCGTGCTGCTGCTCTCCCCGAGGTCCACTATGTTCCCTCTGAAACTCTTCCTCTATCTGCCAAATTCTCCAGATCATGCAGACCTACAATTTTCAGCACCCTCTGGCCGTGGTGCACAACCTCTGCTCATGGTGACATTTTTCATGATCCTAACCACCTTTATAAGTTATCATAACTTCCTTAACAACCCCGAATGGCTACCAGGTATGTCGGCTTGACTTATACACTTCTCTGACTCTTCTACATATGTCAACCCCATCTTTTGCATCGACCATGTTGCACTTCGTCATTCGTCGACTTCACTTGTTGGCTTTTCTTAGTCTCTACGACTCCGCGAGTCCACTGCGTCCTTCACGCTTTCCTTTCACCACAACTCGTTGGTGTCATGATTCGAAAACATGTCAACCTTCGACGCCTCCGCTGCAATCCTTTCGTCTGTCAACATCAGACTTGTCGAATCTCGACCTTCTGCTCCTATTGACCTCATATCGACAACTTCTGCTTGACTACTCAGCTTTGACAACCAATTTCCCTTCGCACAAGTGGTCATCGGCAATCCCTCTCGTCGACTTCTCCTGTCGATCAACTTCGACTGTTTCTCCTAGGCCTCGATGCTCCTACGTCAGGTACGCATTCACATCACCTCACCAATAATTTACATTTAGTAAGAAACAACAGTTCATTCCCTTGGTAATTTCGACGTTCACACAAAATAATTATGCAAAAAGTTGCTACAATAGATGGTGTAATACCCCGGTTTGCGAAACCCCCCTTGAACACATGTTATTATTGTTTGGTAATTAGCATTTGCTTATGCATTAGTACTCCTATTATTATTTTTTATTCTCTTTTGAAAATAAACGGGGCAAGCCCGAAAATAAGATTGGGGCCAAGGATTCCTGTAGGGCTAGGCACTTTGAACATGAAAAAATCAGCTATATATCCATGTCCCTACTTAAACTTTGGAAACTCTAACAGAAAGAATTAAAATAAGTAAAAAGAAAACCTAACTGAAAGGTTAGGTGGAATATTTATAGGAAGATAAGGAATTATGAAATTTAAAAAAAAACGGAAGGGAAAAATATAAATTTCAAAATTTCAAGGACAAGGATCTTTTTCATGCATTTGAGAGAAGAACTCTTTAAAAAAAAACCTTAAGAACAACCCTGAAAAATGAATAGAAAATTGGTTAAAGACAACTCTTGTATTTGTGTGAAGCAAATGACCTTCTTGTTTCAAACAGACCTGAAAAATAATTATCTGAATTTGTTTTATGCATAGAGAGTTTGTATTAAGCACATTAAGTTTTGAAGGAAGGAGTTTGTCTTCCAGTTGAAGGAAAGAGTTTATTCTCTTCTAAATGAGCAGGAGTACTGCTGAAATAGACCCATATTAAGGCTTCTTGGACATAGGATATTAATGAAATTGAAATGCTAAATCTGTTTTTGGGCATCAAGATGTGCAAAACAAAGATTACTAGGGTGTGTCTCTTATCCTGAGACTAAAAACTATTGAAAGAATCAATAGCTAGACCTAAAGGAATCCCTGGTTTAGCTTGGGGATGAATGAAATCAGACTGAGGGGACATAGTCTCTACTTTTCTATGGCTAGGAGGTTTGTGGCAGTTCCTAATTTATTTTCAAGACAATAACAGATAAGTTCTTTATCTTCTGTACTTTTATGTTAAATAAAGTTTTACTTATATATTTAGTTATAATCAAGAAAGTTTTGGTATTGTCTAGAAGAAGGTATTGTCTATTTCTCATGGCTCAATCCTTTGGTTGAAAAGCATGGAAGAGACTTATCTCAGTTACTAACTAAAATTTTATAGCTTAAGTATTGTTTTCTTAAAATTTTATAGTTTAAGTATTATTTTCTTGTTTGATATAAAATAACATAACTACTTTTAAAAGTTTAAAGATTGGAATATAATTAAAGATCTTTAGTTTTATTAATTGTTTTCAAAAAATATTATTAGACAAATTGAGTTTGAAGGTGAATAAAATAGATTGAAAACTACATGAAATGCTTGTGATGGATTATGTATATTTTCCTCTGGCAATGTTTATAAACAATGTGTTAAGAAGAAAGGGTGTATATTATATTGAAAACATGTTACATGTGAACTATAATCCTCTGAAGGATTAGATTATAACATATTTGTTAATACAATAGAAAGCAATATTATGACCAATATAAATAGATAATTTAAGAATTTTGTTGTCTAACCATCTTAGAGACAAATTGAAACATATATATGTTTCAAGACTAGTGTGAGAACAAAGCATAATATAGTGTGGAGTAGAGTTGGCCAAGAACCTTCTACCTCTCATGTAGACACAAAAAAATATGAATATAATTATATAAAGAGCCTTTACACTATAATTATATTTTAAACTATCATAGATTGGAGTAATGGTATATATATATATATATGTAGAGAACAATATATATATATATTGTTCTCTACATGCATGCATGTATATATATATATATATATATATATATATATATATATATATATATATGCATGTAGAGAACAATATATATATATATATTGTTCTCTACATGCATGTATATATATATATATATATATTTTGTTCTCTACATGAACAAGGTAGACTCGAATAGTTGAGTAGTTAGGGTTTCTATCGTGCAACTTAAATCTCTTTTTATAATAAATGTATTATTAAATAAAAACTGGAAAATTATGAAAAATTACATGTATGGATAAGAAACCATCACTATATATTAACCATTTAACCAATGAAATCTTTGTTTGGTTAAACAATAGCCATAGAAATTATGAACTAGAATATATGTATATATGAAAGGTTTTTAAAATACATAAGAAAAATGGTTATGCTCATATGTCGAAGTTACAGGTTCATCCACAAAATTCTCAAGGAAACTAATGTAACTTGTACAATCCCTCATAGGGTTAGACAAAAAATTCCAGATTCTATTGAATCTCACAAACAAATACAAAGAAACATAGGAGTTCAATTCCCTTGAAGGGAAGCTAGTGAATACCAATGGCCCGGACGCATGGTCTGTTTAACGTCTTGAGTTACCAATTTTATGAAGCAAACCAAATGACCCACGAATTGTTGATAATTATCTAAAAAGTGTAGTAAGGGTTTGAAAACCCTAAGTTGAAATTCCAAGCAATCCCTTCCATCTCTTACAGGTTCTGCATACATACCTAAAGTTAGGCGTCCCCAAAAGAAGATGGTATAAGCACCCATAACCACCGAACAAGTCGATGCATGGAAAAGAAGAAAGATAAAATATTGATGTTTCTAATAAAATATTGATCAACAATATGATTGTTTAAACACTAAACGATGAGTTTGTACCTGCAACTCCTGGAGCAATAAGATTCTCCGAAGAGATATATAGTAGCAAGATCCTATTTTACCTGTAATGAAAATAGAAGAAAAACATCCTTCGGGAGTGAAAACAATCAAACCTTGAAAGAAGTCAACTCATGCATTATTGAGAGAAATAATTACCTGATATTCAGTCCCTTTTTGAAAAAATGTAGCACGTTATGACCGAGTTTTGATACAGAACTCTTTTCCCTCACAAAGAAATAGCAAAGAAGGGCCAAGCCCTCTCTCTCAAACCAAACACAAAACTCAATACCAGAGAGACAAAATCATCTCTATGAATTTGCTAGAAGTTATTTCAACGATGTTAGCTGAAAAGATTGTTAGTACTGTTTTCCATTCGTACAAACATCAATTAGCATAAGGAGGATCGACAGCTGTTGTACGACTCTCCTCATTGTATTGAATACCACCAAGATCATTATTGCATGCGTAGAATGAATAATATATGGGTAAATAAATGATCCCATAATACTTCATATACCCTCAAATCCACAAATCGTGACCTTTTGGGTTAACCTTGAGGTTGGACAATCACCGTAAAATTTATTTCTCAAGTAATACGTTACGTTAGCATCTAGTATCAAATCATGTAACTCTTAGGATTTTTGTGGTGTGCCCCATTCTTTTTATTAAGCTATGGAAAATAAAAAATAATAACATTCGCATTGTGCCACTAGTTATAGTATTAGGAAATTCTAGAACTTTACAAATTAAACAAGATAAACATAATATTTTACAAAAACAAAGGTAAACATAGTATTATTTGTAATTACATATATTCTATTAGCTCTCTTTATTCATAAGAAACCTTGAGATGAATGACAAATACCTAAGATGTTTCGTTAAATTTATACTGTAAGTTAACTTATATAGTATCAGTTATTACATGATAAATTCAAGTGACAAGTGCTTGGTCTATATATATAGTCTTATTAGTGGATTTAGGGGTGTTACAAATGGGATGTACATGTCAAGGTATTAGCATAGAATTTAAAATGATCATAATTCAACACTTCAGGTAATACCTCCATTTTCTAGGCTAGGTTATCTTGGGGAAAAATGGAGGTAGGAAACAACACAGTTCATTTTGATATCTAAAAACATAGATGGAGATTCACTCTTACAAGGTAGTGGAATCACAAACAAAGGCATTGAAATGGGTGAGCTATTCACCTATTCTAGAATGTATTGACATCCTTGGGGAACTTGGAGGAAGGGTTAGTAGAAATCAACTTATGGATATTATTTTCACTCTAAATGAATAAATATGTGCCCATTTGAAACAAAAATTACCTCCTCTAACATGCCCAATGCTAGAGTATACAACAATGGTAGAAGATCCAAAGGTACAAGGATTTGGGGTTGTCGACTCAATTGACAATAATTTGGGTAAGAAATTAACTACTTTAGATGCCTATAAAAATGATATATATTTGATACACTCCAATAGATGGCATACTCCCATTGAGGACATAATGAATAAAGAATGCAACAACTAATCCATAATCAACAGCCAATCCTAACACACGTTCTCAAAATTAGATCAACATCATAGGAATTATTAGGAGATTTAAAGGTGTAGCAACATTCTTTGGATTTCCCTAACCACGTTTTTGAACATTCACAAGAAAGAATTGCGGGATGCTAACCAAGATTAACATGTAGGAAGCTAAATTCACATAAAACCAAGCTAAATTCAAATAAATACCTGAATTCCAAACCCTAAACAATTTTTAATGGGAATCACAATTTTATCAACTAACATCAATGTTAGTTTACTGAATGCCCCAAAATTCCTCTCAAACCCAATTCAAAACTATTTGCCTCTAAGAACCTATGAAAACCCCCTCACTTCCCACTAAAAGAAAATATTTGGCACAAACAAGCTAGTTGGACTAGTTATTTGGCACCACTAGGCTACTTGGAATGGTTATCACGGTAATTCAAGAAAGAAATATCCATGATTTCAGAATAATCCTTAACGAATGAGCAAGTAGAGGTTGGTTGTTAATAGTTTTAGGTCGATCAACATATTAGTGTTTAGGTTATGGTAATTATAATTCCAATTATAATTTTTTTTATGTTTAATTATTATATTCATATAGATATATAGATAGATAGATAGATAGATGGTTGAGTGCAAGTTAATGAGGGTCACTTTTGACGCGTTAGATGCAATAGAAAACTGAAAAATCAAGCATCCCTCAACTTATTTGGAGTTTTTGAGATACTTACACAAGATATCTTGCATTGAGTAAAAAAGATGAAATGTAGGAAATTGAATCACATTTCCAAATATATAAGTTTTATGTATTGAAAATTTACATAAATATGTCAAATTTCATCTATCCTAACAATCACTTTTTATTTTTTGGAAACAATTAAGGTATATGTTTTTGTGGGTGCATCCCTTGAGTGCATAAATGATGGTTTCGAGCTACAAAATTTGGTATACATGTAGAGAACATGTAGCACTAGTGCAACATTATTTTTCCAAAATTAAAAGTTTTTTGTTTTTTTAGTTATCTAAGTGACCAAACCTCGAGAATGGTATGCCAAATGTGGGTGCAGCATTTGAACGTCTAAATGCAATCATTTCGATTTGGATTTTTTATAAAGTGTAGAGGTCGGTGTCTAATAGTGCAACATACACTTTTTTTTTAAATGGCTTTGAAATGAAAAATTTATGGTAGAAACACTAACAACATGTTTTTTGACATAAGGAGTAAAGATACAAAACAATTAGGAAAAAAAGAGAAAAAATTAATTTTTTTTTAAATATATGTTTGGAATATGCATAAAAAATGCTATCTATGCCTAAAATTTCGTCAAAAATGGTTGTCTATGTCATGCTCTAAAGAGTGGTGAAATACATGCATATTGAGAAAAATGGTGGAAATGCCCAATTAGCTCTGATTTAACACAATCCATTGCGCAGGTTTGGTAAGTCTGAACCAACCACATAGGACTGTGGATGACATGTGGGCGTGTGAGGAGTCATTTTTTAGGTGCTAAGGAACACTGGCGCGTTTTTTTTAAATTCAAATTTGTATTCCCGCACTTGGTGTCAACCAAAACGCTCTAGTGTTTTGTTGCTCTAAAACGCTCTAACATTTTGTTTCTCCAAAATGCTCTATTGTTTTGGAGAAACAAAACTCTAGAGCATTTTGGAGTTACAAAATGCTCTAGCATTTTGGAGAGACAAAACTCTAGAGCGTTTTGGAGTTACAAAATTCTCTATCTTTTTGGAGAAAGAAAACTCTAGAGCATTTTGGAGTTACAAAATGCTTTAGAATTATAAACAACATAAATTATTTGTTAAGTGTTGAATGGAGATAAGGGGTGAGAGAGACAGAGAGGGAATATGAGGGGGGGATCAAGGGACATAAATTTATTGAGGTGGAGAGAGGAATGAGTAGGGAAATAATTAAATTCCTAAACCCATAAGTCCTAAGTCTCAAACAACCCAAATCCCTAAACCCATAAGTCCTAAGTCTCAAACAACCCAAATCCCTAAACCCCTAAGCACCTAACCCCTTAACACATAATCCCTTAACACTTTAACCCCTTGAAACTTAATCCTAACCTTTTATGCCTTATCCCACTAATAGTCGATCCCTAAATCCCTTAACTTATAAATATCCTAATATTTAAATCCCTAGTCCCATAATTAACCCCTTATATCCCATCCTCGTAGTCCTTATCCTCTAAAACCCTAAGACCGAGTAACCCTTTATAAGCCCTTAACACTATAACACCTAAGCCCTTAATTCCTAACCACTTAAAACCTAACCCCCTAACCCCAGGGCCCTAAATCCATTTACCCCTAAAGCCCCTAACCCCTAAACCTCTTAATTCCTTTAATTATTTACATTTAATCCTTTAACCATTGCCCTATAAGCTATAGTTTATCCTATATAGGTAAAATAATTTTTTTACCTCTACACCGCGTTTACATGTGCAACCTCCCTTGTGCCAGTGCAACCTACATTTGCTTGTGCACTCTACGTTTGCATGTGTACTCATTTTTTTCATGAGAGCTCTATGTTTTCTTTATCTCTCTCACTTAGGATTGAACTCTCCTCTCTTAACTTTGGAATTCTCTCATGGGCTTGTGCATTAGCCTCTAAGCTCTGGTTTACCCCTTATAATCCTTTAACCCTTTAACCCCTTCACAATTAATGTCTAACCTCATAAACCCTAAGAACCTAACCCTAGAGCACTAAATCCCTTAACCCCTAAAGCCCCTAACCCTTAAAACCCTTAACCACTTTACCTCTAATCCCACAACCCCTAACCTCTAAGACCTAGTCCACCCCTAACCCCTAAACAACCTAACCCATAATACTTAAATCCCAAATCTCTAAATCCCTAAACCCTTTTAAGCCCTTAACCCCTATAAACAATTAAACCTTTAACTGCTTGGTCCTTAACCCCTAACCCCTTAAAACATAACCCCCTAACCATTGAGCCTTAAATTTCTTAACCCCTAAATCCCATAACCCGTAAAACCCCTTAACCCCCTACCTGCTTAAAACTCTAACCCATAAATATTTAAACTTGCTAACCACTTTATGTCTTTACCTCTAAAATATTAACCCATAACCCTTAATTCCTAGTTAACCCGCTAACCCTAAAATCCCTAACCCATAATCCCTAAATGTCAAAACCCATAAATCCGTAGAAACTCATAATCCCTCATCTCCTAGAAGCTTTAATCCCTTAAACCCCAAGCCTTTGATCCTTTAACCCCTTGACACATAACCCTTAACCAAATCAACCCTAACATCCTAACCGTCGAACCATAAATCCCTTAGCCCATAAATCTGCTAACCTTTAAAGGCTTCACCTCTTAAATAACCACCAATCCCCTAACCCTTATGTCCTTAACCACTAAGCCCCTAATCCATTAACGCTTAAACCCTTCACCTTTAACGCTTAACCTATTGAACCCTAATTCCCTAACATTGGTGCCCTCAATCCCTTAACCCCTAAAGCCCCTAACCCCTAAACCCATTTATCTCTAAGCACCTAACACATAACACCTAATCCCTACTTTATCCACAAACACTTAAGCCCTTAATGTCTAACCTATAAATCCCTACCCCCCTAAACCTGGAGCCCTAAATACCTTTTGAGAACTAAATCCATTAACCCTTAAGCTCCTCGACCCTTAAGACCTTGACCCCTTTACGTGTTAACCTCTAGTGCCTCAACCACTAACCCCGAGTTTAAACCCCATAACGTCTTAGATCCTTATCCCTCTAACCCCATAATTGCTAAACACTTAAACCCCTTTATCCCTTTAACTCTAATCCCTTAACCCCTAACACCAAATACATAGTTAACCTCCTAACCCATACAACATGGAGCCCAAAATCCTAGAAGATAAGGATGGATAGAGAAATAAGGGAAATATTTTCTTTGTAAGGAAATATTAAATAAGGTTTCAAGGATAATGTTTTGTGTATAGTTATTAAACATAATGCTAGAGCGTTATGCATTTCTATAACGCGAGAGCGTTATAGAAACACATAATGCTATAGCGTTATGTTTAATAACTATAATGCTCGAGTGTTATAGAAACACATAACGCTATAGCGTTATGTATTTCATAATGCTCAAGCGTTTTCGTTTCCTGTCCTGCGTGTTAAATGGTTTGGCAGGTTCGGGTCCGCCCATACCTAGTTCAAAGAAACCCTCGTGTGTTTTGGTTTCACTAAACTTTCACATGATTCATGAAACTAAGATTGCATCTAAAAGGTCCCTCAACTTTGTGCGAGGGCCCAATGTTTTATGTTATGTTAATTATTACAACATTTTGTGTATTGTATATATATGACATGTTTTATATCATAGATTTTGTTTATTTAATATTTTATTTAATATTATATTATATGCTTTATATATTATAGATTTTGTTATATGTGTGTGTGTGTGTGTGTTGTAATTATATGGTATGTAATATATTTATATGTTTTGTATATTTGTAGATACTAGAGTATTCCATTAAGCAAGCATACATTTTCATTGTTATCTACCTATGGGGATGTCTGGATGTGGTTGGTACGTCAAATATTTTCTATATAGGTTGATCCTCAGTCCTTGATTGGTTTGGTATTGAGTATTCCATGTTATAATTAAACATATCCATAGCCTCCGAGAAGTATGCTTTATAGTATTGTATTGTGTCTAACTCGGGTTGTCTAGTTCCCACTTTCTTAATTATCTTAGGGATACAAAATGGCCAGGGATATTGGATGTAGAAATATGGTCAACATGTATAGTATGCTTTATAGTATTGTATTGTGTCTAATTGGGTTGTCTAGTTCCCACTTTCTTAATTATCTTAGGGATACAAAATGGCGAGGGATATTGGATGTAGCAATATGGTCAACATGTTCTTGTACTTAGACACAAACTTATGGGTTATGTTAGTTAGGATTGAGTTGCAAATTGAGTCCAGTTTTAGTGCACATGGAAACAATTAACAATGTATATGCCACTCCCTTCTATGAGTTCTTATAACATTGAGATGAAAGAATCAAGGGAAACATGGAGTTAGTACTGGTACATTAAGGGATCAGACTAGAGCCTAGATGCATGATCATCAATTTGGTGGCTCGTTGTGATGTTAAAATTTAATCAATTACAACAATTCATTGTCAAAATTGCAATTTTCCATTTCCAGAATGCTAGAATTAAAAATGACTAGCATAAACGACTAATTCATATTCTTGTAGCTAGTCATATTTTTATTCCTTGACTAAATTAGTCGTTTACGTCAGTCATTTTTAATTTTGTCACGTATTATCTAGTTTTATTTTTAAACCAATGACTAGTTGTTTTTAGTTGGGTCACTCAAAATTGCTCAAATTTGGTAGTAAATCACTTGTAAAAATTGTGGTGACTAACGTTTTTAGTCATGTAGTCACTAATTTCTCATTTTGTACCACTTTTGTACTAATGGGTGAATGTTTACTTCGAGGTTTTCTGTGGATGGGTTGATTGTTTGGGGGTTTGGCTCTTGGTTTTCTGCCATTGTGATGAGGTAGAGATTAACTACAATTACAAAAATTAAATGTGTTACAATATTGTTTGATTTTTTGGATTTCTTATAACGTAATTTTTTTTTAAATAATTGAAATATTTTGTTAAAACCATTGAAAATATATAAAAAAATTGTAATTAGAGCATGAAAATTTAACTAGATGATTATTGGGGGACGTTGGTGGAGGGATCGGTGCACATGCGCTATCTTGAGGCGTTCTTTGACAACGCAGAGCCAGTGAAATTGGGAAAGGTGGGTAAAAATTGGGCCTCGACCCAATTTTTAAAACATAGAAAAGCGCATGCATGCACTGATAATGCATGTGTGTTAATTTTTTGTGCTTGCTAATAGTGTGTGTGTGTGTGCTCTTAAGACCGACATGGATGCCTACCTGTAGGTTCGGGAGTTTACTAAACCAATACACACACATGATATTTTTTTTCGCTCACGCGCTCTCGTTGTAATAGATTTGGGGAGCATCTTTGTGCACACCCCCTTAAAAAAATAAAATGAAAAATAATTGAAGATAATGGCTATAACTCCACCCATATAACAAGGTGACAGGAAGAAATACATCTTAATGACTTATAGAACTTCAAACTTTCAATATTTATTTCATTATCCAACATCATAATTAGTGTAATACGACTCTCCATGTTGAAGCTAATTAATTTAAATACGCAAGTCATATAAAGACTCGACTTCCTAGAAAACTTAAGAGTTCTCATGTTTGGCCTTATCCAACATACTCAGTAAAATTTTAAACCATTCTTTAAGTGCTAACCACATAAACATGCTACTTCGAAGAGAATGTGCAAGGTCTAACTTATTTTTCAATATAGTTTCATATATATTCACATATTTATTTAATTTGTGGTTAGTGAATATCATTAGGGTGAAACTATTTGTTATCCATGCATCTACTAGCAATTATTCATACATAGTTATGAGTTATTTTTTATATTTTTTTTTTAAATGCTATTTCGAATTTGGAACTAATGCCATAAAATCAATTTGGACATGACACTTGTCTCATACTTGTACAATCTAGGCAAATCATAGATGCTAATCCACCCCAAATTCTACTAGCACAACCACTTAATTTGTGATGGGTGAACACTCATAGGCCTAATAAATTATAATTTAATTGTCCTTTGCCACTAAACCCTTTATCCATCCATTAGCTAAGAGGTATCCATACATTAGCTACTAGTTATCCATTCATGAACTGCTAGTTATTTTTTATATTACTTTTTTTTAATAATTGTAAGATTAATCTCGACAGTACACTTGTCTCGTCCTCGTGCAATCTAGAAAACACATAAATGCTAGTCCACCCTAAATTCTAAGATATAAATACTTATCGATGTAACTAATTATAATTTTTGTTTTAAAAATAAATAAATTTATATTTTTAATGTTATCCAACAATATAATTTATTAAAAATAAAAATAAAAATATTTATTAATACATTGATATGTAATATTTCTATAATTGGTTAAAAATTAAAAATAAAATTGTTAATACATTGATATATGTATTATTTTTAGATAATGATTATTATCACGTTTGAGTGGAAGTCAACCAACATCATAACTTTATTTCATAATAAATAAATATAAACTAAAATTTCCAATTTAAAAGAAACATTATTTTATTGATGTCACAAATTATTTTAAATATTGGTTAATGCCTAAATTTACTATTAGTGGAATTATTTTATCGAGTTATACTATTTACTTAAAATCTCAATTTTCATTTTTAATTTTATCTATATATATTCTATTTTTACTTAATATCATATTTTTTTTCTTAATAATATAGATAATATGTATAATATTTTAATTTTAAAATTTGATATATTTAATTAAAAAATATTTAAAAAAATGAAAACAATATATAATTTACATAGATTTATATGGAGCATAGAATAGACAGTAAATATTTGTGTTAATTCACCTACTAGAAACTCAATAAATATTAATTAAAAAAAAAAACCATAAGATGTAAAATGAATGACCGTGAATACTCAAAGAACCTTAAAAAAAACATATAACTTACACATATACAATCGATAATACTTTATCTTATAGCTTGAATTCCAATCCATAATACTATATCGTATAACTTGAATTTAATTGACTAATTTTATCTAATTCAATTGATTATGTTTATTTAAATTTATATTATTATTTTCAAAATATTAATTAAATCGATCATTTTACTTAAATTTATATTATTATTTTTAAAGTATCTGAACACATGGATAAGGACGAGTTAAATTAATTGACTATGGTAGTAACGGACAAGCATGACTTAGGATCGAAGTTAAAATTACCAACCAACCACACGGGTGACGGAATCACACTCTGTCACACGCAACAATATAGTTTAAAAAGTGCAATTTGAAAATACCATCGGACAACGCGGACTCACAATCTGCAGACTGCTACACGCAACCATTCAATGAAAAAAAGCAATTTAAGATATTGAATATGCTTAAATAGTCTCAATCTCTGTTGTATCTGCCAAAAAGTACTCTAGGACTGTAACCAAAAAAAATTCACGAAAATATATTTATGGTCATAACGTCTGCCAGCTATTATGATCATTCTATTTTGTATTGACTGATCATTATATTTTGTATTGACTGAATTAGGGTTTGAGTTTGAACACCAGGTCGCAAGGACCAGTTTAGAGCAGTAGAAACAGCAAGCCAAAGACATTACTAAGATGGATTGTCTTTTACTTCTTTTGTGTCTGCCAAAGGGTGCTGTAGATGTGTAACTTAAATGGTCGTAACGTATTTCAGTTATTTTCATCATTATATTTTGTATTGAGTAAATTAGGGTTTGAGTTTGAACACCATGTCACAAGGAGCACATCGCAGCTACAGAAATAGCAAGCCAAAGACATGAAGAAATCAGGTGCAAGTTATCCATCCTACATTGGCGTCAGAAAGCGAAAATGGGGGAGTTGGGTTTCAGAAATTAGGGAAACCAGATAGGAGTCAAGGATCTGGCTCGGCTCTTATTCGCTCTGAGAGGCCACTCTGCTACTCTAAATTTTCCCCATTTGCTTCAATACCTGCCTCGCCCTCCTACCTCTTCGCCCAAAGATATTAAAGCTACTTCAGTATCAGCAGCAGAAAAAAATAGTTTAATATTGCTTCAATCATTAGACCAGACCAGAAATCCAGTTGAGATAATGAACGATGGTGTCCGAGATAAAGCAGCCGATGAATCTGCATCGATCGGTCTGAATTTTAATCCAATGGTAGAAGTTGGTGGGTCTATACTATCACGTGAATTAGCGTCGAAGCAATATGTTGGGAGCCTCCATGAATCGGCTGCCCTGCAAATGGGTGCGAAAGAAGATCAATTTGTTATGGACTCTGCCAGTTCGCTTGTGAAAATAGATTGTGAACTCCCAACCAGTCCAAGCGCACAGATCTACAAAGAGGTACTAAATTTCGATGAGGAAAATGAACTGTCAATTTGGGATTTCTCCGTTTAGTATCATATTCGATGGCCGATAAATACTAGTAAAAGGTTGTGCATGGCATTAGTTTCTGGTGATTTGTATGAAGCAAGGGTAATGAAGCAGCAGAAACATCTTTGTTTCCTTCTTAGACTAGCACTGTTCAATTTTAGGAACAGTTTCTTTGCGAGCTTCATGTCGAATCTACCCTCTGGAAATGTACATTAGGCTTCTCATTTGTAGCGGAACAGTTTTTGGAAGTTTTCTGTTTAGGATTTACTCTATCCTTGAAATGTACGAAGTGTGTATGCTCTGTGTGTTGAGAGGTATATATTATATACCATGCATATATATATATTATATACGCAAATGTTGAAAAGTGTATTTTAGACTCTATATCTAACGCTCTTTGAAAATATTTATAGGCACGTTTATTCCAGGAATCTACAAGTTGATGCAAATAGGATCATCTATTGGATTTTATTATTCGAAACGTCTGCTGGTTTTGCAATGGAATTCTGAGTAGCCTGAATATTGTGGGTTTTTTTATTTAATATTTATTTAAGTTGGTTTTGTTTATTTTATTTGAAGTTTCTTTTGAAAATTTTCAAAAATCTTTGTTATATATATATATTAGTTGTGGAAATTGCATAATATAAGTATTAGAGGCTGAATTTATTTATATATTCAAAAACACTATTTAAATGCTTCTAAATTTCTATTTTATCAAAAAAATTAAATAGTTCAAGCAATCATAAGTTATTAGAGTATTTTGATTCTCTCTAAATTAGATAATTTAAGTAATATTTATAACTTGTAATTATAATTAACTTAAATCAAGTCCTTCGCAACATTATGTAAAAGGTTTATTATAAAAATTTCACGATGACAATAATAATGATGATGATAGTTATTAACATCCATTAAGGTCAACATTGATCTATAAACAATGCCTATAAATCACTCCCTAGAGCATTTTCATGTCTCTCTATTTTGTCCATTGAAAAATGCAATTTGTTTGAACTTATTAAATCTTGGAGAAAAGTAAAATTCCATAAATAAAAATTCATTGTGATTTTGAAGAGGGATTTTTAAGAAAGAGCTTATCATTTTTTAAAATTTATTTATAAATAAATTAAGGTGAAAAATACAAACCAATCATATTAAAATTATTTAAAATAATTATAGTGAGGATAAGAGAAAATTGGTTGCAATGTAAAATAATAAAAGCCAACTAAAAGAGAACAAAACATAACACATGAAAAACATTGGTTTTTTAATTAACAAAAACAATAAGATAGAGATACACCTTTGTGTTAGTTGTAGTTGATTTGGACTTTTGAAGCCAACCCCATGGAGGGTTCTTCTTCTTTTTGTGTCCAATTCTCAACCAAATGATATATGTGTGTAAAACTAAAAGATGAAAGGAAAAATATATATGAGGCTCTTTCTCTCTATAGCATTACCATTATGGATATGGAATGTGTTTTCGAATGACCTTAAGGAGTTTATTTAAAGGATAGAATGTGGACAATTCTCATATTTATCTCCAATGTGAATAATTCTCATTTCATTGACGACTTAACTATATAGCTTGTCCAGAATTTAATTGAGGCTGATCAAATAAATATTTTAACCCAATAAGGTATGTCATAAGTACAAATGTTTTTCATAACAAGTAATTTTGCCACATTTTTAATGTATGAACTATCATAACTAATTGTAAATCATGAGTTGCATAGTTTCTTTCATGTTCTTTCAATTTTTGAGATTCATAACATACTACATTATTATCTTGTAGAAGCACTCCACCTAGACCTTCTTTACATGCAGCGGCACAAACTACAAATTCTTTATAGGGGTTTGAATTTTTTAGTATAAGTGCACTAGTAAGTAAATATTTAAGCTATTGAAAACTCTTTTCACATTTTTCTCACCAAAAAAATTTTACTCAACTTTTTTTGCAAAGACATTATAAGATGTGCTAATTTAGAGAACCCTTCAACAAATATTGTATAATATCCAGCAAGTCCCATAAAAGACCTTGTGGTGTTTACATTTTTAGGATTCGGCGAGTCCATAATAGCTTTTATCTTATTAGGATCTGCTGTCATCCCTTCTTTTGAAATGTTATGCCCCAAGTGTTGAATATGTTGCTAATAAAAGTCACGTTTGTTGAATTTGGCATAGAGTTGATGTTTTCTTAATAACCGTATCACTATTCAAAGATTTTCCTCAAATTCTTGTTTAGTTTTAAAATAGATAACTATGTCATCAATAAAAACCAATACAAACTTATCCAAATACTCTTGGAATATAACAATCATGAGACAGATAAATGTAGTCGATGCATTAGAAAGGCCAAAAGGCATGACTCCAAATTTATAATGATTGTATCTTACATTCTAAAAGTTTTGTATCTATATCTTCATCCTTAATCCTAACTTCATGATATCTTGATCTTAAATCAGTTTTGGAAAATAATCCCCCCCCCCAACTTAAATCATCTATCTTAAGTAGAAGGTATTTTTTCTTTAGATTCACTTTATTTAATTGTCTATAGTCTATACAGAGCCTCATTGTTTGTAACATCCCGATTTTTCATAAAAATTTAAAACTTTTGAAAACGGTATTAAATAAGATAAATATAGTTGCTGAAAATAATAAATGTTTGATTACAACAACAATGATTAAAAATTCATTTAGTACTAAACATAATTTATTTTCTGAGTTAGCAACATTTTGATAATGACTACTTAACACACTTTTAACAAACATGATTATTGTAATAAATGCACTGACAGGTTAGAAATATGATGCGATACTTTTCTTTTGAGATGATACTGACAGTTTGCTTTCTTGATGTCCAAGGGTGTCCTACGAGGTACCCTAGAGTTTACTTAGCTACAACGCTAAAGCATTTGAAATATTTCTATGTGCAGACGACAGGTAAGAAGTTCAATGACTGCATAGTTTAAGAGTACGTGTGTAATTAAATTCAATGTCGTAAATAAATAGAATGTTATGAAATCTATTGCGACTCGCCAAAAAGCATGCAAGTATGAAATACATGGTTATGTTTACTGGTTTCAAATGTTGTCTTACAACTCAACAATGTTTTAAAAACAAAGTCATCTATTAAAATCATCGTAATTGTGACCATCGTCGTTGTTGTAGCTGGCTTTTGTTACCGTCTTAAGGTATTTAATATCTTCATAGTACCGATATAGTAAATGTACCGTAAAAAAAATCATTAAATGTTTGCATGATGGATTGATGGTAAGAAGTACATAGCATTAATAGCTTTTATGCTAAATATAAAACATTGGATTTGTTAGAGATGTCAAAAATGCTAACTCTATCCTTTTATTTTTGCAATAATGAAAACAATGAGAAAATATAAAACAATAATAAAAAATTACAATGTTAACATTATAATTACTATGAATTATTAATCCTATGCTACAAATGGACTATGTTAACTATATGCAAAGTGTACATAAGCCTTGAGGCTTAACGTTCACAAAATAAAACATAGATATGAATGTAACATACGTTATAACTATAATTACAAACAACAATTGGATCTATAACGATTACATAACACAAATATTATAATTCGTAAATCATAAACATAAAACTATATAAACTTTGAATAACAGTTTAACATATCACTAAAGTTTGAATTCGTGAATTGTAAGCTTTGAAGCTTATATCGTCTGATACAAGGTACTAACTCGTATTAAAATCGAAATGACAAGTTGTTGGTTGGCATGCGCATCGAGCTACGTTGGAGATAGTGTTATCGTCCTGCATTAATGGTTATCCCATATACTTTGGTGACGAGGACTATCAACGCTTCCACGTAATGCAACTCAGTGCATAAGGTGACTAGAAAAGTTACTATGTAATACTTTTACGTCAACACTCCTCCGAGCTAGCTGTCGATCGATCCATCATGTGCAAATGTGGGAAGGTCGTGCTTGTGCTAATGAATGGACAATAAATGCAAATGCTATACGATCCCCAATGTAATTGTGTTGGCACATTTGTGATCGTTGATCGACTTGAATCAGGGTCATTGGATGCAACCCTAGCATTGTGTTGTTGTGTTGGTTGATGAGGAGTGAATGTCGTTCATTGTTACTATTGCTTTGGCAGTGAGGCCGACAGGCTGCTGGATTTTAGGGTTAGATGACAATGTAAGAGGTTTCGACCTCGAGACCTGTAGGTTAGGGTGATAGTTGAAGGCTTTGTCTCGCTGCCATGGCGTGTGATAGAATGTAGTGTCTGTAGTTTAGTAGCAAGGAAGCCATGCATAATGGGAACCAGTACAGGAATAAGGTTTTTTAAAACAATTTTGGAGGTAAATGTATATTTCAAATTTTTGAATTTGAATTTGAAGAGAATGGATTTTCCATCCCATCGATAATAATGATAGTAGCGTTGGCAATAATTCTGGTTGAAGGTACTTGCTCGAGGATTTTTTTTCAAAAATTGAAGAGGGAACAAATGCCGGAAAAGAACCAAAACCTCAATCCATAGATGGCCATCCCTCATTCCGCGGACGATCTTACACTTGATAGACTCATCTTAAAGGCTAGTCTGTTTGGTGCATAAGGATATTCATTGAATGTGACTTAGTACTAGCAATTACTAAGTAGTAGTTGGGTTGAAACTTGTAATTTCATATTAAACCATTTGTTATTTTCGTACTGCCAACTATGAATAGGAATCACTGAGTAACTTGGATTTTGGGAGTCGGATATGGGATAAATAAAACGCACCGTTTTCCAATTTTCCCATTCCGATATTTGTGCAAAACCGCTTCCTTCAAACCGGTTCATGTCGCTGTCATCCATCCGATCACCTCATGAATCTCACAACGAATATGGAAAATCTCACAATGGATCATGAACCCAAACCCACCGTCCTGTCGCCACCGTGAGTCAACGTGCATTTAACCACACAAGGTGGCGCGTTGGTGACCCTCCTAAAGATCCTTTAGAACTCCCTCCAAACCTGATTATTCCATCACCCAGTACCAGGAAGATCTCCCCTGCACCAGGAATGCACAAGAAAATCCATACCCCAGGACACTGTTGCTGCCGTACTCCGATTCCTGATCCGCAAGGTCCTCTAAATTTTTTGCAGAATGGAATTGCACATTTAAGAATTTTCTTACACAAATCCTCATTATGAAAGTAAGAAACCTATGCATATACCATAATGTTGTTCAAAATAATGTTATTCTTCACAATCAAATCCGATTTAAACTACTAATCAACTGAAGAAAATATTCTGAGGAAAAATGCCCCGTACCACATACATTAGATCTGATGTAAACTCCGTTTACTTCATCTGAAACACCACACACAAAAAAAATCATAATAGGAAAAAATATATCAAATAGGGATCATTAAATTGGCAATAAAATGGGTTTTGATTGAGTACAGATTAAACTTACTTGATACATTAGCACGAGCATCTAGGAGAAAATCCGTCATCAATGGATTTGGAGGATTAGGATTTTTGGTGATATATTGTGTTGTGTAGTAGTTATAGCCAAGAAATTCGAATGATCCTTTCAGTGCTTTTGCCTCTTTGGCAGCGAACCGTGGTAACCATGCTCCATCTAAACTTGTTATGGAAGCAGGGTAGTTCGCTAATGTTCATGGATCCATAAAATTGTAGCATTACAATTCAAGTGTTAAACCCTCTGCAAAATCATTTCATCCATCTTTTGTATTATCTATACCTTCCCATACTTTTTCCCTTTTATCAATCTGAAGAGGTCAAAATAGAAAACTATAATATGATATTTGAAGAGTCTTCAACACAATTCATCATCTAGTTATCATGTAATCATTGAATCAATTTTACATGACATTCATCTAAATTTATATCCTCATTGTCAATCTATATCCTATTACATATACAATGGCATATCACATTGCATAGTTATTATCACATTTCAAATTGTAATCAAGTAAACATGCTGGTAATGGAAGCAAACTTTCTTGGGATAGCAACTTCTTAGAACTTTATCCTAATCAAGTTTATCTTTCCACTAAGAAGCAGGCGTTGATAAATTTTGAATCATAGAACATACAAACCCTAATAGAACAATTCCATGTTGGATGAATAAATACAACTCTAATGTAATTTCATATCATAGCCATCATGCATATTTTTCCTAAAAAAAGACCATAATTTCATCTTGAAGCTTCCTCAAAAATCACAAGTGGAAAGTATGGACACCTTCCCATAAAGTTTCTATTTGTAAGCATTTGAACAACATGACGTAACTATGTCTAGCCTCCCCTTGAAACATAACATAGTAAAACATGGATGATCGAAAGAAGACATCGCTATTTTATATCATTGTTTTTGTCCAATTTATCATCCAAACGGGCTTCAACATTTTTCTTAGTTTCATGAGACATGTGAGGAATGAAGCCACGATCAACCAGTGATCTCTGTTGGGATGGAAAATTAGTATTCATAGGAATATTTTCCCCTTAATTGTATCCATATATTTGTTGATTGGGATAATGGATAGTTACATGTTGCCCTATTGTTTGTCCCTGGACAAAAAGAACAATGAGTGTCAATTGCAGAACAAAAATTGTGGGCGTAGGCCATAACAGAAGTGATGAGGAAAGTAACCACCAGTATTTTCTATCACAACCATAAATTTGGTCCCTATGAGACAAACATTCCAAAAATATAATTTTTGAGACATTATCACTTAAATACAACAAATATTATGATACCATGAATTTTTAGAATAACCACTCACATAAGGTACTTTCTAATGACTAATTTTCCACCTATCATTTTCCATGACAGAAACCTTCCAAATAGTTAAAATTCCAGCAAGTTACAAAAACCTGTCATGCATCTTACATGAAAGTGCATCTTACATGAATGAAATTTCGGAGTGGGATATGCAAACTTGAAAAATATCAAGTTTCATTCTATAACCAATCACATAGAATTGTAATATTAGTTTGTTAAGAAACCATACAAAAAGGGGATGGAAAATGGTGGTTGATGCATTGCCCACTGAATTGGAAAAATACAAGTTTAATATTTTCAAAAAATAATTTTGTGTGAATTCTAATAGAATTCAAATTAGCATGGGCATATTTTTGTTACATGTAAGATGAATGGGAGTGTTGAAATATTGCATCCCAGCATATTGAAAAGAATATGGAGCATTTGGGAAAGTATGAATTAAATTTCTTTGTGAATTGCATTTTTTTTGTTACATATATCTGTGTGTGTGTGTGTGTGTGTGTGTGTGTGTGTGTGAATCCATATGTGTGTGTAAGAAAGGATATTATTGAAATGTACTTTTATTTTTCCCTTGCTTGTACAATTTATCTTTATGTACTCATGCATTCTCTGTATCAATTTTCAACTGCTTTTCTTTTTCATCTAAATGATAAATTATTTGCTTGTTTTTCCATTTCCAATGCCATTTTTTTTAACTTATAATAATGACTCATCCTTCTTCCTTCATTTCCATGCAATTCTTTTATAATTCATTTTTCAAAAATTTAAAGCGCAATATTTGACATGTGTGTACTGTTATTCCACTGAATACCAAAGAGGATGGTTTGAAAGAAAAATTGGAGCTCTATTATGGATATAGAAGTACAAGATCTATCCGAGAAATAAATTTTTTCTAGTGCTCATTTGAGGTGGAATGAAGTTCTAAAAGAGGACAAATCTGTTGATCATGTTGCAATAATTCCATATTCTAGAGTTCCAAATCTCATCAAGGGGGAGGAAACCAATTTAGATGCACCATGTAGTTTTTTACGAATGCAAAATGTTGTGAAGGATGACCTTGATAATAGATATTCCACTTCCAATAAGTATTCAATGCGAGAATGCCTAGTATTGTGATACATGTGTTGTATATTGCTTATTTTGTTTTATGAGTTTACTAAATTTTATGTTTGAAAAAATTGCAAATGTACATAGATATTGGTGTTCTTATGGACCAAAAGTAAGAGGACTCTACCAAAACCTTCCCAAAGAAGGAAATGGTATGTTCATAAGAGAGGATGCCAATGCCACTTCATTATTAAGGAAATAGTTGGTAGACCAGGGGATGCCATAATTACATACAATATGGATACACATGAGGGTAATAATGGTTGGTCATGCCATGGAAATATTGATAGATCAACTGATCCAAGGGAAATGTATGGACCTTGTCCTTCAAGAGAAATGGTGTTGTCAGTCGAAGCATTATATGACATGGGATTGTTTATTGACATGGTTTGTGAGTGACACATGTTGGAGGTTCGAGAAGGTAGATTCAAAATGGATCCAAGAAGTGATCGAGACAAATTTTTGGCATGAAGAGATGTCATGATCCCATAAGAAGAAGAAGAAGCTAAAGAAAGTCTAGCCAAAATCTGTGCGAAGATCCCATAATTCGAAGAAGAACTTGAAGTAAAAGCGACCATTATTAATATTGGTGCTGCAGTAGACAATATCAAAGAAAAAATGGAACTTTATCAAGATTGGTTACAAAGAAAATATTGTTGAATTGCAGTCTAGGAAACAACCTGGCACTCCTCCAGAAGTAAAATTGGCAAGGACTAAAGAACTAAAGACTTCAACAGAGAAAATATCCACAGAATTTGCGAGATACCAAGATTTGCTAGAAGAAGTGACTAAGGCATGGGCAACACTACAAGAATACCCAGACTTACAGAAAATTCAGGATGAAGTCCAAACAAAGAAAAAGGACCTCGACACAATGAATGCGACTATGAAGGATTTTCTGCCAAAGGAAAGAATACAAAGTTCTGTTGGATTATCCAACAATACTGAGAGGGGGGGGTGAATCATTATTGCCTTCTTTTCCTTTTATCAAAACAATTAGTACAAGACACACAAAGAATCAAACAATTTAGGACACATGATTTTATCGTGGAAACCTCAAAGAGAAAACCATAAACTCAAACTCATTAGTAAGATGAATTTTTACAAAACTATTTATCTGCTACTACAGAAAGGATGTAACAACACCCCAATTTTTCCTGCTACTATAGAAAAGGATGCTACCACACCCCATAAATTCTTCCTGATACTACAGATAAGGATGCAACGACACCCTCGAACTTCTTCCTGCTGCTATAGACAAGGATGCTACCACACCCCAGAAATTCTTCCTGCTGCTACAGACAAGGATGCAACAACACCCCAAAACTTATGCACACCGCTACAGAAAAGGATTCTACCACAACTGAGAAATTATTCCTGCTACTACAGACAAGGATGAAAGAACACCCTCTAACTTCTGTCTATTTCTACAGACAAGGATGCAATGACACCTTATTTTCTAGCTTCTAGTGGAAAGAGGCTACAACCCCCTGCAAGATTTCTTCGTTCCCTAGCACCACCCTTCCACCCTGATATGTTTTTGTCAATATTCCAGATCTTCCTTTAACTCTGTCACTAGTTTTCTAGTCACTTTGTTGGTCTCTTTCTTCTCACGCTGCTACATGGATGTAGACTGCAGACCGAGATACAATATTTCCATTTCATACTTCTGTTTATATATTCTTATTTATCATTTAACCATCGCATCTTTAGAAAATGAACTCATGCTCTTTCATCCTGGTGCATCTTCAAATCTCTATTATTAATCTTAAATTTGTAGCTCTGTATATTTCTGATTTTAATTAATTAATTAATTAAAACTTTCATTCATCAACTCAGCCTTGTGGGATTTCTCATCTCATGGATGCGTGCTTCATCCATGGCTACCCTTTAAACCTGTGGGATTTCTTTCTTTCATGTCTGTGGGCTTCCTCATGTGGGCATACTCCATCCACTCACGGTATTAACCCCCTTTACCTGTGGGCATGGCCTTGCTTCTGTGGGCTTATCTTCCTTAAGCTCCTTTGAGGGCGTAGCTTTGGCCCTTGCGGGCATTTTAAGCTCCCGTGGGATTTTACTTTAGCCCCTATGAGCATCCTCAAGCCCCTGTGGGCTTACACTTACTTCCTGAGGGCATCCCCTAAGTTTCTGCGGGCATAGCCTAGGCCCCTACGGGCATTCCTAAGCCCCTGTGGCCTTTCTATTAGCCCCCACGGGCATTCTTTAAGCCCATGTGGGGTTAAATTCATCCCCTGCGGGCATCCTTACACCCCTACGGGATTAACTAAGCCACATTTCAGGAATTATTAACCCTTGCGGACATTCTCTTTAGCCCCTTTTCAACACTTAGCCATTTTTGCTATTGTCCTTAATGTGTAGAATAATATTTTTCTTACTTTTGGTAAATTGATTTCTTCCTAATGTGATCAGCATAAGGAAAACTAAGAACATGGCTAGATAGCCATTTTAGAAATGAATAGGACCATGCCAATTGATGTAGTTATTGAAACACCCACAACATCTGGTGGGAATTTGAAAGTAGTCTTTCAAACTTCTGTTTTGACACTTGGACAAATTTCTTCAAACCCTAGGTCACCAAGTTGATTTTATTTTTTTCATCAAACTTGGAAAGTGAGGAATCCACAATGTGAGGAATATCATACTGACTCCAACCATGCCAATCTTCTCTCATGCTACCTCATCATCTAGCCTTGGTGGGCATTTTACTAGGACAGTGCAAACTATGCAAGATAGAACTTTTGGTAGACTTATATATTTGTCATCAAACCCCTTTTGGAAAAAATAATCATATGGTCGGATGCACAACCAAACAATATAAGTCCCTGTACCTTTATAAAAAATTTATCCATCATATGCAGGAAGTGGCTTGAATTTTACAGAGGCCACTTAGGCATTACAAGTGATTTTACACTTAGACAATATTTGCAATTTCCTAGACTTGGTCCAATCTTCCTAAAACATTGTTTTCACAGATCCATAACTTCTTCCTCAAGCACTTTTAAGTCAATGTGAAAGCATATTTAGGTAGACAAAACACTCACTTACAAGATGACCATATGGTGCCGGCATTTTCTTCAACCCACAAACTATGGTGGGCATTTCCTTGAGGCCACTTAGACAGATTTGCCACTTTGGTGTACAAGCAATCTGAAACCTTGTTTTGACAGGCTGTTAACTTTGTCGTCAAACACCTTTATGAAAAATAAGGCCATGGAAAGACAGCCTCCTTGATAAGCTAGAGAATGATGGTTCCAAATAATTGTTATCATTCTCCCATGAGGTATGGTCGGCATTTTCCCAAGGCCACCTGAACCATTTTTTCCAACACTTAATCATTTTTAGGAATTTTTCCAAAGTTTATCCTGAAACCCTATTTTGGCAGATCCATAACGTTTTCTTCAGACATGCTTAAGGAAATCTGAGATGATGGTCAGGTAGACAAATTCACAAACTACAGCCTGGCCATATGCTACGGGCATTTGCTTTAACCTATTATTTATGGCAGGAATTTTCTTAGAACAATTTTGACTCATTTTCCCATACTTAGTCAATTTCCAAAGTTTCACAAACTTGCCATTCTTTTACATAATTATGTTAGATTGCGACACTGACTTAATGATAGCGCCAAAACACTATCATGTATCTTTCCATCTTCATCACACATGCCACATCCTCATACATGCCATGTCATCACTTCCTTTGTCATTCCTTTTTCTTTCATTGAGTTCACTCTGCCATCACGTCGTTGGTTATTCCTTTATCATTACCGAGCTCTTTTGACATCAATGACAACCACATTCAACATTCTCCCCCTTTGTCATTGATGGAAACATCTAAACATTCTTTGACAACAACGATAAAGGATAACCTGTTATGCCCTTTGTTGGAACCAACTTGATAGAAAATTTCCTATCCTTTTTCGTTC
Organism: Larix kaempferi; assembly: GCA_027924585.1. NCBI lineage: Eukaryota > Viridiplantae > Streptophyta > Pinopsida > Pinales > Pinaceae > Larix > Larix kaempferi. Next base: position 4,134,584 of record BSBM01001082.1, on the reverse strand, counting down.
TGACAACTCATTCTACCAATATACTTCTTCTTACTTCTCTTTATTCTCTTCATATTGTTAACTTGGACTTGGTGCTGACAATTATGAATGATAATTTAGTTAGTTTCCTTCTTTACCTTCTTGTATCTAGTCTTTGAATAATAACTTGGATGATAAGTTCATAGACTCCCCCTATCATAGTGCTCTTCCTCTTGCCAACATTTTCTTCTCTTTGTGACAGAGTTTATACTCATTGGTTTGTCTTTGAGTTGTTTCATTCAAAGCTTATTTTTCTTCCATAGATGACTCTTTAAATATGCATTATATAACTTGTTCTTCTATGGGGATTCTTTAATGCCATACAAACAACTTCTCAACTTTATGTTTTTTATTCCCATTTTTACCAAAGATCAACATGATATACACTAGCTTCATTCATACGATACTCTTTTTCCTATGTTACTGAGATCATTCTCTTTTCCATTACTTTTCATCATGGTCATGCTTTTATACTTCAGCTTTAACTTGTGCTTTTGTACTTCACTTGTCACATGGATGGTCTCTAGACAAGTACTCTTATGACTCTTCAATCTGACACTCAGTCTTATCATTAAACTATAATCATCTCTTCTTCTCTAATTCTCATTTGGCTTTTTTATACTTCAACCATGTTCTTGTCACATAAATGTTTTGTGGACAAAATTTTGTCACTTCTACTGCACTTCTTGAGTTTTGATGAAGACATCCTTTTATTCTTAGCTAATGATATTAAATACTTTCAATTCCCAATTGTAATTTTCTGATATTTTACTCCCCCTGAATATATGATTCCTTTTGATACTAGTTTTTTCTCTTTTAGGTCATGAGAGACCTCAAAAGAGAATTTCATAATTTCTCTCTTCATAGGTGAGTTTTACATCTTCATCTTGCTCTTCATCAGAATAGATGTCATGCTTATCTATAACACTATTACGTTGAACATTATCTTTGTAAACTTTATTGATGCTTGGAATCTATGTTTCCTCTGACTCATTGTAGTCTTCTCTTTTACTCCACATCTTTCCATGAGTTTCCCTGCTGACTAATTTTGCATTTCTTTGTCTCCTAGTTTTCATCTTCCATACCTTTTCTTGGGTTTCCTTGGACAGTCTATGTGTACTGTTCTTGCAGTGTTTTGCAAAGTGTCCAACATTGTGACATATGAAACATATAATGTCTTTCACCATTTGTGATGTTAGTGTCTTCTTTCCTTTTCAGACCTTGATGTTCTTCTTTGATTCTACAATCATCAACCTTGTGACCAAACATGTGACAACAATGACAATATCCATAGATTGTTCCTTTATATTTGGAGAATATCTGTTTTTTTGTTTGCAATGACTCTTTTCATTGGCATGTCTTCTAAAAATTTTCATCTTGAGAGGATGAGCAAAATTCTGATGACTGGAATTCATTTCCTTGTGATTCTTTTGTTGCCTAGATATATCTTTTGAAGCATCATCCCAAATTTTAACCTTTTCAATATCTTCTTGAGTGATGGATCTTGATCCTTTAATGACACATCCTTGATCATATCGAAGTCCTGTTTTATCCCCGGGGAATCTTTGTAAGCTGAGGACTTTATTAAGTGCTTCAGTACTTTCCTTGAACTTCTCATTAACAGTCAGCTGATCTTTTAGCTTCTTTACTTCTTCCTTGAATTCAACAACTTCTTGTTTTAAGCTCTTGGCCACTTTCATGCTAGCCATCACTTGTTGTTTTTAATTGTGCATCTCTTGTTGGAGGGTCTTGAATTCCTCTTCTTTTGACTTTAGCTCTTCTTGGTATTTTGACAAATTTCCTTTCAAATATTTGTTCCTTCTTCTACATTTTTCAAGTTCCTCAAGTGCACTGATTAATTCGTCTTTTTGATCTACTTCTCCTTCTTCCATTGATTCATCATCTGAGCTTGGGCTTCTATTCCCATGGATAGAATCTCTGCTTCCTCATCTTCACTTGTGTCTTCATCTTCACTATCTTCCATGGTGTAAAAGATCTTCTTATTTTCATTGAACTTCTTTTTGTTTCCTGTTTTTCCCTTTTTGAACTTCTTTGAGGCTTCTTTCTCATCACTTCCATTTTGCTTAGGATAAGGAAATTTTGAAGCAAAGTGTCCAATTCTTCCATAGTTAAAGAACTTTAGAGGTAAATTTCCCTTGTACTTTCCAGTACATCTCTCAAGCTTCTTGATGAAGAGAGCTTCTTCATCATCCAAGTTTTCTTATTGGTTCTTGGATAAGACTTTAAATGTTGCTTCTTTCTTTGATTGTCCATCTTGTCCTGTTCTCATCTCGTAGGCAGTGAAGATCCCATGTAGTTCATCTACTATCATGTCTTCAAGTTCATCTTGTTCTTCTAGAGTGGATACCTTTGAGTCATACTTCATTGGCATGGTTCTAATAGAATTGACAATTTCATCTACCCTTAGAAGATACTTTGCAAAATTTTCTTCCTCTTTCATTTTTAGGCTTTCAAACTATCCTTTGTATCTCTAAAGTTTTGATTGTTTGAATTTGGATGCTCCTTCATAGACAATTTTTAATTTATCCCACGCATCCTTGGTGTCTTGCATTGCATGACTTTCACAAACACTAAGTTTGTTAACCCACTCAAGATTGCATTCAGGGCTTTTACATTGGACTCATATTGATCAAGTTCTTCTTTGTCTGTAGGTAGGTTCTCTGCTATATTATACTTATTTTCAACATCTCTCCAAACCTTCCATCCAAGAGACATTAGATGACACTTCATTCTTGCACTCCAATATGCATAGTTAATTCCTGTGAATAGTGGAGGTCTGTTGGTATCTAATCCTTCCTTTTGATCCATTGTGGTATTAATTAGGATATTCCTTCCAGTGATTAGACTGTAGTGAAGAAACCTACTTTGATACCAATTGTTGGATTATCCAGAAATACTAAGAGGGGGGGGTGAATTAGTATTGCCTTCTTTTTCTTTTATTAAAACAATTAGTACAAGACACACAAAGAATCAAAGAAGTTATGACACATGATTTTATCATGGAAACCTCAAAGAGAAAACCACAAACTCAAACTCATTAATAAGATGAATTTTTACAAAACTATTTATCTACTACTGCAAAAGGGATGTAACAACACCCCAGTTTTTCTTGATGACAAGGATGCTACCACACCCCATAAATTATGCCTGCTGCTACAAACAAAGATGAAAGGACACCCCAGAACTTCTTCCTACTGCTATAGACGAGGATGCTACCACACCCCAGAAATTATGCCTGCTACTACATACAAGGATGCAACGACACCCCATAAATTCTTCCTATTGCTACAGACAGGGATGCTACTAAACCCCAAAAATTATGCCTGTTGCTAAAGACAAGGATGCAACGACACCCCAGAAATCATGCCTACTGCTACAAACAAGGATGCAACGACACCCTATTTTCCAGCATCTACTGGAAGGAGGCTGTGACCCCCTGCGGGATTTCTTCCTGCCCTAGCACCACCCTTCCACCCTGATATGTTTTTGTCAATCTTCTAGATCTTCCTTCAACTCTGTCACTAGTTTTCTTGTTACTTTGATGGTATCTTTCTTCTAACGCTACTACATGGATCTATACTGCAGACCGAGATACACTCTTTCCATTTCATACTTTTGTTTATATATTCTTCTTTATCATTTAACCGTCGCATCTTTAGAAAATGAACTCATGCTCTTTCATCTTGGAGCCTCTTCAAATCTCTGTTATTAATCTTAAATTCCTAGCTCTATTTAGTACTTATTTTAATTAATTAATTAATTAAAACTTTCATTCATCAACTTAGCCCTATGGGATTTCTCATCTCAAGGATGTGTGCTTCATCCATGGCTACCCTTCAAACCTGCGGGCTTCCTCAAGTGGGCATAATCCATCCACTCACGGGCTTAACCCCCTTTACATGTAGGCATGGCCTTGCTTCTGCGGGCTTATCTTCCTTAAGCTCCCGTGAGGGCATAGCTTAGGCCCTTGCAGGCATTTTAAGCTCCTGCGGGCTTTTACTTTAGCCCCTACGGGCATCCTCAAGACCGTATGGGCTTACCCTTACCTCCTTCGGGTATCTCCTAATCCTCTGCGGGCATATCCTAGGCCCCTAGTGGCATTCCTAAGCCCCTACAGACTTTAATATTAGCCCCTGTGGGCATTCTTTAAGCCCCTATGGGATTAACTTCATCCCCTGTGGGCATCCTTACCCCCCTGTGGGATTAATTAATCCCCTTTGCAGGCATTCTTAACCCTTGTGGACATTCTCTTTATTCCCTTTTCAATACTTAGCAATTTTTCTATTGTCCTTAATGTGCAGAATAATATTTTTCTTACTTTTGGTAGATTGATTTCTTCCTCATGTGATCACCATAAGGGAAACTAAGAACATGGATAGATATCCATTTCAACAATGAACAGGACCATGCCAATTGATGTACTTATTGACACACCCACAACATCTAGTGGGCATTTGAAAGTAGTCTTTCAAACTTCTATTTTGACACTTAGACAAATTTCTTCAAACCCTAGGTCACCAAGGTGATTTTAATTTTTTCATCAAACTTGGAAAATGAGGCATCCACAATGTGAGGAATATCATACTAACTCCAACCATGCCAATGTTCTCTCCTACAACCTCATATTCTAACCTTGGCGGGCATTTTACTGAGACAGTGCAAACTATGCCAGATAGCACTTTTGGCAGACTTATATCTTTGTCATCAAACCCCTTTGGGATAAAATAATCATATGGTCGGATGCACAACCAAACAATGTATGTCCCTGTACCTTTAGAATAATTTTATCTATCATATATAGGAAGTGGAGGGAATTTTATAGAGGCAACTTCGGCATTAGAAGTTATTTTACACTTAGACAATTTTTGCACTTTCCTAGACTTCGTCTAATCTTCCTAAAACAATGTTTTGGAAGATCCATAACTTCTTCCTAGGACACTTTCAAGTCAATGTGAAAGCATTTTCAAGTATAAAAAACACTCACCTACAATATGACCATATGGTGCGGGCATTTTCTTCAACACACTAGCTATGGCGGGCATTTCCCTGAGGCCACTTAGACCGATTTGCCACTTTGTTGTACAAGCAACCTGAAATCTTATTTTGGTAGGCTGTTAACTTTGTCATCAAAAACCTTCTATGAAAAATAAGACCGTGGAAATATATCCTCCTTAATAAGCTAGAGCATGATGGTTCCAAATAATTTTTATCATTCTCCCATGAGGTACCACGGGCATTTTCCCAAGGCCACCTGAACCAATTTTTCCAACACTTAGTCATTTTCAGGAATTTCTCCAAAGTTTATCCTGAAATCCTATTTTGGTAGATCCATAACTTTTGCTTCATACATTCTTAAGGAAAACCGAGACCATGGTTAGGTAGACAAATTCATATAATTCAGCCTGACCATATGCTCCAGGCATTTACTTTAACCTATGATTTATGGTAGGCATTTTCTTAGAGAATGTTTTACTAATATTCCCATAGTCAATTTCCAAATATTCCCATACTTAGTCAATTTCCAAATATTCACAAACTTGCCATTCTTTTCCAGAATGATGTTAGATTGCAACACTGACTTAATGATAGCACCAGAATACCATCATGTATCTTTCCAGCTTCATCACACATGCCACATCATCATACATTCCATGTCATCACTACCTTTGTATTTCACTAAGTTCACTCTGCCATCATGTCCTTGGTTATTCCTTTGTCATTACTAAGCTCCTTTGAAATCATTGAAAACCACATTCAACAAGTTCACGAAGACAAAAGAGCTTCAGAAGGAACTGAAGGCATTAAGAATTAAGGAAGCTGAAATGTTGTCAAAGTTACAACCGAGACAAGAGGAGGCATTGGCACTCTCTGAAGAGATCGAGGTGAAGCTGGAAGAGATTCGCACGATAGAGAGCATGGTAAAGGACCAAATACAAGAACCAATATCTGCGATGTTTCTCGACATGGTGAAAGAGTATGAGGAAGAGACTAAGGAGGTTGTTGTGAAGTTGAGCGCAACATTTCAAAAATTCGTTGCGAAGAGGAACATCTCAAGTGATGCGCAGTCAAATAATCCTACTGTAAGTGGCTTGGGGATGAGCCACAAGTAAGTGTTAGGGGCCTGTTGGGCGCATCCCAAGTAAAAGAAGTTATTAAGGAAAAGTACAGTTAGGCAAGGCCTAAAATTGACTAGTTTTGGAGACAAGAAACTCCGCAAATCCAGAGAATAGGGTATGGAGCGAAGCGCAGTCAACAGGAAAGGACCTGTTTCCTTAGTAAATACGAAGTACTAAGGACAGATAGAGGTAGTTGAAGAAACTAAGGATCAAGCGGTGACTTGACAACCACAGGAGCAGAAAGTAAAGAATCAGAATGGCATAAAGTATGCACCACTGCAGTTTCAGAGCTGCGTTGTCAAAACTGCGTTGTCAGAGGAAGCATCGGAGTCAGAAGAAATAAAGAAAAGCGTGATCTACAGGAGAACCAAGAGGTTTTGGTTTTAAGGGTACTATGGGGGTTGGCCAATAGTTATTGTAATATGCGACCTTCAGGCACATCTATATATAAGGGTATTTTTGTATAAGGAAGGGTTAGAGCGAGTGAGAAGATATTAGCCATTAGAAGAATAGAGAGAAAGAGATAGACAGACTCTGCAGCCGAGTGTTCAGAGATCTGATTGCAGATAAGAGTCTGCAGCTGAGAGCACAGACTGGAACTGTTACCCTTCCAAGTAATATAAGAACAGTTCCTATGGACGTAGCTCCCACCTAAGGGTGAACCATGTAAATCCATGTGTTATGTGTATGAATCTATGATGCACTTTTTGTGCATGTTATGATATGTTTATGTATTTTCTTTCATGTGTATGTGTGAATGGAAATCATATGTTAAGTAAGAGGAACACTTGTTTATGAATGTTGCAAAGTATTGCTAAGTATGATGAATAAGTAGTTATAAGAGTAGAGATAGTAGTGATTCAATGTAGTGTGTAGACTGTTGGTAACTGCGAAGTCATAAGTTGATATTTTAATGTTAAGTATATGATAAGGAAATGGACATGTTGCGAGGTCATTAACCACATCTACACATCACGACGGTTATAGACACCTGATTCTATAACCCCCTATCTTCGCCTCAGGTGAGACTTCAGTCTGTTTACAGGTTATTTCTGAAAGGGCCACTGAAAAAGGTTTTGTTGTGTCTACAATAACTTCACCGAACCCGGGTCATCCCAGAGGACCAACAACAAGAGGCCTTCCTAGAGCAATGGTCAATGAGACCTGTCAGGCTTGTAATAGAAAAAACATACAATAACAAAAAAGAATCATTCAAAAGGTAATATTTATAAACATGTCTATGTAAAATATGTATCTAAAACTATTACAAAATGTCATTCATTCAATAATTTTAATTATGTCATATTTATTTTCATATCAACAGAAAAATAGTTTAATGTCATTTTACATTTTCAGGAAGTTTATGAGAATCCCAAAGGATGAATGAGGTGATATGGAAAATGTGCCAGTAGGGATGTCCGGGAAAGTGTACAAGGAGATGGTCAAGGAAATGGACTTAATTGCATCTCAGGAAGAGCCATCTCAACAACAATGTGCTTCAAATGTATGAAATAATTGATTTTTAAGTTTATGTTATACATTCCATTAATTAATTCAACATTAAATATTAATTTTCAATTGCTTCGTTGCAGAAGAGAAAATAAAATGGAACCCAGTCATCACACAAGACAGGATGACAAGGAAAAAAGGGGTTGATAGCAAAGTTTGTGAGTATTTTTAATTTTGTTGTAAGAAATAAAGATTTTGTAGTGGTTGTGATTGGTATATTTATTTATTTTTAATTTGTTTTAACTGGAATTCCTTGCCTGCCTTCAAACATGTGTTAACGTACAAAGACGATCCATCATAAGAATTGATTTACATTGGGTTAAGCAAGGGCTGTGAGTATATGTTGGCGTATCAAAAATTAATTGTGGGTTTTGTAGGTCTCTATGTTGTTTTACTTCTCTCATTATATAATTAATAAAACAACAATTTTTTTTATATCAAATCTATGATTTGTGACGGGGCATAACACTTGTAGGAAACAAAGTATGGAGTGGAGCCAACACAGACTTGTTGATAGAAGGCATGAGATTTGGTTTTGAGAGAATGTGTATCATTCATGAAATATTTAAGATAAATAATGGAATTAAAAAAATAAAAAACATAATATTTATATTTGAATGAAATATTAGTAGGTATTCTTCAAAGAATCAGATTCGGTGCGTTTACTAATATATGTCGCACCGGGGTTCCTATACTACCATTGAGGACTACTGCGTATAAACTAAAATTGCGCACCGATGCCTTTATAAAATTGAGCAGTAATGCATTTTATTTTATGAATCGCACCAGTACATGTAGATTGCTTATGCGCACCGAGAACAACAACAAATTATGCCCATTGGTTTTTAGTTTTTAAGCCTAGCGGTGTGTTTTAAGTGTTGAACTACACTGGACCATGTTGATAATTTGTAAGCACCGATGCATTCTAGTATTAAATGCATCCGTGCATTCATGTATGAAATGCACCGGTATGACCCGATAAATGTACTACACCATTAAATTTAAAAATAATGGAAAATTGTACAGTGCGTATGATATAAAATATCGCACCGGTATATATGCACTAGTTCGTATATTCTATACTAAAGCACTGGTGCGATGTTGAAATTTGATTCTTTCTAGTGTGTGTTCTAGTTGAGTGCACTGGTGCATCTATTATAATCATACAACACCAGTGCGTACAAGTAAGAAACGCACTGGGGAATGTAAATTAAGTTGTGTGTACCGATAAACAAACCTCCGCTAAAACCTCCAGCCGCTGAGTATTTTTTAGTTATAAACTTTATCCATTATGACCTTCGTAAAACATATGCTACCATTGGTGGAGGTCTTTGTGGAGGCTTTTTTGACAATTTTTGTCAATCTTATAACACTAAAAACATCAGCTATGACCTCCATCTTGATGTATATGTAACTTCGGAATGTATTTCATATATATTTATTGTACCCTTATAAGAGATGTGGTATTCCTCTATAAGGAAGTGTCGTCATGTGGATTGACAAGTGTCGCAAGTGTGTGTACTTGCCGATGGGTTATTAGACCACCATGTGTGGGGTCGGCCCTGGAATATATATTATATTGTGGATGTATCTAGATAGAAAAGTCGGCCCCATAGTGTAACTGGGAAAACAGATTAAGTATAAATAAAGATCGGGAGATCTCTATTTGGATCATTCGGAAAGACACACTTCTCTCACTCAGAAAGTGGCACACTAGTGAGGAGGAGGATCATCTACTCTAGGAGACTATATCAAGTGTATTTTGGTTGTACTTTGGTTGAGCCATTGCTCTCTCTATCTCTGAGGAAGTTGTGGGGTTTTTCACCTTAGGGTTTTCCCCACGAAAACTCTGTGTATCTTGTCTCTCATGCTTTTGATTATTGTGATGCTTGTCATGCTTATTGTGATTGTTATGCATTGATATACTGTATATGTTATTCTCTCAGTAAAGATCCAAGAGTATTGTGAATTAATGCTCAAAATTTAACACTCCACTCCAGGATATTTTCCTTGTAGTGAAGAGAAGTATTTATTTCTTACAATCCTTTCTTCTCTGAATTATAGTAGGTACTAGTTGTGTTTCTTTAAGACTGATATATCATTCCCCGACAATGATGTCAGTTCTCCCTATTTTCCCTCGGGTTGTACCTCGACTAGATTGGGTATCTCTCCAATTTTTCATGCCAGTTACAACTTCAAGCAATATAATAAATGGCTATGGTGAAAATAAAAATTCCAAGCATGGTTTTGAAGATAGCACCATCTTTGCACCACTTTAGGTCAGTAAACCAATCCTCTGACCAAGGGAGGAAACCTTAAAAGTGGGAGGTATGAGTCCTAGTCTCTTACCCTAGGTACCTTTCAAATATTCTTTTCAAAACTTTGACTAGATTTATAGCTAAAAATGAGGTGCATGGGGGGGCATTTTAGGTGCAAAATGGACTATGAGTGTTGAATTTTGAATGGATCCACAAATATTCCATAATACAACAATATCATAGCAAGGGCATCTAGGTCTCCTTAAAAATCATAACCCAATTCCTGAGAAGAAGAATAGTATCATGAAATACATCTCGATGAGAAAGCATTGTTAGCTATCCATTAAAATGCATTCAAGAAAACTATTGAAAATCACATAGGTGTAATAAAGTTTCTAATCCATGTGAATCAGGAAATCAGATGAAGACTTATCTATTTCTTTAAAAGAACATTAAACATCAAATAAAAATGTTTGTGATTCATAAATCTAGCGGCATCATTTACTTGGTCCTGGTTCTAAAATGCCCAAAAATGTTATTTCATTGGTATAATAGAGTGAAACCAGAGGGGATTAATTCATCTCTTCCATGGTCCTATCATATTTTCAATAATAGCAGAAGTTCTCTGATCTTGTACAATGAAGAATGAGAACATGACAAAAGAATAGGCTAATGTTGTTGATCCTAGCAACTTCTTTAAGCTCTTAGAATTATGGAAATGAATGAACCTCCTCGTGTGCTTCTTCGTGCTAAGTTTTTATATGATCGAAGATGTTGATTATTCCCTTATGTCATAACTATGAGGAATTGTCATGTTGTTGGAATCTATGTTTTCATGTTGAGGTGGCATAATCATTTATTGTAGACAACTAACTGTTGAGAGTTTGTGGTTCATCGAACCTATCTCTTATTGTCATCTCGCTATCGGTATTTAGTAGACGAAGATAATTTTTGTACCAAAAATCATTGGTGAATATGATTTTTCTCTAATCACCATCGACACTAGAGAAAATTTTCCCAATCATGCAATTCAAAAAGGAAAAATGAAAGGAGGTTGCATTTTTCCTTATCCTGGTGCATTAGGGGAAAAAAATGGTAGAAGAGGCTCAATCCCAAAAACATTTATTGTTGAAGACTCCATAAAAAAATGAAGGATGATGTACTCTAACCCAACCAAATACCATCCTTTCTAGGAAAACCTCCATGCATCAAATAGATACACAAAAATAAGATGGACCATGAGCACATACACAAAAAAAAATAGTGGACTCGCCTTAGCTTGCACCAGTCACTCTCTCAAACTCTTAAATTATGTTGTAGTGGAAGAAAGAGAGTTCCGGAGGGAAAGATGTGGAGAGAACATATGGGATGCAATTTCAGAGAAATCATTTGGATTTATCAAAATGTTTATTCAGTATGAGCCCTGCAATTTTGGCCAAGAGTAGGGCATCAAAATGTTCATTCATTACGAGTTGTGACTTGGGACGATCAATGAGACACTTTTCATGAAAGCAATTGAACCAATATTTTTGAGGTATAGTATATCATACAACAATAATGGAAACATCCTAGGGACTAATGGGGCTAACTGCATTGTCATCGCAGGATGAGACATGGGATAGAAGCTAGCAAGGGAGGCGGGGTATTAATTGTGGGTGGAAAAATATGGTATGTCTACATATATGGATGCAAAATGGGATGAGGTTTCTTTTGTATGGATGGGATTGGATATAAAAAATGATGATTCAGGATTTGACCATTGGGTGAGGATCCTTCATGATGGAAATCATATGCTTCAATACACAGCCGTATTACAATGCCTCTTTTTTAAAGAGGGATTAACATGGGAAAATAATATGGAACACCCAATACCATATTGGGCCCATAAATCACCCATTATTGACCAAGGTATGACTATGAAATTACAACATTTTAGAAGGAATTTTTTTCCAAAATTTTTGCTATGGGGGCACTGCCCTCGAATCCCTGCTAGGGGGGGCTCCTAAAATGTAGTCCCCCCTCGTGGACCACCTATGGAGACTATATTGGGGGGGCAATCTCCCAAAACCCCATCACCATGGGCTGGGATCCAGACACGGATGAAACACGACCTCTGAATAAGGAAGATCAAGCTCCACAACTAACACTGGACACTCCTCTCCGAAATTGATCTTCCTCCTCTTTGAGCTAAAGGAAGATTGGCCCCCCTACGTCTAGGTGTGGTCTGAAAGGGAAACAAAAACATGTCAATATTCCCACAATTCTATAAATTAGTCACACACTTACAAAAATACAAGTAGCATTCAAATATTAAGTACTAACCTGAGGTGAGACAACATGTCATGATGGGGGTGTCCGTCTCCTCGATCCCAATCTCTCGGCAATGCTTCCCTGCAACAATTAGAAAAATAATTAATACATTATACAAAAATGACTTGTTTTATGAAATTCATTCATGCTTTTGAATATTTTAAATAAATTATAAATCTTACCGTGAATATCGGAGGCAGTGCAGGCAATTTCCCTAGTGGGATAGGAAGTGGAGCACTGGGCTGCACAACTTGTTCCAAGGTGATGGTGGTGGAGGGGGTTGATGTAGGTAGGGGGCGGGGGATGATGTAGGAAGGGGGACGAGGGATGTTGTATGTAGGTGGTGGGGGATGATGTAGGAAGGGGGGCAGGTGATGATGTAGGTAAGGTGATGGGGGATGATGTCGGTAGGGAGACGAGGGATGGTGTAGGTAAATGGGCGGGAGTATATGTGAGGTGTTGCAATACTTTTTGTTTCCGCCATGGTGGAATCAAGGTTGGGAGCAGTAATGTCCTCCCACTGTGATTCAATTGTTTCATCTAGAAACAACTACAAAAGCCCAAAACATCAATTCCACACTACAGTAATCAATGTTAATCTAACAATTGTAAAATGTAAATTTAAATATGCAATCAACCATTTACAAATAATGTACTAACCTCAAACATAAAGGTATCTCATGCTGGATCATCTGTAGGGCCATGGTAGGTATGGACGGAGTCATAACAATGATGGGGTAATCCTCGACTGTCAAAAGGATCATTTTTCCTAGTAGCTGTGTTGGATGGTCCATGACCAATGGGGCCTAAAGGACCTACATCTAATGTCTCTCCATGCTGCTATGATCTGTCATGTCTAGATTATGCCACAAGCGTGTTGTGTTATAATATAGTATAAGCTGTGATATGGCAATGGCAGGATTAGCTAGGCGGTCCACTAACTAACGTGTCTGTGGAGGGGTGTTAGGAATACGTCTAGGCGTAGGTGGACCTATCAATGGGTTACGCCTGGTGGTGAGTTGATCTTGGGCAGATCCAAGGACAACCCCACAAAACTCACTAATGTCGAAGTAGTTTACATGTAGGCCCAACACAAAATCTGCACATACTTTTTGAATGAAATAGAGTGGGACCTCCCTATTGTTGCAAGGAATTTTTTAAAAAACCATGAACAATTTACTCATCCAGTTTTGTCTCCATGGCTCATAAGTGCACCAATCCATGCAAAGGTGCCTTTTGTGTGGATTAGGGAGTAGGTTGGTCATGGGGTTAATGAAAATACTAACTAGAGTTTGTTTTGAGATATTCAAAAATTTGAATTGGTCTCTACTGAGACCAATGGAATAATATGCTCTCATTTGAGCCCTATACTTGGTTATGCTCATCGATTGACCATGCGCATTGTCAATTGAGGCAATGATTCTATCGAGGGATATGGTTAGGGAGAGTCTCGATGGTTCTCTAGTCATTCTAAGTTATTGAACCAAGCTTCTTAATTGTTGTAAATTTTGGTTTATTTGGGCTTCCGTGCTTGGGTTCTCCTCGGGGTGAATGTTTAATTTGGGGTTTTATGTGGATGGCTTGTTTGTTTGGGGGTTTGGCTCTTGGTTTTCTGCCATTGTGATGAGGTAGAGATTAACCGCAATTAAAAAAATTAAATGTGTTACAATATTGTTTGAGTTTTTTGGATTTTTTATGATGTAATTTTTTAAAAATCATTGAAAATACAAAAACAAATTGTAATTAGAGCATGAAAATTTACCTAGATGATTATTGGGGGATTTTGGTAGAGGGATCAATGCGCATGTGCGATCTTGAGGCATGCTTTGACCATGTAGAGACGGTGAAATCGGGAAAGGTGGGTAGGAAATGGGCCTCGACCCAATTTTTAATACACAGAAAAGTGCACGCACACTAATAGTTTGTGCATGTTAATTGCATGTGCTCTTAACACCTACGTGGATTCCTACCTGGTGGTTCGAGAGTTTACCGCGCATGCACTATTTTTTTTCCACTCGTGCACTCCTGTCTCAATGGATTTGGGGAGCATCTTCGTGCGTGCCCCCTTAAAAAAATAAAACGAAAATTAATTGAAGATAATGGCTATAACTCCTCCCATATAACAAGGTGACTTCAAGAAATACATCTTAACGACTTATAGAACTTCCAGATTTCAAGATTTATTTCGTTATCCAACATCATAATTAGTGTAATACGACTCTCCATGTTGAAGTTAATTAATTTAAATACACAAGTCATATAATGACTCGACTTCCTAGAAAATGGAATCGAGTTCACATGTTTGCCCTTATCCAACATAATTAGTAAAATATTAAACCATTCCTTAAGCGTCAAACACATAAACATGCTACTTCCAAGAGAATGTTCAAGGTCTAACTTATTTTTCAATACATTTCCATATATATTAGCATATTTATTTAATTTGTGGTTAGTGAATATCAATAGGGTCTAACTATGTGTTATCCATGCATATACTAGCAGTTATTCATACATAGTTATGAGTTACTTTTGATATTCTTTTTTTTAAATGTTATTTCGAATTTGGAACTACTGCCATAAAATCAATTTGAACATTATGCTTGTCTCATCCTCGTACAATCTAAGAAAATCATAGATGCTAGTCTAGCCCAAATTATACAAGCACAATCACTTAACTTGTGGTCGGTGAACACTCATAGGCCTAATAAGTTATAATTTAATTGTTGTTTGCCACTGAACCCCTTACTTTAAGAGTTATCCATATATTAGCTACGAGTTATCCATTCATGAACTACTAGTTATTTTTAATATTTTTTTTCTTTTATAATTGTTTATTTAGAATTTTGAATGACTCACATAAAAATCTAGCTACTAAGAGTTATCCATGCATTAGCTACTAGTCATGCATCAACTACAAATTATTTTTTATATTCTTTTTTCTTTTATAATTATTTATTTCAAATTTTGAATTACTGCATTAAAATCAATCTCTAGAGTACACTTGTCTCTTCCTCGTGTAATCTAGAAAAAGCATAGATGCTAGTCCACCTCAAATTATAAGATATAAACACTTATCGATGTAAATATAAACACTTATAGATATAATTAATTATAAATTTTGTTTAAAAAATAAATTTCTATTTTTGATATTGTCCAATGATATAGATTATCAAAAATAAAAATAAAAATATTTATTAATACATTAATATGTGTTATTTTTTGATAATGATTATTATCAAATTTGAGAGGAAGTCAACCAACATCATAACTTTATTCTATAATAAATAAATATAAACTAAAATTCCCAATTTAAAAGAAACATTACTTTATTGTTATCACAAATGATTTTAAATGTTGGTTAATGCCTCAATTTAGTATAAAATTCACTCGAATTATTCTATCGAAATACACTATTTACTTAAAATATCAATTTTCTATAATATTTAGTGGAATTCTTCTATCGATTTATACTATTTACTATTTATATAAAATATAAATATCAATTTTTATTTTTAATTAGTCACTAACTTATATATATATATATAATATTTCAATTTTAAAATTTGATATAATAAATTAAAAAAATATTTTAGAAAATGAGCACAATATATAACTTACATCTTATGGGATTCAAGGGTTACCATTAAATGGGCTCCCACGAGTATAATCTAAACGTGGACCAACTATATACAGACAACATAATACCTTACAACATAATACCTTGGCGGATACCTTATCTAAGGCACCATATGATGGCTAGGAAGGTGTTATATTTTGGGAGGAATACTTTGACTCTCACCTCGCGGGGTTCTTTCAAAATATTTGAGATATAGTTTTTTTTTGTGGTTGATTACATGACTATTTAAAAGGCTTCTTTTTGCTGTATATGTTAGTTCCTTTTTTGACTGTCTTGAAGTTTTTTTGGGGTCATCAGTGATTTTGATTGATGATGATCTATTTGTACTATTTGATTCACCTTTGAATATCAATAATATGATTTTTTTTGGTTGAAAAAAAAAACTTACATCCTATGGGACATAGGATAGACTAATGTTTATGTTAAGCCATATATTAAAATTCAATAAATATTAACTTTAAAAAAAATCAACATGATGTAAAATGACAGTGAATGTCACACCTTAACAAACCTTAAAATAAACATATAACTTAAACATATACAATCGATAATACTTTATCTTATAACTTGAATTCCAATCCATAATACTTTATTTTATAACTTGAATTTAATTGACTAATTTTATCTAAATTCAATTGATTATTTTTATTTAAATTTATATTATTATTTTCAAAATATTAATTAAATCGATAATTTTACTTAAATTTATACCACAATAGATCCATCTTAAACCCGTATCTATCAAGTACCGAGAGGGATCCAATTTCTTGACGTGTATGTCTTTTTTTAAATTTAAAGTCAAGAAATTTGATTTCTCTTAATTGATAGAATCGGGTTTAAGTTTTAAATTTTCATTTTATAAACGAACATCTATTTTTTAATTACTTTTCATAATATTTTATTTTATGAGCCAACATGGATTTTTTTAAATACTTTCCATAAATTTTTATTTTATGAGCGGACATGAATTTTTTTAATTATTTTGTTAATAACAAACTTAAAGTTATATCACACAGTTACAACATCTCCCCCGTAGTGGGCTGTAGAACACCTAGTTTTACTCGATTTAATTACAACATCTCCCCCATAATAAACTGTATAAGAGTTTCACTTGGTGCAATTATTATTTTTAAAATATGTCCAAAGACATAAATAAAGACGAGTTAAATTAATTGACTATGCTAGTAACGGACAACCATGACTTAGGATCGAAGTTAAAATTACCAACCAACCAGACGGAATCACGCTCTGTGACACGCAACAATATATTTTAAAAAGTGCAATTTGATAAATCCCATCGGACAACGCGGACTCACAATCTGCATGTTGCTACACGCAACCATTAAATGAAAAAAAAGCAATTTAAGATATTGAGTTATGCTTAAATAGTCTCAATCTCTGTTGTATCTGCCAAAAAGTTCTTTATGGTCACGTAACCATAAAAAGGATCACGTAAATATCTTTATGGTCATAACGTTTTCCAGCAATTATGATCATTATATTTTGTTTTGAGTTTGAACAGCAGGTCGCAAGGACCAGTTTAGAGCAGTAGAAAAAGCAAGCCAAAGACATTAGTAAGATGGATTGTGTTTTAATTCTTTGCTGAGATCTGCCAAAGTGTACCGTAGGTGTGTAACTTAAATGGTCGTAACGTCTTTCAGTTGTTTTGCTCATTATATTTTGTATTGAGTAAATTAGGGGTTATTTTCATCATTATATTTTGTATTGAGTAAATTAGGGTTTGAGATTGAACACCATGTCACAAGGAGCACATCGCAGCTCAGAAATAGCAAGCCAAAGACATGAAGAAATCAGGTGCAAGTTATCCATCCTACATTGGCGTCAGAAAGCGAAAATGGGGGAGTTGGGTTTCCGAAATTAGGGAACCCAGAAAGCAGTCAAGGATCTGGCTCGGCTCTTATTCTACCCCTGAAATGGCAGCTTCCGCACATGATGTGGCAGCTTTCGCTCTGAGAGGCCACTCTGCTACTCTAAATTTCCCCCATTTGCTTCAATACCTGCCTCGCCCTCCTACCTCTTCGCCCAAAGATATTAAAGCTACTGCAGTATCAGCAGCAGAAAAAATTAGTTTAATATTGGGTCAATCACTTGACCAGAGCAGAAATCCAGTTGAGATAATGAACGATGGTGTCCAAGATAAAGCAGTCGATGAATCTGCATCGATGGGTCTGAAATTTAATCCAACGGTAGAAGTTGGTGGCTCTATACTATCACATGAATTAGTGTCGAAGCAATATGTTGGGAGCCTCCATGAATCGGCTACCCTGCAAATGGGTGCGAAAGAAGATCAATTTGTTATGGACTCTGCAACTTCGCTTGTGAAAATAGATTGTGAACTCCCAATCAGTCCAAGCGCACAGATCTACAAAGAGGTACCAACTTTCGATAAGGAAGATGAACTGTCAATTTGGGATTTCTCGGTTTAGTATCATATTCGATGGCCGATAAATACTAGTAAAAGGTTGTACATGGCATTGTTTTCTGGTGATCAGTTTCTTTGCCTGTTTTATGTCGAATCTGCCCTCTGGAAATGTACATTAGGGTTTCTCATTTGTAGCGGAACAGTTTTTGGGAGTTTTCTGTTTAGGATTTATTCTATCCTGAGATGTACGAAGTGTGTATGCTCTGTGTGTATGCTCTTGAATTTAAACTGTATTTTAGACTCTATATCTAACGCTTTTCGAAAATATTTGTAGGCACGTTTATTCGGGGAATCTACACGTTGATACAAATAGGATCATCTATTGTATTTTATTATGCTAAAAGTCTGCTGGTTTTGCATTGGAATTCTTAGTTGCCTAAATATCCTATTCTAGGTTATTCTAGGTTTTCTTTTTTTTAAGTTTTCTTTTATCCACGAAACAATATTTTAGTTAGGTAGGATTGATTGAGCTAGGCATCTATTAATGTCAATCAATCTAGTTTCATTAGAAATATTTTGAAACATAGCATTGTTGTCTTATAGGATACTTACAAAATGATGCTATAAGCAAGTGTTCAAAGAAAACCCAGATTAGAAGTGTGTCGTGACCAAGGAGGTGAAAGCCATGGTATAGCTGCCCTTCTCTCCCCTACAAGCCACTCTGCTTGTTGTAGGTAGACGACACTATACCATGTAAGCTGAACCACTAATCCACACTTAACGCAAGGTATCTTAGTGGCCAAACTTAGGACATCGCCAAGGAGAAATTGTGATGTAATTGAGTCCTGAAGTTAGTTATTGACAGTGGGAGGCATTTCCAAGTCATCATGATTGAAAAATTGGCCCCATTGTCAGTAGAACTAGCTCTTTGTTATCTCCACTAGTCAATTCAGGTGTGTGGATCCCATTGTCACCATCAGCTGTACTTTTGGGAGGCCCAGTTACATTTGAGAGGAAGGACGTTAGGTCTTTTTAGGGAATCTAAATTTATTTTCTTTTTAACTACAAGTTCATTAACTTATAATTAAAAGAACCTACATGCGATAACTCATGCACTAAACCCAACTTTGCACGTATAACTCACTTACTATACCATTTTGCATCTGTTGTGGTTGGCATATTTTTGCATTTGTTCAATTGTGTTCAATTCCACCATCATTCTCATTTGACACAAAGCCTTCACCATTGAGGACCAAAACAACCCCCTAAGGCAGTCTCAAAGACTGCAAGGCCTTTCCCCACTCTTGAGGGGTGTTTTTACACCTCCTCCCCATGGTTCACGTGGAAGGTACTTTAGCCAGGGACGCTCCCAGGCAACTTTGATCGGATCTTCTGGAAAAGGCTAATCCTTACTAGGTGCATTTTCTCCCCATAGAGAAAGTATAGATTCTCCTACATCTTCCACCGTCGGAAGAGGCACTCCTTTGGATTCTCCTCTAGGAGATCCTTTGAACCCCTTCGATCCCTCCTTGGATGTAGGAGGTCACTCGTTGTTTTCCACACCACCTGGGTCACCCCCTCGTGGAAACAACACTCAACACACAATGGTAGGACTAACTCTCCCTACCGTACCATTCATAGGTAGTTTAAATTTACCTTATTTGGCCAAACTGATCAATAATACCATAGCACATGATCCAACATGGCCGACTATGCCATATAAGCTTCCCTCTGATATCCCCAAATTCGAAGGAAAGAAAGGGGATGATCCCATCAACCATGTCATGTATTTCCACTTATGGTGTGCATCTAACAACATAGTGGATGATCCCGTGAGGCTTCGCCTCTTCCAGTGTACCCTTACCGGAACAACAGCAAAATGGTACGTAAACCTAGCAAGAGAAACTCATGCCACATTCGCAACATTTTCCACTGCATTTCGCACTTACTTCTAGCTTCTAATTCGACATGACCTAGTTCTCAAAATTCTCACCGATTTTCAACAAAATACATCCACCCACATTGCGGGCCACATCCATGAGTGTCATAGGCCTCCCACATTATGTAAAATTGAAATACAACCATTGTTTTTGTTGGATTGTTTTATCAAATCACTCCAACCCACCATTGCCAAAGATGTCTCCACCTCTGTGCCACAAAGTGAGGAGGATGCTATTCTGAAAGTTGATCATTTTGATCTCATATATGCACAATCCGGCTAACTTTACACTATCCTTCTTAATGCCCCTTGGAATTGGTCGTTTGATCCTACATTTGCAGGATCATCACATTCGGTGGATGCGATTATTGTGTCCATTTCCCATTTAGGAAAGGTTCCTCCTACCACTTCGATTCCATTTAATATGGATCGGCAATACCCATCCATGCCACCTACATTGGTACCCCCTACACCGGTACCAACCCTATTAGTTGGATAATTAGAGTATGGACCATATATTCCTACTTACCAAAACATTAGCCAAGCATCGATGGTTCGTACACTGTCAATGGCTCAATTTGTTCCTACATCCACATCTTATAGAGTGCAAACCGCATTCATCCCACCCCCGGGATATATCCCATATTATCCTTTCCCATGCCCAACTAGTCAGCAACCTGCCTCCCACATGGGGATAAACCTATTTCAACTTTATTACATTCAACAAGCTCAACAATTTGAGCAATTGAACACCACAAACCTCCAAAATCCGTAGACTCAAGGGAAGAAGAAAGGAAAGAACAAGCAAAACCAGCAGCCGAGGCAAGGGGGCAATCCCCCTCCCCAACAAAACCAAAGTACAGGTAACCAAAGCACAGGGACTAACAACCCTCCCAAACAAGGGAAGAACTGCAACCCGACGACCAATTACTGCTTCTCCATTTGTAGTGATTATAGTCATTACACACACCATTGTTCTCTTATCCCCAACTACCAACAGTTAGTGGAAGCTAAAAAGAAGATGGTGACAAATCCTCCCAGGCTGCAAACCTTCCCCAACCGCAAATTGTTTTGTTACAACAACCCTTCGCAAATCAAGGGGTAGTTACACGGCAGCAAGACCCTTTCCCCCCAGCGATGGCTCTTTTCAAAATATATACATGTTGGATATAAATCTTCAGATACGAGCCAAGCGTTATGATGGTCCTTCCACCCACCAAGTGGAAGACGTTCCTATCCCCTCCCAGGGACCTCTACAAATACCTCACCCAAATACCAAACAAATCTCGTAGATTCCAAAAGTTCCACTTCAGCATACCCCTAATAACCCTCACATGAAAGCTTCCCACAATTACAGTATTGTGGACAACCTGGCTCAGTCACCTACAACCATGTCCATGTTAGAAGTGTTACAGTCAGGCCCAACCCAATGAAATACATTACTCAACACACTTGGCGTCATTGATCCTTCTAACTCGTGCCTCATGAACTTTGATCTCAACAAAGGAGAACCACGACTATCATCATCAGTTGCATTTCAATTTCTAGTCACCGGAAGGAACGTTGTGATTCATCGCTATATCATCGATGAAGGCGCATCCACTTACATTATGTCTGCAAAAGTGTGGAAACGTTTAGGGTCACCTAAGTTGGTCCCCTCGTCTATCTCTCTTCGCACATGTGATGGGAGACCATCCCAACCAAGAGGATTGTACCAAAATGTCCTGATCGAACTAGGGGGAAAATGGTCATGATCAATATCGAAGTAGTTGATGCAGAACTCGACTACAACATCCTCTTGGGGCCTAGTTATATATTTACGCCATGAAGTCGGTTTCCTCCTCGGTCTTCTATATCATGATGTTTCCCTTAAATGGGAAGGTCGTTAGCCTAGACCAACTTAACTACTATGACCCCAACAGCACAAGCAATATCGACAATGTCCTACTGACTGTACTCGACGATGATAAACCGTATGTTGACATAGCCTCCGGCATGTACAAAGACTCCAATTTATTAGGAGTATATTCAAGACCGTCACCAAGCATACCGACATCGACTTATGTCCTAGTGTGGACAATGTTCACCATTGAAAATGGAGCTGCATCCACCTCAACTCCATGATCAACACTACCGCTAAGCCATTGCATGGAATAAAGATTGAGCCCATTAGTCCCACCAATCTTCTAGATCCCATTCTTATACCCTCCAACAGGCATACAAGGGACAGTGGTTATGGCTTAGTTAAATCTACCTGGGCTTACTTTTGGTATCTCAGTATGGTACCTTACACCACCCTACCCAGAGATGGAATCCAAACCAATCGCTCATTATGATTTTGTCCCTATTTCAGATGTTATGCCTACACATCCAGTAATGCCATCTATTGTGACAACCCAACCTATGACATATGCAACTAAACCACAATCGGTCATCACAAAGAGCACTAGTGGGGGCACTAAGAAACCAAAGTTGAAAGGTCCCCTCTTACGAAACCCAACATCCGACTTATCAGAATTCAATAATTCTAAAGCAAGGAGCATAAACCAACAACGGTTAAAAGCCCCAGTTATGACCAATACTCCCACTCAAAGAGTTACGCCACCATGTTCTCTTTGCGAGCAACAAGGCCAGTTGACCAACTTATGCCCCACTTTTTCAGAGCTATGAAATTTTCTTAACACTCCAGTTAGCATCACACATGCTCCATCGATAGTCAAATGGGGCACATCTCCCTCGCCCACATCTAATAGAAAGACACTGCTTATGAATCATGCATGTGCCATGTGTTCTCAATATGGGCACTATACACACCATTGCTCCGATCTCCCCCACTTTCAGGAGGCCTTGGAAACCATTTGTCTTACTCAAGTAACGATTCAGAAACCTCTCCCATCAATACGGGAATCAACATCTATTAATATGGTCACCACATCAGCAACACCGTCAGTAGCACCTCCCATAGGAGTTTCTTTGGTAGCAACTCCTATGGTAGAGCCTATAACACTACAAGATCCACATATTACGTCGATGAACCACATGATGAATGCTCTTCCTGTGGAAATTCCACACACATGGTTCCTCCGAGGGCCATCGCTTGCATTATGGAGCAAATCAATACACATGAAGTACACAAACACTTTCGTCCACACGTATCACGACCCTACCAGTCTTTCGACAAGACCACCCACTTCTCATTTGAGTGCCCCATTTTTTGCGTTAAATGAGAAACTTTCCTCGAACTAATGAGACTACAAGGTCAACTACAACCCCTCCATGTAACCCCGCTAAGCTTACACACCTAGGAGGTAACAACCACCTTACCGGATACCATCAACATTGAATCTCCTTTAGCCGGTGTCCTCACTTGCAGTGATTCCTAGCCTTTTGACGAAGACATAGACTACCTGCAAGCCTTCCCTAATAATTAAAGTCATCAGGGGGTTCTCCCCCACAACACAAACAAGACATCCAGCACCATTTGTTGATATTCTTATTTTTGTCGCATTTTACTTTATTTTCTCTAATACCTTATTTGAATTAGAAATTAATTCCATCCCTTCTTTATGCAGGTGACCTCCTAGTCGGACACCTACATAGGATATGCGGGTGGTGCAAGTTGATGGTCGAAAAACCTAGCATCCGCTACCTAGGATATTTATTCCTCCTCCCATACACTCCACCACACTGACAAAATATTCTTGGTAGCACTTATGAATAACGAAGAAAAATACGATGTCGTAATAGGTCTATTAAGAGATTCCCTTCATCTAGGCATTCCTCATCTGCTAGTGCACCTCAACTCACAACTGGTCATCTCCTAGTTAAATAATGTATTTCATGTCCTTAATCCACTCCTCTTCAAAATGTTTCTACGTGTGCACCTTCTCATTCGATAGTTTGAAACGATCACTTTCACACATATCCCGAGAAACACCAATGCATTCACTGACTGTTTCGCCAATGAGGTGTTAAATTGGCACCTGCTACATAACTCCATTGCATAGTCCTGCATATCAAACATACATAAATATGTTTATGTGCCAAACCTACGGCTGCACATAAATGTATATCATTAGCTTAAGTCCTAAGTCGATGAACCATGCCCAAACATATATGCTATTATCAATTACTACATATGCATCACATCAACACATAGGCAACACAAATCAAACATACATACATCACATACACAAAGAGACGGATAAACATGTGCTGCAAAAGTGGTATACATATATATATTGCCAAAAAATATATGTCATGTACAAACAATGGCCCTTCTGGGGCATATACAAAGCAACCTTATGGGGGATACATCAAATATAAATCGCCTCTAGGCTCATCAAAATAGTATACAAAATGGGGCTCATAGCCCTATAGATAAAATCAAGCCGCCCTGCTAGTAGGTGGATCCCAAGGTCCCATAATAGCTAGGGGCCATTCAATCTCCCCACATGCTACCTTTGAATATGGTCCTGGTCATGGTCTCTGTTGTGTAGGAGGGGCTGCTCACCCCTGGAACTCTCATGCCACATGGAACGTCATTGCCACCCATTGCATGATGTGCCTCCAAGATATCCCACACTCCACCAATAGATGTAGTGTCAAGTCCAGCTCATCATCCTCTAGATCGACCACTCTCCAATCATCAAAACCCACCGACATGGCACCGAGCCACTGCTCCAAGTATGCAATAATGGTTTCCATCTGGTCTCCCACAACAATCCCTCCAGCAGGTCCCACTCCAAGAGCATCACCACTATTTAAAACAACCCCCCAATAGCCTACCCAACTCCAGTACGAGGGAGGTCCCTCCTAGGCCATGCTCGCCAAGGTGGCCATATAAGACCAATATCTAGATGACAAAGGGGAAACCATCATCAGTACCTAATAAACATATAATTAAATGTGTATAACCCCTACTTGGTGATTTGTCATCTGCTGGTTCATCGCATGCAGTAGCAAAGGACCCCATAATTTTATTAATGTCCAATAAATGAAGACCAAGGTAGAACAATGGGACTAAAACAATATAGCTCGTGAAGGTACAAAGTGGGTGTGAAAGCAACTACTAAATAAATATTAAAAGCAAAAGATAAAAGATAAACAATGATGTGTCCCCTATTTAAAAAAAATGAAACACGATGATGAAATAATGAGGATGACATCAAATGAGAACTGCATGATATTGAATGTTAAACCTAGCAGTGGCACAATATCAAACATAAATGATTTCAAAAAAATGGTAATAAGGTAAAAACTTTATAGCGAGGATTTAATATATAGTTCACAAAGAACAAAGTCAATACAATCATGAAAATACAGTCTACAAAAAGACTCTAAAAAGTTTAAAAAACTATTTAAATAATAGAAAAAAGAGGAGATAACCATGTTGCACCCTAGAGAGTGTCCCCTATGCTCCCCAAGCTCCTTGAATATAGATACATCATCAAGGACTTCCTCTGTTGTCCATGGTAAGGCCACAAAAATGGGGATTTTACCAAGGAAATCAACTCCAGAAATGTGACACCCCTAGTACCTAGGGTTGAAATATTCAAGCAATGGGGGCCAGGGATAATTTTAAAGACTCATACTTATTTAAAAGTGTATAAACCTTGGCGAATCTTACCAATTCTTAAAATGTCAACTATAAAATATTTGGCGATATTTTTCTAAAATTGTTTCAATTTCTAAGGATTTTATATAGTTTATATAATAATTTGGTGATTTTTAAAGTGAAAAATGTTTACCTTATAAAAATTTGGCGAAATGGGGCTTCAAAAAAATGCAAATTGGCGAATCGTTTTTTGGAAAGTAAAACATGGAAAAATAGCCCATGGGCTAAATTTCAACCCTAAGATTATCCTTGTTGGGGGCTCCTATATTACCGTGATGCTACGGAGTAGTCCAAGACATCCTTCATATATGAGTGTTCCCATGAAAATAGATAATAAAAAAATGTTGCTTTAAAGGAAGGTGAGGATCTCACCGCCCTCTCTTTTCCTTTCTTCTCTGCATACCCCTCACTAACCCTACTTTTTCCATTTCTCACTTGCAATTCCTAGTTTGAGCACACTATGGAGATTGAAGTCTCGTTTGTGTGAACATAAATCTTTCAAAGGTAAGTGTAAAATGGTAGGCACTTTCTGCTATATTCCAATGTGCATCCAAGGTCCAGTAAGCATTCTTCTGGTAAAATGCATTTTAAGACTTTTATTACATTAAAATTCAAAAAAATTACATTACTAGTATCATTGGATAGTTTTATGGCATCGAAGATGACATGCCTTAAAAAATGAGTGAATAGTTATAGAAATTACGAACTAGACCCTATTTTACCTGTAATGAAAATAGAAGAAAAACATGCTTCGGGAGCGAAAACAATCAAACCTTGAAAGAAGTCAACTCATGCATTATTCAGAGAAATAATTACCTGATATTTTTAATGCCAAAAGACTCTTTGCTCTCTGTCCACGCCAAATTTTCCAGAAAGCGAAAGCGGTACTATTTCGAAGTGGATTTGCGTGTCAAGTGTACCTCTTGAGCTATACTCCACAGATCCTTCACTCCACCGAACGTTGACAAGGGAGCTGTATTCAGTCCCTTTTTGAAAAAATGTAGCACGTTATGACCGAGTTTTGATACAGAACTCTTTTCCCTCACAAAGAAATAGCAAAGAAGGGCCAAGCCCTCTCTCTCAAACCAAACCCAAAACTCAATACCAGAGAGAGACAAAATCATCTCCATGAATTTGCTAGAAGTTATTTCAACGAGGTTAGCTGAAAAGATTGTTAGTACTGTTTTCCATTCGTACAAACATCAATTAGCATAAGGAGGATCGACAGCTGTTGTACGACTCTCCTCATTGTATTGAATCAATGAATAATATATGGGTAAATAAATTATCCCATAATACTTCATATACCCTCAAATACACAAATCGTGACCTTTTGGGTTAACCTTGAGGTTGGACAATCACTGTAAAATTTATTTCTCAAGTAATACGTTAGCATCTAGTATCAAATCATGAAACTCTTAGGATTCTTGTGGTGTGCCCCATTCTTTTTATTAAGCTATGGAAAATAAAAAATAATAACATTAGCATTGTGCCACTAGTTATAGTTTTAGGAAATTCTAGACCTTTACAAATTAAACAAGATAAACATAATATTTTACAAAAACAAAGGTAAACATAGTATTATTTGTAATTACATATATTCTATTAGCACTCTTTATTCATAAGAAACCTTGAGATGAATGACAAATATCTAAGATGTTTTGTTAAATTTATATTGTAAGTTAACTTAAATAGTATAGTTATTACGTGATAAATTCAAGTGACAAGTGCTTGGTATATATATATAGTGTTATTAGTGGATTTAGGGGTGTTACAAATGGGATGTACATGTCAAGGTATTAGCATAGAATTTAAAAGGATCATAATTCAATAACACTTATGGTAATACCTCTATTTTCTAGGCTAGGTTATCTTGGGGAAAAATGGAGGTAGGAAACAACATAGTTCATTTTGATATCTAAAAACATAGATGGAGATTCACTTTTACAAGGTAGTGGAATCACAAACAAAGGCATTGAAATGGGTGAGCTATTCACCTATTCTAGAATGTATTGACATCCTTGGGGAACTTGGAGGAAGGGTTAGTAGAAATCAACTTATGGATATTATTTTCACTCTGAATGAATAAATATGTGCCCATTTGAAACAAAAATTACCTCCTCTAACATGCCCAATGCTAGAGTAGACAACAATGGTAGAAGATCCAAAGGTACAAGGATTTGGGGTTGTCGACTCAATTGACAATAATTTGGGTCAGAAATTAACTACTTTAGATGCTTATAAAAATGATATATATTTGATACACTCCAAGAGATGGCATACTCCCGTTGAGGACATAATGAATAAAGAATGCAACAACTAATCCATAATCAACAGACAATCCTAACACAATGAATAAAGAATGCAACAACTAATCCATAATCAATAGACAATCCTGAATTCCAAACCCTAAACAATTTTTAATGGGAATCACAATTTTATCAACTAACATCAATGTTGGTTTAATGAATGCCACCAAATTCCTCTCAAACCCAATTCAAAACTATTTGCCTCTAAGAACCTATGAAAAACCCCTCGCTTCCCACCAAAAGAAAATATTTGGCACAAACGAGCTAGTTGGACTAGTTATTTGGCACCACTAGGCTACTTGGAATGGTTATTAGGGTAATTCAAGAAAGAAATATCCATGATTTCAGAATAATCCTTAATGAATGAGCAAGCAGAGGTTGGTTGTTAATAGTTTTAGGTCGATCAACATATTAGTGTTTAGGTTATGGTAATAATAATTCCAATTATAATTTTTTTTATGTTTAATTATTATATTCATATATATATATATATATATATATATATATGGGTGAGTGCAAGTTAATGAGGGTCACTTTTGACGCATTAGATGCAATAGAAAACTGAAAAATCAAGCATCCCTCAACTTATTTGGATTTTTTGAGATACTTACACAAGATATCTTGCATTGAGTAAAAAAGATGAAATGTAGGAAATTGAATCACGTGTCCAAATATATAAGTTTTATGTATTGAAAATTTACATAAATATGTCAAATTTCATCTATCCTAACAATCACTTTTTATTTTTTGGAAACAACTAAGGTATATGTTTTTGTGGGTGCATCCCTTGAGTGCGTAAATGATGGTTTCGAGCTACAAAATTTAGCACTAGTGTAACACTATTTTTCCAAAATTAAATGTTTTTTGTTTTTTAAGTTATCTAAGCGACCACCTCGAGAATGGTACGCCAAATGTGGGTGCAGCATTTGAAGGTCTAAATGCAATCATTTCGACTTGGATTTTTTATAAAGCGTAGAGGTCAGTGTCTAATAGTGCAACATACACTTTTTTTTTAAATGGCTTTGAAATAAAAAATTTACGGTAGAAACACTAACAACATGTTTTTTGACATAAGGAGTAATGATACAAAAAAATTAGGAAAAAAATAGAAAAAATTAATATATTTTTTTAAATATATGTTTGGAATATGCATTAAAAATGCTATCTATGCCTAAATTTTCGTCAAAAATGGTTGTCTATGTCATGCTGTAAAGAGTGGTGAAATACATGCATATTGAGAAAAATGGTGGAAATTCCCAATTAGCTATGGTTTAACACAATCCATAGCACAGGTTTGGTAAGTCCGAACCAACCACATAGGACTGTGGATGACACGTCAGCTTGTGAGGAGTCATTTTTTAGGTGCTAAGGAATGCTGGCGCGTTTTGTTTAAATTCAAATTTTTATTCCCGCACTTGGTGTCAACCAAAACGCTCTAGTGTTTTGTTGCTCTAAAACGCTCTAACATTTTGTTTCTCCAAAATGCTCTATTGTTTTGGAGAAACAAAACTCTAGAGCATTTTGGAGTTACAAAATGCTCTAGCGTTTTGGAGAGACAAAACTCTAGAGCATTTTGGAGTTACAAAATTCTCTAGCGTTTTGGAGAAAGAAAACTCTAGAGCATTATGGAGTTACAAAATGCTCTAGCGTTATAAACAACATAAAATTATTTGTTAAGTGTTGAATGGAGATAAGGGGTGAGAGAGACAGAGAGGAGATATGAGGGGGGGAGAAAGGGACATTAATTTATTGAGGTGGAGAGAGGAATGAGTAGGGAAATAATTAAATTCCTAAACCCATAAGTCCTAAGTCCCAAACAACGCAAATACCTAAACCCCTAAACACCTAATCCCTTAACACATAATCCCTTAACACTTTAACCCCTTGAAACTTAATCCTAACCTTTTATGGCTTATCCCACTAATAGTCGATCCCTAAATCCCTTAACTTATAAATATCATAATATTTAAAGCCCTAGTCCCTTAATTAACCCCTTATATCCCATCCTCGTAGTCCTTATCCTCTAAAACTCCAAGACCGAGTAACCCTTTATAAGCCCTTAACACTATAACATCTAAGCCCTTAATTCCTAACCACTTAAAACCTAACCCCCTAACCCTAGGGCCCTAAATCCCTTTACCCCTAAAGCCCCTAACCCCTAAACCTCTTAATTCCTTTAATTATTTACATTTAATCCTTTAACCATTGCCCTCTAAGCTATAGTTTATCCTATAGTGGTAAAATAATTTTTTACCTCTACACCGCGTTTACATGTGCGACCTCCCTTGTGCCAGTGCAACCTACATTTGCTTATGCGCTCTACGTTTGCATGTGTACTCATTGTTTTCATGAGAGCTCTATGTTTTCTTTATCTCTCTCCCTTGGGATTGATCTCTCCTCTCTTGACTTTGGAATTCTCTCTTGGGCTTGTGCATTAGCCTCTAAGCTCTGGTTTACCCCTTATAAGCCTTTAACCCTTTAACTCCTTCACAATTAATGTCTAACCTCATAAACCCTAAGAACCTAACCCTAGAGCACTAAATCCCTTAACCCCTAAAGCCCCTAACCCTTAAAACCCTTAACCACTTTACCTCTAATCCCACAACCCCTAACCCCTAATACCTAGTCCACCCCTAACCCCTAAACAACCTAACCCATAATACTTAAATCCCAAATCTCTAAAGCCCTAAATCCTTTTAAGCCCTTAACCCCTATAAACAATTAAACCTTTAACTGCTTGGTCCTTAACCCCTAACCCCTTAAAACATACCCCCCTAACCATTGAGCCCTAAATTCCTTAACCCCTAAATCCCATAACCCATAAAACCCCTTAACCCCCTATCTACTTAACTCCCTAACCCATAAATATTTAAACTTGCTAACCACTTTATGTCTTTACCTCTAAAATATTAACCCATAACCCGTAAGTCCTAGTTAACCTGCTAACCCTAAAATCCCTAACCCATAATCTCTAAATGTCAAAACCCAGAAATCCCTAGAAACTCATAATCCCTCATCTCCTAGAAGCTTTAATCCCTTAAACCCCAAGCCTTTGAACCTTTAACCCCTTGACACATAACCCTTAACCAAATCAACCCTAACATCCTAACCTTGGAGCCATAAATCTCTTAGCCCATAAATATGCTAACCCCTCAAGGCTTCACCTCTTAAATAACCACCAATCCCCTAACCCTTATGTCCTTAACGACTAAGCCCCTAATCCATTAACACTTAAACCCTTCATCTTTAACGCTTAACCTATTGAACCCTAATCCCCTAACATTGGTGCCCTCAATCCCTTAACCCCTAAACCCATTTATCTCTAAGCACCTAACACATAACACCTAATCCCTACTTTATCCACAAACACTTAAGCCCTTAATGTCTAGCCTAGAAATCCCTACCACCCTAAACCTAGAGCCCTAAATACCTTTTAAGAACTAAATCCATTAACCCTTAATCTCCTCGACTCTTAACACTTGACCCCTTTACGTGTTTACCTCTAGTGCCTCAACCACTAACCTCGAGTTTAAACCCCATAACCTCTTAGATCGTTATCCCTCTAACCCCATAATTGCTAAACACCTAAACCCCTTATCCCTTTAACTCTAATCCCTTAACCGCTAACACCAAATACATAGTTAACCTTCTAACCCATACAACATGGAGCCCAAAACCCTAGAAGATAAGGATGGATAGGGAAATAACGAAAATATTTTCTTTGTAAGGAAATATTAAATAAGGTTTCAAGGATAATGTTTTGTGTATAGTTATTAAACATAATGCTATAGCATTATGTGTTTCTATAACGCTCTCGCATTATTGAAACACATAACGCTATAGCATTATGCATTTCTATAACACGAGAACATTATAGAAACACATAATGCTATATGTTTTTCTATAATGCTCTCGCATTATTGAAACACATAACGTTATAGCATTATGCATTTCTATAACGCGAGAGCGTTATAGAAACACATAATGCTATAGCGTTATGTGTTTCTATAATGCTCGAGAGTTATAGAAACACGTAACGCTATAGCGTTATGTATTTCATAAAGCTCAAGCATTTTTGTTTCCTGTCCTGCGTGTTAAATGGCATGGCAGGTTTGGGTCCGCCCATGCCTAGTTCAAAGAAACCCTCGTGCGTTTTGGTTTCACTAAACTTTCACGCGATTCGTGAAACTAAGATTGCATCTAAAAGGTCCCTCAACTTTGTGCGAGGGCCCAATGTTTTATGTTATGTAAATTGTTTCAACTTTTGTGTATTGTATATATATGACATGTTTTATATCATAGATTTTGTTTATTTTATATTTTTTTTAATATTATATTAAATTATAGGTTTAATTATATTATATGTTTTATATATTATAGATTTTGTTATGTATATGTGTGTGTGTGCTGTAATTATATGGTATGTAATATATTTATATGATTTGTAAATTTGTAGATACTAGAGTATTCCATTAAGCAAGCATACATTTTCATTGTTATCTACCTATGGGGATGTCTGGATGTGGTTGGTACGTCAAATATTTTCTATATAGGTTGATCCTTAGTCCTTGATTGGTTTGGTATTGAGTATTCCATGTTATAATTAAACATATCCATAGCCTCCGAGAAGTATGTTTTATAATACTGTATTGTGTCTAACTGGAGTTGTCTAGTTCCCACTTTCTTAATTATCTTAGGGATACAAAATGGCCAGGGATATTGGATGTAGAAATATGGTCAACATGTATAGTATGCTTTATAGTATTGTGTTGTGTCTAATTGGGTTGTCTAGTTCCCACTTTCTTAATTATCTTAGGGATACAAAATGGCGAGGGATATTGGATGTAGCAATATGGTCAACATGTTCTTGTACTTAGACACAAACTTATGGGTTATGTTAGTTAGGATTGAGTTGCAAATTGAGTCCAGTTTTAGTGCACATGGAAACAATTAACAATGTATATGCCACTCCCTTCTATGAGTTCTTATAACATTGAGATGAAAGAATCAACGGAAACATGGAGTTAGTACTGGTACATTAAGGGATCAGACTAGAGCCTAGATGCATGATCATCAATTTGGTGGCTCGCTGTGATGTTAAAATTTAATCAATTGCAACAATTCATTATCAAAATTGCAATTTTCCATTTTGAGAGTGCCAGAATTAAAAATGACTAGCATAAACGACTAATTCATATTCTTGTAGCTAGTCATATTTTTATTCCTTGACTAAATTAGTCGTTTACGTCAGTCATTTTTAATTTTGTCACTTATTATCTAGTTGTATTTTTAAACCGATGACTAAATTAGTCATTTAAGTTAGTCGTTTTTAGTTGGGTCACTCAAAATTGCTCAAATTTGGTAGTAAATCACCTGTAAAAATTGTGGTGACTAACTTTTTTAGTCACGTAGTCATGAATTTCTCATTTTGTACCACTTTTGTAGTAGTGGGTGAATGTTTACTTCGAGGTTTTCTGTGGATGGGTTGATTGTTTGGGGGTTTGGCTCTTAGTTTTCTGCCATTGTGATGAGGTAGAGATTAACTACAATTACAAAAATTAAATGTGCTACAATATTGTTTGATTTTTTTGGATTTTTTATAACGTAATTTTTTTTAAAATAATTGAAATATTTTGTTAAAACCATTGAAAATATATAAGAAAATTGTACTTAGAGCATGAAAATTTAACTAGATGATTATTGAGGGACATTGGTGGAGGGATCAGTGCACATGCGCTGTCTTGAGGCGTTCTTTGACAATGCAGAGCCAGTGAAATCGGGAAAGGTGGGTAAAAATTGGGCCTCGGCACAGTTTTTAAAACACAGAAAAGCACATGCATGCACTGATAATGCA
Organism: Larix kaempferi; assembly: GCA_027924585.1. NCBI lineage: Eukaryota > Viridiplantae > Streptophyta > Pinopsida > Pinales > Pinaceae > Larix > Larix kaempferi. The sequence continues at coordinate 4,100,613 of BSBM01001082.1, read as the reverse complement.
TGTGTGTTAATTTTGTGCGCTTGCTAATAGTGTGCGTGTGCTCTTAAGACCGACATGGATGCTTACCTGTAGGTTCGGGAGTTTACTAAACCAATGTGCACACATGATATTTTTTTTCGCTCACGCGCTCTCATTGCAATAGATTTGGGGAGCATCTTCATGCACGCCCCCTTAAAAAAAAAATGAAAAATAGTAGAAGATAATGGCTATAACTCCACCCATATAACAAGGTGGCTTCAAGAAATACATCTTAATGACTTATAGAACTTCCAACTTTCAATATTTATTTCATTATCCAACATCATAATAGTGTAATACGACTCTCCATGTTGAAGCTAATTAATTTAAATATGCAAGTCATATAAAGACTCGACTTCCTAGAAAACTTAAGAGTTCTCATGTTTGGCCTTATCCAACATACTTAGTAAAATTTTAAACCATTCTTTAATTGCTAACAACATAAACATGCTACTTCCAAGAGAATGTGCAAGGTCTAACTTATTTTTCAATATAGTTTCATATATATTCACATATTTATTTAATTTGTGGTTAGTGAATATCATTAGGGTGAAGCTATTTGTTATCCATGCATCTACTAGCAATTATTCATACATAGTTATGAGTTATTTTTTATATTCTTTTTTTTTAAATGCTATTTCGAATTTGGAACTAATGCCATAAAATTAATTTGGACATTACACTTGTCTCATCCTTGTACAATCTAGGCAAATCATAGACGCTAGTCCACCCCAAATTCTACTAGCACAACCACTTAATTTGTGATGGGTGAACACTCATAGGCCTAATAAATTATAATTTAATTGTCTTTTGCCACTAAACCCGTTATCCATCCATTAGCTAAGAGTTATCCATACATTAGCGACTAGTTATCTATTCATGAACTACTAGTTAATTTTTATATTACTTTTTTTTAAAATAATTGTAAGATCAATCTCGACAGTACACTTGTCTCATCCTCGTGCAATCTAGAAAACACATAAATGCTAGTCCACCCCAAATTCTAAGATATAAATGCTTATAGATGTAACTAATTATAATTTTTGTTTTAAAAATAAATAAATTTATATTTTTAATGTTATCCAACAATATAATTTAATAAAAATATTTATTAATACATTGATATGTATTATTTTTATAATTTATTAAAAATAAAAAATAAAATTGTTAATACATTGATATATGTATTATTTTTAGATAATGATTATTGTCAAGTTTGAGTGGAAGTCAACCAACATCATAACTTTATTTCATAATAAATAAATATAAACTAAAATTTCCAATTTAAAAGAAACATTATTTTATTGATGTCACAAATTATTTTAAATATTGGTTAATGCCTAAATTTACTATTAGTGGAATTATTTTATCCAATTATACTATTTACTTAAAATCTCAATTTTCATTTTTAATTTTATATATATATATATTTAATTTTTACTTAATATCATATTTTTTTCTCAATAATATAAATAATATGTATAATATTTTAATTTTAAAATTTGATATATTTAATTAAAAAATGAAAACAATATATAATTTACATAGATTTCTATGGAGCATAGAATAGACAGTAAATATTTGTGTTAAGTCACCTACTAGAAACTCAATAAATATTAATTAAAAAAAAAAACCATAAGATGTAAAATGAATGACGGTGAATACTCCTTAAAGAACCTTACAGAAAAACATATAACTTACACATATACAATCGATAATACTTTATCTTATAACTTGAATTCCAATCCATAATACTCTATCGTATAACTTGAATTTAATTGACTAATTTTATCTAATTCAATTGATTATGTTTATTTAAATTTATATTATTATTTTCAAAATATTAATCAAACCGATCATTTTACTTAAATTTATATTATTATTTTTAAAATATCTGAACACATGGATAAGGACGAGTTAAATTAATTGACTATGATAGTAACGGACAAGCATGACTTAGGATCGAAGTTAAAATTACCAACCAACCACACGGGTGACGGAATCACACTCTGTGACACGCAATAATATAGTTTAAAAAGTGCAATTTGAAAATACCATCGGACAACGCGGATTCACAATCTGCAGACTGCTACACGCAACCATTCAATGAAAAAAAGCAATTTAAGATATTGAATATGCTTAAATAGTCTCAATCTCTGTTGTATCTGCCAAAAAGTACTCTAGGTCTGTAACCAAAAAAAATTCACGAAAACATATTTATGGTCATAACGTCTGCCAGCTATTATGATCATTCTATTTTGTATTGACTGATCATTATATTTTGTATTGACTGAATTAGGGTTTGAGTTTGAACACCAGGTCGCAAGGACCAGTTTAGAGCAGTAGAAACAGCAAGCCAAAGACATTACTAAGATGGATTGTCTTTTACATCTTTTGTGTCTGCCAAAGGGTGCTCTAGATGTGTAACTTAAATGGTCGTAACGTATTTCAGTTATTTTCATCATTATATTTTGTATTGAGTAAATTAGGGTTTGAGTTTGAACACCATGTCACAAGGAGCACATCGCAGCTACAGAAATAGCAAGCCAAAGACATGAAGAAATCAGGTGCAAGTTATCCATCCTACATTGGCGTCAGAAAGCGAAAATGGGGGAGTTGGGTTTCCGAAATTAGGGAACCCAGAAAGCAGTCAAGGATCTGGCTCGGCTCTTATTCTACCCCTGAAATGGCAGCTTCTGCACATGATGTGGCAGCTTTCGCTCTGAGAGGCCACTCTGCTTCTCTAAATTTCCCCCATTTGCTTCAATACCAGCCTCGCCCTCCTACCTCTTCGCCCAAAGATATTAAAGCTACTGCAGTATCAGCAGCAGAAAAAATTAGTTTAATATTGCTTCAATCATTAGACCAGAACAGAAATCCAGTTGAGATAATGAACGATGGTGTCCGAGATAAAGCAGCCGATGAATCTGCATCGATCGGTCTGAATTTTAATCCAACGGTAGAAGTTGGTGGGTCTATACTATCACGTGAATTAGCGTCGAAGCAATATGTTGGGAGCCTCCATGAATCGGCTGCCCTGCAAATGGGTGCGAAAGAAGATCAATTTGTTATGGACTCTGCCAGTTCGCTTGTGAAAATAGATTGTGAACTCCCAACCAGTCCAAGCGCACAGATCTACGAAGAGGTACTAATTTTCGATGAGGAAAATGAACTGTCAATTTGGGATTTCTCCGTTTAGTATCATATTCGATGGCCGATAAATACTACTAAAAGGTTGTGCATGGTATTAGTTTCTGGTGATTTGTATCAAGCAAGGGTAATGAAGCAGCAGAAACATCTTGTTTCCTTCTTAGACTAGCACTGTTCAATTTTAGGAACAGTTTCTTTGCGAGCTTTATGTCGAATCTACCCTCTGGAAATGTACATTAGGGTTCTCATTTGTAGCGGAACAGTTTTTGTGAGTTTTCTGTTTAGGATTTACTCTATCCTTGAAATGTACGAAGTGTGTATGCTCTGTGTGTTGAGAGGTATATATTATGTACCATGCATATATATATATATATATATATATATATATATATATTATATACGCAAATGTTGAAAAGTGTATTTTAGACTCTATATATAACGCTCTTTGAAAATATTTATAGGCACGTTTATTCCAGGAATCTACAAGTTGATGCAAATAGGATCATCTATTCGATTTTATTATTCGAAACGTCTGCTGGTTTTGCAATGGAATTCTGAGTAGCCTGAATATTCTGGGTTTTTTTATTTAATATTTATTTAAGTTTGTTTTGTTTATTTTATTTGAAGTCTCTTTTGAAAAATTTCAAAAAATTTTGTTTTATATATATATTAGTTGTGGAAATTGCATAATATGAGTATTAGACGCTGAATTTATTTATATATTCAAAAACACTATTTAAATGCTTTTAAATTTCTATTTTATCAAAAAAATTAAATAGTTCAAGCAATCATAAGTTATTAGAGTATTTTCATTCTCTCCAAATTAGATAATTTAAGTAATATTTATAACTTGTAATTATAATTAACTTAAATCAAGTCCTTCCCAACATTATGTAAAAGGTTTATTATAAAAATTTAGTTTGTTGATTTTTTTTCAAGCACAATATTAAAGAAAAGTTAATAGCAAAGGGAATTTTTCATAGTAAAGTAAAACTCTGATGTTGAGCTCATGTGTTGCAGCAAAGCCATTTTTTTTTTGACAAAATGCAAAATGGAAGTAAGCTAAATCTTACATTTGTGACTTGTGAATAAAGCATAGGTTGAACATTAAACATGAATGATTAAATTTTATAGGGAATATGGGGAAGTAATAGGCTCTCTTCAACTTAGACTATAGTAAAAGCTAATAAAACTCTAAAAGTTTGATGACACGATGAATATTAAAGAAAGTTTGTAAAAAGTTAGAAAGTAACTATTGAAATTCAATAAATGAAACTAGACAATAGTGAATAATGCAATGTGGAATAAGAGAAAAAGAAACATTCAAGGAAAACCTGTTGGGAAAGATGCTAAACTTTTCTAATCGTGAGTATATGGAACATCCAAGAATTCAAATCATTTTTACATGATTTTGAGTTTCCAAGTGTGATTAGATTAGAATTGTATTCTTACAATATGAATACTAGATTATGGGCATGATAAACTTACCCATGATTTCCAGTTTTCCCTCCCTCTAAATGTATCTTGGTCTCCCTCTAAATGTATTTTGGTAAATTAGGAAAAGAGTGGACTAGCAAGGGCTTAGCTTACATCAAAAGTAATCAACAAGTTTAAAAGTGGACTATGCATGATCATCTAAATGTATTTTGCTAAATTAGGAAAAGAGTGGACTAGCAAGGGCTTAGCTTACATAGAAAGTAATCAACAAGTTTAAAAGTGGACTATGCATGATCATCAAAACAAAGTTAATGAGTAGATAAGTTAAAAGCTATGCATGAATACAAAGAAAAAAGTGACATGTGGATTGATGGATATTATGGGTTGAAAATTTTGATTGATTTTCTATATAACTTACGGCACATGGGTTTGAGTTAATAAACATATAAAGTTGTTTAAACATTTTATGTTTTAAAAAAATTATGATTTTTTTTTTAGAATTAGGTGATAAAATATTTTGTCAAATTGTCAATTTTTATTATTCAAAATAACATAATAATAGATTAATTTCAAAGATATTAAGTCGAGAGAATATTTTACCAAGAAAATGTTGACTTTAACTAGTTAGTAAACCTAAAGTGGCACGAGTAATGTGACTTTTAAATATTTATTTACTTTTAGAACAAAGTTAGGGGCTTTTGTGTGGTGAGTTAAGTGTGGGAATTGATTTCTTACTAGCTTGTATGTAGGCTTAATAATGACTTCAAAATCATTTTAAAATTCCATTTCATTCTTGTTATAAGATAACTCATTTTTTACAATGTTTATAGTTTTTGTAGGATGTCTTGAGTTATGAAATTGATGCAAGGAAGGTCAGTTGGACACTCTTGCTTAACAGAAATCACACAGCTTACACACACACATGTTCATGAACATAAGATGTGAATTGGAAATGCCAAGAATTTGGCTTATATTACTTGTATCATTTACAAACTTACATGCAAACTAATAATCAAGTCAGCCTCAGCCTGTTACAATACACATAAGCAATCTCTTCTTTGTCTGTGTGGTCTTTCTCTGCAATCCTCTCTTGTGTGATCCCGCCTCCCTTCTGAGTCTTCGCTCCGGTCTTCTAATTTGCTCTGTCATTCCTGAAGTCGTCCCTATCTGGATTCCTCGAGGAGTCCTTACTCTGTCAATTATCACTGATCTTGTAGACCTACAGTTGTCAATGCCCCCTGTTCGTGCCTGCACAACCTTCTCCTGTGATGACATATGGATTGATACAAACCACCTTCTTAACTGCTAGTAACCACCTCAACTATCCACTACGGTTGTAGGTATGTTTCCTCAACTTCTCCACATCTTGACCTTTGTTCCTCTTGACTTTTCTACAGTTGTCGGTCTTATCACTATCCACTTTGATTAGTATGCACTTCGATACATCAACCATTCTCTACTTCATCGGTCATCAACAAAACTTGTCGACTTCACTTAGTCTCCATGGTTGTTGTCCGCCCCATCCTCCTCGCTTGGCTTTTTCTGCTTTTCCATCATTATCGATTTTCGATCTTTTGTCGACTTTCGAATACGTTGACTTTCGCTTCTATTGACCATACTTCGATAGCTTATTTCTCAAATTCCTAGCCTCAACTTCCAATCTTACTTCACCAATGGTCATCGGCAATCCCCCTAGTCGGCCTTTTTATGTCGGTCAACTTTGACTATTTCTCCTAGGCCTCGATGCCCCTGCATTAGTCTCCCCAGGTGAAACATAACTCGATTGTTCCATCAGTCTTCTATATTCCTCCTCTGAAATCCATGTCGCTTCTCCCAGCTCGTTGTTCTTCCATCATACTAAGTATTCTTTCTTCTGCGAACTCCTTATGCGTCTGACTTTGCGCTCATCCATTAGTTTGGCGATTTCTTCCTTCTGTCAATATGGAATCTCTCTTGTCCAGTCAATGTTCGACACTTCTACACTACTTCTCATCAAACCTCCTTCGTACTTGTACATATTTGATATGTTGAACGTAGGAGAAATGTTCAACTCTTTCGGTAGCTCTAACACATAAGCATTGTCTGAAATCTTCTTCAGAATCTTACATGGTCTAATATTTTTCAGCTTCAATTTGTTGTAAGCTCATGTCAGGAACCTTTCCTTCCATAAGTGTGCATAGACTACGTCTCCTTCGTTGAACTACTATAGCCTCTACTTCCTGTTGGCCCTTAACTTGTATGCCACATTACTCTTTTCGATTCATTTGCGTACCTCTTCATGTACTTCCTTCATATGCTCTGCAAATGTCTCTGCATCTGCACTCTTCCTAGTTCCTGTTGGTACTTCGACCAAATCCACCACACCATTCCGGATTCGACCCTGAAAAATCTGGAATGGACTCATAACTGTCGACCGATTCATAGAATTGTTGTATGCGAATTCTACTTGCTCCAACATGTTCTCCCACTACTTGGGTCTGTCATTCGTCAAACATCTAAGAAGGTTTCCCAAAATTTTGTTTACTACCTTGGTCTATCCATCAGTCTACGGATGGTATGCCGATCTAAACTGGAAATTCGTGTCCAGATTCTTCCATAGGGTTCTCTAGAAATGACCCATAAACTTGGTATCTTTGTCTGATGTTATACTCTTCAGAAACCCATGTAGTTTGACTATCTCCTTGAAATATAATACAACAATGTTTGTGGTGTCACTTGTATTCTGACATGGAATAAAGTGTGTCATCTTCAAAATATGTCGCCTGCCAAAAATATGGAGTCGTTACCTTGCTTTGTCTTCGACAATCCTAACACAAAATCCATGCTCAGGTGCTCCCATGGGACATTCATCAATGGCAATGGTGCATACAACCCCTTGTTCTAACTTCATCCCTTTGTTAATTGGAAAATTCAAAACTTTTGGAACCACTTACCGAAATCCATCACCATCCCTGGCCAATATTACTTCTCCTCGACCAATGCCTTGGTCTTTTCGATGCAAAAATGACCTGCTAATCTGCCACTATGCAGTTATCGGATTAGGCTTTCTCTTACGGATCCCTTGGGAATACATAATTGTTGTCCCTTGAACATGTATCCCTCTTGGATGAAATAATCCAAGTATGGATTTATGTCGATACTCCATGGTTCGCGACTAGCCTTCCATGCTTTTTCAAAATGCTCATCGGTCTCATACTCTGTCTTCTCCAACTCTATTCCCGTCTCATGAATTGTTGTCATGTTTAGCAATGAAACTCTTAGACTCAGTGTGTTAGCAACCTTATTCGACTTTCCTGACTTATGTCGCAACATGAAGGTGTATCCCTACAAGAATTCCACCCACTTCATGTGTCGTTGATTCAACTTCGACTAGGTGTTCAAGTAATTCAGTGCTTGGTGGTTTGTGTATAACACAAATTCCTTGGGCAACAAATAATGCCTCCACTTCTTCAATGCTTTCATGATATCATAGAACTCTTGATCCTAGATCAAATATCTCTGCTTCTCTTCATCCAAATTTTCTCTGAAGAATGTAATTGGTCGCCCCCCTTTGCTCATCAATGCGCCAATTTCCATTCTGCTTGCATCGCAGTTGACTTGGAAAACTTTGTCGAAATATGGGAGAGCTAATACTGGGATCTATGTCACCTTCTACTTCAACTTGTTGAAGGATTTCTGGGAAGCTTTTGTCCACCTCAACTCCCATTTCTTCATGCACTTTATCAACAGTGCATATATCCGACTAAATCCTCTTATGAACTTCATGTAAAAACTGGAAATTCCATGAAAACTCCGCACTTCTATTGTGCTCATTAGTTCTGGCCACTCCAATATAGCCTTTACCTTTTCTAGGTCCATCACCAACCCTTTACCCTATATTATGAATTCCAAGTACACCAGTTCTTCCTTCATGAAGAAGCATTTCTGCAGGTTCACCATCAACTTCTCGAATGTGTTCCAAATGTTCTGTCTTGGTTCAACTAAATATCGAGATGTCGTCGAGGTACACTACGACGAACATTGCCAAAAATGGCTTCATTACTTCATTCATCATCCTCATGAATGTATTGGGTGCATTAGTCAATCCAAAGGGCATGACTAACCATTCATACAACACTTCCTTTGTCTTGAAGGATGTATTCCATTCATCGCCTTCTCTGACCCTGATCTGGTGGTATCCACTCTTCAGGTCGATCTTGGTGAAATATCTAGATCCACTCAAATAGTTGATCAAGTCGTCCATCCTTGGAAATGTGTTAGGAACCCATGTCAACCCTTCACTTTATTTTGTTAGTATATTGTTGTTGGGCGAATATGCTTTGTAAGTCGTCCCATAGTATTTGTTGATCCATAGTTTATATTAGCCCATGGTATTGACCCATAGTATTAGACGCATATGCTTTGTAAGTCGTCCCGTAGTATTATATGTCCCATGGTTTTGACTCATAGTATTGGGCATAGAATTAGTATATAAGTGTGTGTTGAGGTCATTGAAGGCACCATGAAGTTAATTGTATTGAGCTTGCTCAAAGGAGGTTTCCCCCTCGAAGTGGCCCGTGATCAATATAAAAGTGATTCTGAGTTCTATTATTTCTGATATCTCATGTATTTGCATTAATTAATCATTGCAGGTTCTTCACATCTGGTATTAGAGCACTTTCTTAGGCTCGTTGGGTGGAATTTCTGCCAATTTTTTTTTTCGCATCTGTTGCAAGTTCGAATCTGGGAATAATCTCTATCCGCTTAACTGTGGGAAGTACTTGGGCATAAGCCCTAAAATTCATTGTGACGAGTACCATAGGAACCCCAAAGTAGCTGGCCCATTGAGAGGACCTGCCAGCGAAAAGGGCAACGACCCCTACTCGATTGACTAGTTCCCACCCATGAGGTAAACCAAGAGCTATCGTTTGTGGCAAAGCGGTTATCAGTTTTACCTGAACCATGGGGTGAGGGCTACTGCCCCAATACACAAGCTGTCAGACAGTAATGGTGGCCGAGTGAATCCCTTGAACTGATAGGAAGCCGCACATACCTGGGGTCCATATTTATTTTCAACTGAACTGTTTTCGATCACTTCCGCTCCAGATCCAACCGTTTCAGATCTATTCTGAAAGTCATTCCAGATCTAGTCGCCATTTCTGATCTATTCTGAAAGTCATTCCAGATCCAGTCGCCATTTCAGATCCAGTCATTTTTTGATCCCTTCCGTGCCATTGTAGATCCATCTATTGCGGATCCCTTTTGCACCGTCGTTACCGATCCATTTCGGAAAAAAAATAAAAAATAAAAAATAAATAAAATAAAATAAAATAAAATTCCTGTTTTTCGGCCATATCTCCCTTGTTTCAACTCTGTTTTCCCTGAAACTTCACTGACATCCCTGCAATCCCATTCTACATATTTTATTCCTGAATACCCTATCCCAAATTCCACTTTCCAAGACCAGAAATCCAACATTTGTCTATTTTTAGGGTTTGCCATAAATCCTTCAATTTTCACCCAAACGCCTTCAAATTTTTCCACCGTGTTCCTTTCCTAATTCTACTTCTTTGTCCCTCTCTACCAAATTTTCTCATTCTTTCACCCCGCTTCTGAAATCCCCATTTTTTGCCTCCCTGTCAATTAGAAAGTGTTTAAATCCTAGTCAAACCCCAATTACCAATCCAAGTTTTTCTCAAATCCAAGTTTTCCTTTACTAAATAAGCTTTTGTTTGTGTTTTTCTATCCATTTCCAAAAAAAAAAAAAAAACTCCTGGTTGTGTTTGTCACCCGCGTAGGAGCAAAAACCATGGAGGAAGCACTTGCAGCCATCCAAACCAAACTCCAAGATTTGGATGAAAAATTTCTCAGCCTCCATCTTCAGCATTCAGCCATGAATAATAACCGACAGCCAGAATCTTTTGCAGCCACCGGGTTCTCTTCTTCTAGCAATTTTTATGGGCCGAAGCTTGATTTTCCTTGCTTCAATGGTATTGATCCGATTGGATGGATATACTAAGCAGGACAATATTTTAGTCTTCATAATACTTTTGATGTTTAGAAAGTTCCACTTGCATCCTTTCATTTGGAACAGGAAGCCCTTCAATGGTACCGTTGGTACATCAAAGCTCATCCCGAGCCAAACTAGACAGATTTTTTCCAACTCCTTTTTCCACGATTTGGTCCTAGTTCTTTTTACGACTTCACAAGATCACTCACTAAAATTCACCAAACTGGCACAGTGAGAGAGTATCAGATGGAATTTGAGAAACTAGCCAATCACACAGAAGGATTATCTGATGAATTCTATAGGAGTTGTTTTATCAGTGGTCTCAAGGATGAAATCTGCTTAGAGGTCAAAATGTTCTGTCCCAACACAATGATGGAAGTCCTAGGGTTATCTAAGCTGGTCGAGGACAAGATCACAACTCAACAACGCTCCAAACCCACCTTTGTTCCCTTCAAAAATATGGGTTCCCAACGACCTCCCATCACGCCTGCTCCTCGACCAACTCCTATCAAGCATTTGTCTGAAACATAGATGCAGGCACACCGAGAAAAAGGGCTTTGTTATAATTGTGATGATAAATTCACTCGGGGACATAGATTTGTTCAACAAAAGCTCTATCTCTTGGATGGATTCTCTGCTTGCCTCTAAACTTGGTGAAGAAGCTCTAGATACAGTAGATGATCAGGTTGACATTTAGCACCTGCTTGTTGAGACCCCATCTCAGGACGACCCACTTGAGATATCTCTCCATGCTGTAACCATCGTCACCACCCCACAAACAATGTGGGTCAGGGGATACTTCAAGAAGCTCCCTCTTACCATACTCATTGATTCTGGTAGCACTCATAACTTCATTGACCCTCGGATTGCCAAACAGGTTGATTGTTTTGTCCATCCTTGCTCCCACTTTGAAGTCATGGTTGCCAATGGGGGCACCTTACCTTGCAAGGGGAAGTGTCACAATGTGCGTATCTCTATGGAAGATTATAACCTGTGCTTTGACATGTTTGCCTTGTCCTTAGGTGGATGTGATGTGGTTTTGGGCGTTCAATGGTTACGCACACTTGGCCCCATCTTATGGGATTTTGCTGAACTTTGGATGCAGTTTTCAGTCAATGGGGCACAACACAAATTTATGGGCTTACAACCAGGGTCTCTCTGCATCATCAGTCCACATCGCCTGGAAAAAAATCCTTAAGAAGAATTCACATGGTGTCATCGCTCAGCTCCATTCCATTCAGATGCACCCATCAATAGCCTCCACTACTTCCTTGGATAGATATGCAGGTGTCTTTGCGGAACCAATGAGCTTGCTGCCTTCAAGAGACCTTTCCGGTAAGAATTTAGCTGCATCTACCTCTCAACAGGAAATGATGGCTATTTTGCATGCAATACAAAAGTGGCAGCCATAACTATTAGGGAATTATTTCTGCATCAAGACTGATCTCTAGGGTCTGGAAAATTTCCTGGAACAATGGGTCTCCTCCCCAACACACTTGAAATGGGTTATCCAACTCATGGGTTACCCCTATGCGATCACTTACAATAAGGGTAAGGAAAATATGGTGGCAGATGCTCCTTCTCGCACAATTGATGACCCAGTTTCTCTTACAACTATTTCTCTGCTTGTTCCAAATTAGTTGCAATATGTTCAACAGGGCTATCTCTTCTATGAACTCCATGCTTCTACATCAGCAGGGCACTCTGGGTTCTTGAAAATGTATAACTGGGAACAATGTTACTTCTTTTGGCAGGGACTGAAAATGACAATTCAACAGATGGTAGCTGACTGTGATACTTTCCAGGTCAACAAGGGTGAAACAACACTCCTTTCGGGACTGCTCAAACCCTTGCCCATCCCTACACAGATTTGGCCAACTATTTCTATGGATTTCTTAGAAGCACTCTGGTGATACAATACCACATCTACAAGGACACCATATGAAGCAGTATATGGACAGACACTACCATTTCTTCTTCCATACACCCTTAGCAGCTCCCTAGTTCAGGCAATTAACTTGGTCCTTCGAAACCGCAATCAGATTCTTCTCATTCTGCAGGACAATCTTCACATGGCCAAAATTCGACTGCAGCAACAACCCGATCAACACCATTCTGAGCACACTTTTCACATAGTTGATATGGTTCTTCTTCATCTACATCCTTCCAAGCAATCCTCCTTGAAACTCCAAAGGTGGCAGTGGCCCGAAATGCAACCTGAGGATGCTACCGGGGAACCACTCATTCAGATTCTGCATCAATTTCCCCAACCAAAGCTTTGAGGACAAATCTTTTTCTAAGGGAGAGGGGATGTTAGGAACCCGTTTCAACCCTTCTCTTTACTTTGTTAGTATATTGTTGTTGGATGCATATGCTTTATAAGTCGTACCGTAGTATTTGTTGAACCATAGTTTATATTAGCCCATGGTATTGACCCATAGTATTGGACGCATATGCTTTGTAAGTCATCGCTTAGTATTATATGTCCCATGGTTTTGACTCATAGTATTGGGCATAGACTTAGTATATAAGTGTGTATTGAGGTCATTGAAGGCACTGTGAAGTTAATTTTATTGAGCTTGCTCAAAGGAGGTTGCCCCCTCGAAGTGGCCCGTGATCAATATAAAAGTGATTCTGAGTTCTATTATTTTTGATATCTCATGTATTTGCATTAATTAATCATTGTAGGTTCTTCACAAAATGGAAATATGTACTTGATAGTGATATTGTTGATAGCTCTAGAGTTTGTACACATCCTCCATTCTTCTCCTTTCTTCAACACTAATACAGTTGGCACCATGCACGGGCTTAGACTTTCTCTGATCAAACCCTTGTCAAAAAAATCTTGGACTTGTCGATTGAGTTCTTCACTCTCTGTCGTATTCATTCTATGTGGTTCCTTGTTTGGAAAACTCAACCTTGGAATCAAGTTGATCTGATGGGATATGCTTCTCGTCAGTAGCAATCCTGTCGATGTCTCTTTGACCATGATACTTTGAAACTCGTTTAGCATCCTTTCGAATTCGACCGAAATTTTCTCCATCTTCGATTGTTCAACACTCGGTCCCTTCAGAATGATGCCAAAACATCTTGATTGTTTCTCCTCCTCTGCCAGGAATTCCTTTGGTTAGCATATCAGAACTCCCTTCTCCCAATAGTTCCTCTCACCCTTCTTGCAGTCAGTGTCGTCCTCTTGCTTTGACTTCAACATTCTTTGCATGCCATTTTTCCACACTATGACTGTGTTGGCTTGATCATAATATATCATATTTCGATCATATTGACATGGTCTTCCTAACAACAAGTGACAAGCATCCATTGGAATTACTTCGCACAACACACTATCTTCAAGTTTCCCAACCTTGAAGTTGGTCATGCACTGTCTGGTTACCTTCACATGATGCCCTTTCTGTAACTAAGATATCTTGTATGTATTCAGGTGTTGTTGACATCTAAAACCCAACTTCTGGATGACCTCCATCGACACTAGGTTTTATGTAATTTTGCCATCGATAATGTTCTTGCAATATCTGTTGGAGATCAACACTTTGGTTCAGAAAATAGCCTTTCGCTGCGCTGGTTCATTCTCTTCTTGCTGATTGTTCTAGACCAATGTCCTCCTGGTCATCAAGTTTCGACTCTTTTCTCTGTCATATTCACCACTGTCGAATGTCGAACTTGTCTTCTCGTCTCCCTTGCCATCTCGTCGGCATATGGGTTTCGAATCCTCTATTGTGTGTAAATTCTTTGGGATTCATAAGATTTGTCTCCCACTCCTTGACACTTGTAACAGACTATAGCCGGTTTTTCAACACCTCATCTCTCTGCTAGACCTCTTCGACCAAACACACCTCAACCACGGGTCTCTTGACCATACTGTCAGTTTTCTTGTGCCTTCTCCCTAGCCTTGTTCCCTTCTGTGCGTCGGTTATCTTCAATGACTTGTCTCCTGGTCCCACTACTTTGTCCTTTTGTGGGATCAGTCTTCGTACCTCGACCAATCATCTTTCCTTTGGTCGATGTTGTTCTTCTCGACAACTTTTCCTCCACCTTCAAACCTAGCTGGTAGGCTTCACCAACCATTCTGAACTTTTACATGCTCAACTCGTCCTATATGACATACTTCAAACCATTTACATATCTTGCGACCACTTCTTCGTCTTCATCGGTTCAACCGGATCTAATAGACAGTCTGTAGAACTCTTCTGTGTATTCCTTCACAGTCATCTCTTTATTTCGAAAGTTTTGCAACTTCCAGAACATGGAAATCACATAGTTGTTGTTGGAATATTTTATATTCCTTGGAAGGTAATAATGTATTTGTATTATGTCGGAAGATATCCACAATCTTATGTAAAAAAGTAATACATTTATCCCATATTCATTATGGTAAAATATACTCTTGATATTCATTATTATATAAAGAGATGTTATTATGGAGAATTATATTATCCCACATGTAATATGTGAGAGTAATTCATCCTCATCTCTTGGTATATAATAGATTCAAGGGAGTCTCTTTCATTCATTCATTCATGAATCATCCATCCATTAATCCATTAATACTTTGTGGATCATTCATCATGATATTTCTATATTGAATTGGGGTTATTGGCATTGCTCTCTTGTAAGCTTGAGGGAGATATTCTGGAGATAATAGAAGACTACCTTCCCGTGGACGTATCCCAATTGGGTGAACCACGTATATATGGTGTACTCTTTTCTCTTGTTCTCTTTATGTTCTTATTTACTGTGATATGTTATTGTTTGCATACATAGGTAATCTATTTTAGTTAGATCCATATATCTGACATGGTATCAGAGCTTGTTGCTATGATCTAGCACCTTCTATTGCTTTCAAACAATATTTTATCATTTAGGCATCCTGTTGTTGGTATTTCATCGTAAAACCTGGTTCGTGTGCATTTTCATGATTCAGTGAGAAGTAGTTGTTCTTTATCAAATTCCATCAAATTCCTATTTGCAGCTTTGGTTCTTCTGGAATTTGTCATCAAGGGGGAGTAGTAATGACTCCTTCCTTCCTTTGTTAGTGGAATTTTCTCCCAGCCATTATTAAGGGGGAGTGTTGGAATATTTTATATTCCTTGGAAGGTAATAATTTGTATTTGTATTATGTTGGAAGATATACACAATCTTATGTAATTTAAGAGTAATACATTTATCCCATATTCATTATGCAGCAACCGAATCCAGTTGTCTCCGTTGAGAAGTGAATCCGACTTCATTTAATTGAATATAAAAATATATATGATAAAATGATTGATAAAAGGATGGTTAATGTATTACAAGAGCTCGCCTTTAATATGGCTTGAGCGTTCCTAATGAAAGGTTATGTCCTTTCACATTAAAAGATAACTACTTTAATGATTAAAAATTTATTTATTTAATATGCTATTTATATTCGTAGCATTGCCACTTTCTTAGAAAGGCTTTGTCCTCGAAGCCTTATAATTTTGTCGCATTGTTCTTTGCAATGTCATGGCTGACGAAACATGTCGATAAGATCTACTAAGTGTAGAGCATAACTTTCGATATGTGGATGGGTCAATCCATCCCAAATTGATTTGTTGCTAACTCTTGGGATTCCCCACTGATATGCCGTTAAGAGCTTTGATCACATTAGTACCATCGTCTTTCAACATTTCCCACTTTTCAGAATATCGATTTTTATGGTTGGCGTGTTGATAGGGAATTTTCACAATGTCATTTTCTTTTACGAGTGTCGTCTTTTGAGCATTGATATGAGATGGAAGTTTTATTTTCGTCTCTTGAGGTTTTAAGGTTTCGTTCTGTATCTTTTCCAACTTGTTTTCTAACTTCTTGTTATCATTTTGAAACTTCTTAATCAATTCGACTTGTGATTTTTTGTCATCTTCAGACTTCTTAAGTTGTTCCTTAAGATCTTCATTATGACTTCTGATGCAACTATTTTCTTCCTGCTTGTCTAGAAGTTTTCCTTCAATGTGTTCCGTAGATTGTTCTGTCTTCCAACTATTTTTCAACTTCTTAATTTTTGTGACTAGTATCTTGTTATGATTTCTTAGTCTGAAAATTTCTTCAGCATTGTTGGATAATGCTTTATTATTATTTGCGATCTCTGATTTGTGTGTCTTTTTTGAGTCATCATTTTGTGTTTGAAGAACTTGTATCTGTTGTCTACATTGGTTTACCTTTGATTCTTGATCTCCTAAATTATGTTGTATCTGCTTCAGTTCTTCATCCTTGTCGTTAAGGATCTTGTTCAAGCGTATTATTTCTGCTTCGTAATTATTTATTTCCTTCTTTATATCTTTATTTCCTAACCTCTGATTGAATTCATTTTCGGTTTTTAATTCATCAATTTGCGCATACAATTTTTCTATACACCTTTCCTGGTCAGAGATTTTTACTTCATTGGACTTTGCTTGTAATTCCATTCTTATTTCTAATTTGTTATTTATGTCACGTAATTTTTCATTGTCTTTTTTATAATGCTTTAAATTGGCTTCTAATTTCTCTATTTGTAGTTGCAAACCAACTTCCATGGTCTTGACTTCTTCGGTGATAGATGGTCTTACTTTGATTTCTTTGACAATGACTGGTCGGCTTTTGACTTTGATTTTTTCGACGATAAATGGTCTCTAATTTCGTCTTCTTTTCTTCGAGAATAGGTAGACACCAAAAATGTGTAATAACCTTCAATGTTGTTCTTCTTGGACAAAAGATATATATATTTTTTTTCTTTTTCTTTTGACTTTGACTTTGACTCCTTTTGACTTCTTTTTATTTATCTTTTCTTTTATTTTTGTAATATAACTTGAATGGCTTTCTTGACTATTGAAAATATAATTTTAATAAAATATTATTAAAATTAATAATTTATTTAAACAAATTTATACAATTTTCAAAAATTTGTTTTTAAATATAATAATAATAATAATAATTATATATATTTTTTTTTTCCGAATAATAATCTTTATTTTGTTTTAATAATAACAATATTATTAAAATAATAATTATTATTATTAATAAAATTTGAAATATTATAATAATAATATTATAATGTTTTAATTTTTGGTTTTTGGTTTTATGCATGTTAATGTGGAGTTGGGCGAATGGAGGCGAGGTGAGGGCATTGCGAGGATGGTAGGGAAAGGGTGGAGCAAAGGTGGTGGATGGAAGGCGGCTGACGGTGGAGGCGCAAGAGGTGGCCGATGGGAGGTTGTGGCGGGCGCGTTGAATGGATGGTGATGGCGTGGCCCGGTGGAGCTGGTGTAGAGGATGGGGAGGAAACGTTAAGGTGCACACAGGAGGGGGGATTAGATGGTGGAGCAAGGGCGGAGGGGAAGCAGGCGCGATGATTGAGGGAGTATGCAGCAGCGCAGGGAGGCGGATAGGATCCGCGCGGGGGTGGCAGCTATGGGAGATGTGAGTCGTGGAGGGGAGCTTTGGAGTGGACGGCTAAGGCTTTGAGGAGATTGGGAGTGCAGGCGAGGATATGGATGAGGGGAGGCACAGGGAAGTTGAGGATGGAGGAGGGCTGCGGGAGGGAGTGGCGGAGGTGAAAGCTGTGCGGTGGGTGTGGTAGGAGTGTGGGGGATACAAGAGATGCGTGGGAAGGGGAGGGCTATGGGCAGGGCTATGAGTGGAAGCGTTGGGTGGTAGCGTGAGCTGGTGGAGGGAAGGATGCGCAGGTGGATGCAATGGAGAGGAGGCGTGTGGGACAAGAGCTGTGTGGGATGAGCGCAGGAGGAGAAGGGATGGAGGATGATCGCATGAGGGAGTGAGGTTGTGGAGTGCGTAGATGGAAGCAGGGACGAGTATGTAGGAGCGAGGTGTAGGAGGTCGACGTGGAGGGAAAGAGTGAAGGCTGGTGCAACGTGAGGGTCAGCACAAGAGGGATGGATTGCCATGGAGATGGAAGGGGATTGGGAAGGCATGCGCAAGACCAGAGGGGCAGTGCACATGAGGGAGAGCATGAAGGAAAAGGAGAGCTTGTGGGTGATGGCGAGAAGGTAGCTGTGGTTAGAGCGTTGGGATTGATATTTCAGGGAAACCCTTGAATTAATGGCTAAAAGCCAAGGTGAGGTTAAAAACCTTGATGTCAGAGATTCTCCGAAATGAAGGCCAAAGGCCTGAACTAGATATGCCCAAGAAGGGCTCTGATACCAAATGCAGCAACCAAATCCGGTTGCCTCCGTTGAGAAGTGAATCCGACTTCATTTAATTGAATATAAAAATATATATGATAAAATGATTGATAAAAGGATGGTTAATGTATTACAAGAGCTCGCCTTTAATATGGCTTGAGCATTCCTAATGAAAGGTTATGTCCTTTCACATTAAAAGATAACTACTTTAATGATCAACAATTTATTTATTTAATATGCTATTTATATTCGTAGCACATTATGGTAAAATATACTCTTGATATTCACTATTATATAAAGCGATGTTATTATGGAGATTATATTATCCCACATGTAATATGTGAGAGTAATTCCTCCTCCTCTCTTGGTATATAATAGAGTCAAGGGAGTCTCTTTCATTCATTCATTCGTGAATCATCCATCTATTAATCCATTCATCCTTTGTGGATCATTCATCATGATCTTTCTATATTGTATTGGGGCTATTGGCATTGCTCTCTTGTAAGCTTGAGGGAGATATTCTGGAGATAATAGAAGACTACCTTCCCGTGGACATAGGCCAATTGGGTGAACCATGTATATTTGGTGTACTCTTTTCTCTTGTTCTCTTTATGTTCTTATTTACTGTGATATGCTACTGTTTGCATATATAGGTAAGCTAGTTTAGTTAGATCCATATCTCTGACATTCGTTCGGCAAGAACTTCCCCTTCAGCTTGGTAACCATTATGTCCCAAGACTTAATCTTCTCCTTACCTTTCTTGACTCTATCAGCCTGTATATTGTCCCACCACAATGAGGCATGACCCTTCAACTTCAGATAGGAAGTTTTAACCTTCTTGAGATCCTCTAGATGCTCTATGTCGAAGTATTTCTCCATCTCTCTGATCAAGTCTATCAAGTATTTTGGATCCAGACTTCCCGAGTAGGTAGGTAAATCCATTTTTTCCTTACCCCTCATTTATGTCAATAGCTTAATGAATCTATCTCCAGGTTCTTCTTCTACTACTTCCCGAGCATCCAGTTCCTCGACTTCTTCGTCACTATAGTTAAGTGCGTTAGGAATGCATCCACGTCTCTATGCTTCTTTGATTGCTGCGAACTCATTGGTAAAACTACTCATTGTTCGCATGCATTCGTCGAAAATTTCATGATCTACCATGACTCCTCCTATGCCTCCTCGCGCTCTTCGTCATACACAACAGACATTTACACCTCTTTATGCCATTGTTTTCAACCATAGCTGAAAATATCCACTCGTCCAATAAAAACCAGACTTTCACCACACGCGCAGAACTCTACCCAACTGCAGTTGGAGTTGTTCACCCATACGTAGGACCTTCTTGCTCTAGTACCAAATGATGCAACTTTGGTTGGTATCAGAATCTCTCCCGCTCAAAGGATTATTATGCTCTCATACCACTTGACACAAGTTAGGTCAGTCAGACTCTCTTACTTAATGAAAATCACATAGCTTACACACACACACATTCACGAACAAAAGATGTGAACTGGAAATGCAAAGAAGTTGGCTTATATTACTTGTATCATTTACAAAATTACATGCAAAATAATAATCAAGTCGAACTCAGGTTGTTACAATACACAGAAGCAATCTCTTTTCTATTTGTGTGGTCTTTCTCTGCAATCCTCTCCCGTGTGATCACCCCTCTCTTCTAAGTCTTCACTTCGATATTCTACTCTTCTCTATCATCGATCCTGAGGTCGAATCTGTCTGGCTTCCCCGAGGTGTCCTTACTCTTTCCGTCGAACTATCACCAATCCTGCAAACTTGCAGTTGTGAGAACCACCTGTTTGTTCATGCACAACCTTATCCTATGGTGACATCTCGCTTGATCCCAACCACCTTCTTAACTTCCTTTAACCTCCTCAACTACCCACTACGGCTTTAGGTATGTTGCCTCGACTTTTGTACCTCTCAACCTCTGTGCCTCTTGACTTTGCTACATTTGTCGGTCTTATCACTGTCCACTTTGATTTGTCCGCACTTCAATACATTGACCATTCTCTACTTCATCGGTTGTCAACTCAACTTGTTGACTTCCCTTACTCTCTAAGGCTGTCGTCTGCCCCATGCTCCTCACTTGGCTTTTGTCGCTTTTCCATCGATGTTGTTTTTCGACCTTTTGTCAACTTTCGACTACGTCGACTTTCGCTTCTGTCAACCATACTTTGACAACTTCTTACTTGAATTCTTGGCCTTGACTGCAAGTCTTCCTGTACCAGTGGTCATCGACAATCCCCTTGGTCGGCCTTCTTCTATCGATCAACTTCGACTATTTCGCCTAGGCCCCGATGCCCCTGCATCATAATTCTATAAAGTTTATTTAAAAAAGCAAATTCTAACGTTGTCCTTTTTTTGTATTTTATTTACAATAGTTGAGAATTGAAGATAAATAGTTGTTGTTGATAACAAGGAGTGCAAAACAAGAATTAATTTCATGACTTCAAAATTATTCAATTTATTTATATTGTAACTCGATCAAGTGTGGTTTTAACAAAGGAATAAAGTATTATGATTTGATTTTTGTATACATTGCCGTACATTGACTTGTGTGTTGATGTTTATTTTTCTTTCAATTTGAATTTTTGTAGATGGGTAGGTTTGTCTTAAGTTGTATGGTTGTTTTGATTTATTTAATGGTGTGTCCTTGGCACTTTGTAACTTAAAGTTGTTTTTTAAGGAGGTTGTCCACTCTTTGTAGCATACATTATATAACATTCACCTTAACAAAGTTTAGGCACCCAAAGTTAGCCACCTTACTTTGGAGTATTGTGGTTTCTCTCAAGTACACTGTTACTTTGTTGCATTGTGTTAATTAACTAAATATAGTTGAGTGTGTTTGGCAATCATTTTTCTATATTACTCTTACTAAAATGGAAAAAATATTAATAATTTTACGATTTCTTAATTATTTACCATAACAAAATTAAACTTGTAATTAGACAAATTTAACACTAAAAACTAGATTACATCAAGTAAATTACCTTATTCATTAGAGCAAAGTTTGTTAATTAATCATATCTACTGATAAGAAATATATATATTTTTAAACAATTTCTTTAATGTAGAATTTGATTATTATTATATAAACATATAATTATAAATATCATAATTATGATATTAAAAAAATCATATACCAAAAATATACATATAAACAAATTTTATAAAAATAAATATATAATACAATTTATATGTTAAAATGTAGCATTAAAATCAATTAAATTTGTATAATTCAAACATTCACGGGAACTTCCATATCCTATAATGTAGAATAAAATAATGACTTCTCCATTTATATAGAGATTAACATTTATTCTAACAATAATAAAACATATAATTAATATAAATAATAATAATCTTAATTATTAAAAAATAATTCTAATAATAACTACTACTATTAAAAAATATAATTAAAAAAAAGTATGCTATCATACAATATAACAACTACTTCATAACCATTAAAAATCATGGTCGACCATTATAATATTTAAAGTAAAAAATTATAACAATAAATTAAATTAAAGGTTCATTCATGGAAACCACCAATTACAACGAGACTTTTGTTATATTTAAAGCACATGATCTCGAAGCCAGGTTTAGAGAACAAATTCATTAGAGGGCCGACACCCAGCATATAGTAGGCATCATTATGCCCTTGACAATTCTTTGAATATACAATCCATAAGTCAAATAAAGGTAAACTGATGAGGGTTAGGGTTGAATCAAACCAGTTTGTAAAAGACGAAATCCATTATCCATACAACACAACCAAACTTGTAAACAATAAGCAGAAAGGTCACAATTTTACCTCGAAAAGTGTCGACCTGAGAGTTTTTCAAGTTTTAGCTGAGTGAGCTCAAATTCTTTGATTCAAACCCCTCAGAGCGGTCACAAAGTAGCAGATGATATAGGCAGGGAAGCCTCACGAATGGAGGTCCTGCAGAGGTAGAGAACAGCGAGCTAACTAAATCGCCCCGTTTTCCCACTCTGGTATTTGTGCAAAACCGCTTCCTCCAACCTAGTTCCTGTCGCAGTCATCCACCCGATCACCCGACGAATCTCACAACGAATATGACAAATCTGACAACGGATCATGGACCCAAACACACCTTCCCGTCGCCTCCGTGAGTCAAAGTGCATTTACTCACACAAGGTGGCGTGTTGGTGACCCTCCTAAAGCTCCTTACGAACTCCCTCCAAACCCGATTACTCCGTCACCCCCGCACCAGGAAACTCTCCCCTCAGTCCCTGCACTAGGAACGCACATGAAACTCCATACCCCAGGACATTGCTGCTGCCGCACTCCACTCCGTGATCCGCAAGGTCCTCTAAATTTTTTGCTTGGTACGTCTTGACTACATAGACTTCTTTTTGTGTATCCCGTCCCAACTGCAGAATGGAATTGCACATACATTTAAAAAGTTTCTTACACAGATCCTCATTATGGAAGTAAGAAACCTCTGCATCTACCATAATGTTGTTCAAAATAATGTTATTCTTCACAATCAAATCTGATTTAAACTACTAATCAACTCAAGAAAGAATTCAGAGGAAAAACGCCTCATACCACATACATCAAATCCGATGCAAACTCTGTTTACTTCATCTGAAACACCAGACAACAAAGAATCATAATAGGAAAAAATGTATCAAATATGGATCATTAAATTGGCAGTAAAATGGATTTGGATTTAGTACAGATTAAACTTACATCACACATTAGCACGACCATCTAGGAGAAAATCCGTCTTCAATGGATTTGGAGGATTAGGATTTTTGGTGGTATATTGTGTTGTGTAGTAGTTATAGCCAAGAAAGTCGAATGTCCTTTCAGTGCTTTTGCCTCCTCAACATGAACCGTGGTAACCGTGCTCCAACTAAACTTGTTACGGAAGCAGGGTACTTCGCTAATGTTAATGGATCCATAAACCTGTAGCATTGCAATTCAAGAGTTAAACCCTTTGCAAAATCATTTTAGCCATCTTCTGTATTATCTATACCTTCCCATACTTTTTCCCGTTTATCAATCTGAAGAGGTCAAAACAGAAAACTTCAATATGATATTTGAAGAGTCTTCAACACAATTCATCATCTAGTTATCTTGTAATCACTGAATCAATTTTACATGACATTCATCTAAATTTATATCCTCATTGTGAATCTATATCCTGTTGCATATACAATGGCATATTGTTAATCAAGTAAGCATGTTGGTAATAGCAGCGAGCTTTCTTAGGATAGCAACTTCATGGAACTTTATCCCATTCAAGTTTATCTTTCAACTGAAGCAGGTGCTGATAAATTTTGAATCATAGAACATACAAACCCTGATAGAACAGTTCCATGTAGGATGAAGAAATACAACTCTAATGTATTTTCAGATCATAGCCATCGTGCATCTTTTTCCTTGGAAAAAAGACACCATAATTTGATCTTGAAGCTTCCTCCAAAATCACAGGTGGCAAGTCTGGACACCTTCCCATAAAGTTTCCATTTGTAAGCATTTGAACAACATGACCTAACTAGCATGCCATTCAGGAAAATTTTTAGGGGAGAAATTTTGCCAATTAGTTATTTTTGAGTATTTTTTCAAAAAATAAATTCCCTATTTGGTCATTTTTACTCTCTAATATCACCTATATTTACATAAAATATGTTTTTTTTATTGTAATATTCTCCAAAATTTACAAATTTTAGTAGTAAATTGTATGTTTCATATTTAACAATCTTCTACCTATCTATATAGATGATTTTTTCAACACAAAATAATCGTTTAGAATACTATACTTATGTATACTATTAGAATACTTAAAAAATACCCCGCTCCCCTTATAACATAACATAATAAAACATGGATGATTGAAATAAGACATCACTATTTTATATCATTGTTTTTGTCCAATTTATCATCCACATGGCTTCAACATTTTTCTCTGTTTGAGGAGACATGTGATGAATGAAGCCCAGATCAACCAATGATCTCTCTTGGCGTAGAAAATTAGTATTCATAGGCATATTTGCCCCTGAATTGTATCCATATATTTGTTGATTAGGATCATGGATAGTTACGTGATGCCCTATTGTTTGTCCCTGGACAAAAAGAACAATGAGTGTCAATTGTAGAACAAAAATTGTGGGCATAAGCCATAAGAGAAGTGATGAGAAAAGTAATCACCAATATCTTCTATCACAGCCACAAATTTGGTCCCCATGAGACAAATATTCCAAATATAGAATTGTTTGAGACATTATCACTTAAATGCAACAAAGATTATGACACCATGAATTTTTAGAATTTTTAGGCGAATTTTGAGGTAAAAAATGGGTCTCAAAACAAAAAATGTACTAGCGAAATCAACTTGTAAAGAACCAATCACATTCTAGAAGATGACATTATCTATAATAGTTGAGGTGGCATTGGTTGACTTAAAGATGTTTATTTGTCAAATTCTAAATAATGAATGAAAACCCGTATTTAATCATATCAATGCTGTAAGTAAAGTACTCATAATGAAAATAATACTTTTATATTACTTTTGAATATAATATAAATGTACTAAAATACCTTAAAGTACTTATAAAAAATATATTCTTTATGTTTCAATATAAAATAAATAAATTACAAATGCCAAAAAAGTGAATGCTCTATTCAAAATCAAAACTATAAATTTATTTTCAATATATAACATATATCTTTAAATAATAAATTATTAACACTAAAAAAAAAATTATCTTCAAAATCATATAAATAATTTGCATTATATAATATATAGTTTTAAAACTTTATTTAAATAAATTATAATATATAGATAAATATACAATAAAGTGACAATGTATAATTTATAATAATTTACAATATATTGTTGAAGTTTTACAACTTTATGTAAAAATATGTACTATTCAACTAAAATCAAAATATGTATATAATATATAAGCTAAAATTATTTTAAATTTTAAAAACTTATTGAATACGTACCATTATATATAATTTAAAATTATTTTAAACTATAAAAACTTATTTAATACATACCATTCTAATTTAATGTTTGACATAATTGATAAGATATTTAAACTTCTAAAACCTTTGGATTTAAACTCTTTAAATTTAATGTTATGGAAACGAGATTCTTATGAAGACGTAATCCATGGATATATTATTTTATTTCAGTATATGATATATAATTTTCAATCCATAAATATGTAATATATGTGGAATAATTATTATTTATATAATATATAATTTTAAATTTAAGAATATTAATATAAATGAGATAAGTTTTATGAGATACAACATAATAATAATAATAATAATTTTTTAGAAGATATAAATTAAAACAAATGAAAATAACAGTGTTGATTATTAAATGATTACATAAAATAAATACTTGGTTATCTAAATTATAGATATGTAATATCAATATAGATATATAAATTAATTAAGTAATTTATAAATAAAATAGATTTAAATAATGTAGATATTTATGTAAATATATTATTAGTATTTAAATAATTTTAATATTTATATAAATAAATTATTAAGTTTTAGTTTTAATAAATTTAAGTTAGATTTATATAATGGTTAGTCAATATATTTTATAAATATTGAAATATAAGTTGGATTTATATAATTTATGATTTTATTTTTAATGAATATAAGTTAAATTTATATAATTAATATATATTTTAAAAAAATAACAATTTATTTATATAAATTTAATTTATGTTTAAAATTCAAAATTATAAATGTTATTATAACCATATTTTGAATATAGAATAAATTATATTTCAAAATTCAAAATAATATACTTTATTTTATTTTATGAGTACATTACTTTTTACTTTATGAGTATATTACTTTTTATGTTTTAGTTTATGAGTACATTACTTTTTCCTTTATAAGTGCATTCATTATATTGCATTCAAAACCAATTTATGTATTCAAGAGTAATACTTTTAGTCACATCAAAGAATGATTTTCTTATTGATTTGATTTTAGATATATTTGGAATTTAACTTAACCATAGTTACATTGATTGTAGTGTAAAAGGTGAGTTGTGAATATATCTCCCCCACAAAATGCCTAACTTGTAATATTTTATTATATCTCTTAGGAGATCCATTTTAGACCTCAAAATTCCCCTAATGAACGACTCGCATAAGGTACTTTCTAATGACTAATTTGCCACCTATCATTTTCCATGATAAAAACCTTTCGAATAGTTAAAATTACACGAAGGTACAAAAACCCGTCATGCATCTTACATGAATGAAATTTCGGAGTGGGATATGCAAACTTGAAAAATATCAAGTTTCATTCTATAAGGTCAATCGCATAGAATTGTAATAACATTTTGTTAAGGAACCATACAAAAAGGGGATGGAAAATGGTGGTTGATGCATTGCCCACTCAATTAGAAAAATATAAGTTTAATATTTGCAAAAAATGTTTTTGGATGAATTATAATAGGATGCAAATTATCATGGGCATCTTTTGTTACATGTAAGATGAATGGGAGTGTTGAATTATTGCAACCCAACATATTAAAAAGAATATGGAGTATTTGGGAAAGTATGAATTAAACTTCTTTGTGAATTGTATTTTTTATGTTATATATATATATATGTTTGTGTGTGTGTAAGAAAATAGGTTCTTGAAATGTACTTTTTATTTTTCCCTTTCTTGTACAATTTATCTTTATGTACTCATGCTTTCTTTGTAACAATTTTCAACTGTTTTTATTGTTCATCTAAATGATAAACTATTTGCTTGTTTTTCCATTTCCAATGCCATTTTTTTAAACTTATAATAATGACCCATCCTTCCTCCATTGCCATGCAATTCTTTTATCATTCATTTGTCAAAATTATAAAGCACAATATTTGACATTCACGATAATTTTAAGGGGCGAAATTTCTCCAATTGGCTATTTTTTAGGCCTTTTTTCAAAAAATAAATTCGCTATTTGGTCATTTTTAGTCTCTAATATATCCTATATTTTCATAAAATATGTTTTTTTATCATAATATTCGCCAAAATTTACACTTTTCACTAGTAAATTGTATGTTTCATATTTAATAATCACCTACCTATCTATATATATGTTTTTTTCAATCCAAAATAACCGCCTAAGATACTACACTTAAGTATACTATTAGAATCCATAAAAAATACCTTGTTTGACATGTGTGTAGTGTTCTTCCACTAAATACCAAAGAGGATGGTTCGAAAGAAAAAGTGGAGTTCTATTATGGATATAGAAGTGCAAGACCTATACGAGAAAGAAATTTTTTCTAGTGCTAGTTTGAGATGGCATGAAGTTCTAAAAGATGACAAATATGTTGATCATGTTGCAATAATTCCATATTCTAGAGTTCTATATTTCATCAAGGGGGAGGGAACCAATTTAGATGCACCATGTAGTTTCTTATGAATGTGAAATGTCGTGAAGGATGACCTTGATAATAGATATTCCACTTCCAATAAGTATTCAATGTGAGTAATCCTAGTATTGTGATACATGTGTTGTATATTGCTTATTTTTCTTTATGAGTTTACTTTAAAAAATTGCAAATGTACATAGATATTGGTGTTCTTATGGACCAAAAGATAAGAGGGATGCACCAAAACATTCCCAAAGAAGGAAATGCTATGTTCATAACAGAGGATTCCAATGACACTTCATTATTAAGGAAATAGTTGGTAGACCAAGGGATGCCATAATTACATACACTATGGATACACATGAGGATAATAATGGTTGGCCATTCCATGGAATCTTGATAGATAAAATGATCCAAGGGAAATATATGCACCTCCGATTTCAAGAGAAATGGTGTTGTCAGTCGAGGCATTATATGACATGGGATTGTCTACTGACATGGTTTGTGAGCGACACATGTTGGAGGTTCAAGAAGGTATATTCAACATGGATCCAAGAAGTGATCATGACAACATTTTGAAGAGATGTCATGAAAATTTTTCAATAGACTAGCTAAATCCAAATTTCAACTCAATAAGAATGATTCAACAAGAGCAAATTAGTCATTTTTTTCTACCAAAGGCTCGAAGGTAATGGTGTACCCTTTATAATTGGTATTCAAACAAAGTGGATGTTGCGCAAGATGGTTAAATACTCACATAATAGTATCATTGCAATGGATTCAATGTTTAGCACAAACAAATACGGGGTGAGTATATTCATTTAAATATGGGCACATATGTATACACACTTTATTTTTTATTTAATCATCTTTAATATTTATATTGTTGTGAATGTAGTATCAATTGTACACTCTACTCGTATATGACAAGAAAAAAAGTGGAGTCCCAATTTCATGGGTCGTTTCATCGCGAAACAGGTCAACTAACATTTCATTATGGTTGTCAAAACTCATGGATAGAGGTCGGCAATTTAAACCTAAATATACAGTGAATGCCTTCATGTCAGATGGCGAATTAGTTGAAATTAATGCAATAAGGTATTATGTTTGGAGAATAAGTAATCCTATGTGCTTAATGTTTTTTACAATTTACTAATTTATTTATTTGGTACAATTTTTTTCTTGTTGTAGGTCCATTATAGGTTGTCGAGTTTTATTATGTGTATGGCATGTAAGAATAGCTTGGTTAAAGAATTTTTACAAATTGGCTAGTTCTGAGGAAATTGGAAGGAAAATGTTTTCAGCATTAGGCACAATCATGAATAATTGACAAGATCCAGAGTTTGTTATCCAATATTTAAATCATTTTTATAGTGAATTTGCAAATGAGAAGCGTTTCTTGGAGAAATTATCAAGAAATTGGATGCAAGACCAAAAATTTCGTAAGAATTTATTCAATTTGTAGCAAAATAATTTATTTCTAGAATATGGCGAATTTCATAATTGTATTTTTTTCTCGCAAATATGTGGGAAAAAGGTAACGGGAATTTCCATCATTCCAAACAAGAGACAAACAATGTTATTGAAAGTTATCATAGCTTTTTAAAAATGAGATTCTTAAATGACCATAGAAGAAATTATGCACGACGGATGGATTAGTTTATCTACACTCTCCTCAAAAGGGTTGAATTGTATTACTAGAACATTGCTCGTCAAAAGAAAGTTGGTTTTGTAAACAACTACAAGTTGGAGCATATAATAGAGACATCTATCGAGAAATCCAAAAGTATTCCTGACCATCATTGTACTCTACATGTTTATATTCAAAATGCATATTGGGTGCAAATTCAGTCATCTTTGAAAAGATATCTTGTGGTTTATTCAGATCAAGGATTTAGTTCTTGTGATTGCCTATGGATATGAAAGGTAATTTTTGTAAACATGTTATTATATTAGGCATGTTGCGTCGAGACTTTAATGATTCTATGGACATCAATTGATTAGCTAAGTTTGATGTTGATATTGATATCACAAATAGTGGGTCTCAAATCATGCAACATGATTATGAAATTGTTGATGATCAAAACATTTCAAATGCAAGAAATGAAACTTTCGATCCTATCATCAATGAAATTAATGACTCTGACCTTGGGAGATTACAAGATATTTTTTATAGATGCAACAAAAAGATCCAAGAAACAATGATGCAACCTCCACATTCTATTTCAAAGGAATTATTGATGGAAGTGGTTGTGGACAAGTTTGTTGCTGAAATGAAGAATCAATGCATAAATGATTTTGATATTAAGTATAATGATAATGAGGCTACATTGAATCAAAGAAAAAGCTTTCTAAGTCCCAAAAAGAGGTCTTTCCAACGATAAAAAAAGCATCAGTTGCTACAAGACTTGAACACTACACCCATTCAAGGTCATGATAATGCTTCCAAAATTATTTCCAATGTTGATGCAACACAATATAATTTTCCAGTAGAAGATGGAGCTCGTTCAAAGATGAAATATCTTGAAGAGGAACTAGAGACAATGTATGCAAAGAAGAGGTCAACAACAACTGCTCCAGGTATTATTTGAACTAAAATGTCTCTAATGGAGTGACAGAACATACCAAATATTATAATTGTAATATATTGACAGGTGGAGAATATATTTTGCGAGCCACACCACAAAGTGTAGCAAGGCATAGGAATTGCATTAGAAAATTTTCAAATTTGGACGATTCCATGAAGTTGGTTCACGATTTTTGGCAAGAGGGGCACCACAAATTTGTGCATATGACCCTCGATCAAGGTATTTTAAATCCCTCTATTGAGGTATTAAAACCTCGATCAAGGGTTTAAAAATACCTCGATCAAGGGCTTTAAAACACCTCGATAGAGGGTTAAAAGACCTCGATCCAGTTATTGAAAAATCGATCGAGGGATTGGTTAAACCCCCTATCGAGGAATTGCTTGATCTAGTTGTTGAAACAAAATTAAAAAAAAATAGGCTCGCAGCCGACCTGATCCAATTCCAACAAAAGTGACCAGCCGAGCCACTTAAAAACCTCCCATCTGGTATTTTTAATCTTGGCATTAAAGTATCTAAAAAAATACATTTATAAAAATATTGGCCGCCTTGCAAAACAAACCCTATATAAATGAGGAAAAAAAAACTTTCACAAAAATCTCCAATAAAATCTTCAACAAGTCAACATGACAACTATGTCAATGTTGCAAGTGGCATATATGTAACTCATTCATCTTGCCAATGGGTTATAGGAATGCAAGTATCCATAATACGATCATGGTCAGCTGCTGCCATCTTCCATCTCTTTGGCTCACCTCTCTTCACCTTGATTTATGTTAGATGTATCCGAGCTTCCACCACTAAATGACTGTATTGACATGATATATATTGAGGCATAAAATCTCTGTAAATAATATAAGCACATTTTTTCACTCTTTCCAAAAGTGCCCCATCAGAACCAGGTCTCCAATTTGGTATGTGAACTCTCCATCTTGATAGGGTCACACCAACCTACTTTTAATTTGTGTGCACCGCATCAAATAATATGCCACATTTTCTTGATTGCGGACGAGTGCAATGACAACAAATACATCACCTACGAGAGAAATTACAAATATTATTCAAATGTCCTACATGCATTTCTACAAGATTTGTATATGTGTAATATATAGTGAACTAATTAACTTAATGAAGTCTTGTACCTTCCCTAACCACATCAAAAACTCGATCATGATCTAGTGAGACCCTTGCCTCGTTAGTGTGCATCTCTTTCCATGTTGGAATTGGATGTGGGCCCTCTGGATGAAGAAGGTCATATTTACATGGTTTCACATATACATCTTTTTCATAGTGATGAAGCCCGCATCCATTTTCATCAATGCAAAACGTCGTAAAAACAAGAATACTTCCTCATTTCAATGGAGAATATGTCGCCCATGTCTTTACTCCGAACAAAATGTAATTCCCTCATACCAGGGATGGTCTCACAATACCACGACATGGATCTATTCACATTACCAAGGGAAACATCCCAAAAGAACCTTCATGGAATTCAATTTGTCATATATAAATTCCTACTGAGCAAGTGTTCTTTTGGAAATGATGATATTTAATGATATTAGCTTATTAATTAAGTTTGGAGTTTATTACATGCATACTAGACTTGCTTGTTCACGACCTTGATGTCCCAAATGTCGTGTGCACCAATTAACTACTTCTCCGAAACATTTGAGTTGGGTTGCACCATGGCTCATCTGGTACCTTCAAAGTGCTCGATTCACACATGCACTTGTGCCATCATGTTCACCCTTTCCATGCCCTATTTCAAAAAAGCTCAATGTGTGTTGGACTTGACGAGCTATTTTATTCCTTTTAATTAAATTGAAATGAAATGAAAAGCTTGTTCATAAATTATCAACCCAGGGCTATAAAAGCTTATGAGCTACCAAGCACAATATATGCCAAACAATGCAACTCAAAAGATCTTTAACACAGATGAAATGAATTACTAAATCAAAATTAGAATGTAATCTTTTGGTGAATGGATTCCTGAGAAATTGCTGAATACTGAAAGGATCTTGCGATCAAATGAAAGCATCTAACTATCAATAACATTCAGCTAAACTACAGAAAAGATCTTTTGAATTAATGAAAGCATCTAACTATCAATACCATTCAGCTAGACTACGGAAAGAAATCACTACCAACAACAATCTGTCAAATTACAGAAAGCAATTAAATGTCCAATTCTAATTAACAAGCTGAGAAATCCCTGATGAAAATAACTCACTAAATCACAATTGTAATGAAAAGGTTGAATAACTAATCAAATTTTATGATCTGCTTCTACTCTTGAACACTCACAACAGAATTCTGAAAGAACCTAATTACATCCATTCACTATAGAATTTATATTAATTTGACATTCATCATTCATATACTCCTCTGGAAACGGTAACAAAAATAACTCTGTAATCAAATCTCACTACTCATTAAAGGATTCACACGCAACTATGATCACACACCAATTCTGCATATCAATTAATTGAACCAATCCACACTGCATTAATAATTAAACTATTAATCTGAACACACATGCATAAAGGAAAGAAATCCTATTTATAGCAGCAATTGTCACAGAAGGGGGCCCTGCCTTCGGCAATAGGAGCTGAACAGCCTCTCAATTACACGAAATTAATCAACACATCGAATCAGATAAAACCAGGAATCTCCTGTATATAAAAGCTTGATACAGTGTTCAATAGTTCTTATGCAATTGAGGCTAACCCTTCTGAAGAGTCCCCATGTCTTTTATACATCAATGCTTATGAGAGGATAAATGAGAAATCACATAGTTACAATGAATTCCCCAATAAATCCTAGCTATGGATCTTTAATAAGATATTTCAGGGATATACATCATGGAAAGTGGAGGAAGATCCCAGGGATGTTGGGATGGTCAACTATGAGTCATCATAGACCCATAATACCGAATTAAGCATAAAACCTCCATCTCCTTGGATCGACTGCAGCATCATCTGAATGTTGGATAGGTAACCAAAATAATGTAACAGAATACATCAAGCTGGATACCTCGCTGTAATAGCTCTAGACTGAAATGCATATCTTCCAGCTTCCATAGTCCTTCATTCTGCAACCTATAGATAAACTGATACCGAACTTGAAACATAACTTCTTAAGTAGGAAATAATGGCAGCATATCCCTATCAATCATAAGCAATTGACAAATAGCAGAAAGGACCAGATCAATTCTTACCAAGGCTAAAATGTGCAAAATGCAACCAAAAGAGCCAATAGTAATACAAGAGTATGTCAAAAAGGAGTAAAAAACAAAGTAGAAAGGAGGAACAAAAAGGGTCATATGCACAGCCCGTGATCTCCCCCCAACCAAAGGGTTTGCATGTCCCTATGCAAACTAAGACCGTGATCCACTAACAGGGGTGCTTGGAGAGCTGCTTAGGCATTCATCACTCCATTTATAGGAGGAATGGCCACCTTCTATTATGCTGTAAAAACCTTTCTGTTCTCCCATAATTCTAAAAAACTCATTGTCTTCCCCATCCACCACAGGGCACCAAAGTATAGGGAAGTGAAATCGGAGCCCAATCCAATTGGCTCTCTGTGTGCTCAAGAAATCAAAGTAAACTTGTATTCTGTCTAAGGCTCACTCAAACATCCTAACATAGAAGGTGTCTTTCCTTTTCAAGTCCAGGCTCAGAGCATTAATCCTCCTTCATAGACAGAGCATCACCACCAACCTATGAAAAGGAATCCAAGTCCTACATTCATGAACAACTTTAGACTGAGCAGACTCCAGGAGAGTATCGAATTATGAATCTTGCATAACCTGGTTCCTGGCCATAAATAACTTTTCAACTAAGGGGGAACCTCTCACCCAAAGGGAATCTTCCCATTCAATATTTTCTACAGCAGTGGTAGCATTGTTCCCTCTCAAATGATTTCTCATGAAGGACATGAATGCCTTCAGTTGTACTTCCCCTACATGAGGGTTTGGATCCCAATCTTCATAATCAGTCATGACCAGGTTGTGCATATATAATTCACACAGAAAATACTGTTCTTCGTCATTACTCCTGGAAAAGGCATCAACAAACTGATCTTCTGTCTCAATATGATCATTACATCCCATAGTTATTGTTGACAGCCTAAAAGATATAAGTTGTTCTTTTAAAAACACAGAATACAAATTCGAAGGGGGTCTTAGATTCCTCATGGAATGAGCCAGATAATTCATATACTCTTTTTGAAATTTTAATTTTTCCACTTCTTGACCAAGCCTTCTCATAGCCATGGCGTAATTTTGTCTCTGCAGCTGTTCTATAATTGTCTCTTGTTCTTTCCCTTATTTTTCTAATTTCTGGCCAATTTTAAACGTCCCTCCAGGTCTCCTGCTGTCGCTTGTAGCTGAGCTACCATTTCTTCTAGATATTTTATTTGGGCTTCGTCAGAAGGGTTCTCTTCATGTAACTCCTGACCTCCTGGTCCTTCTGTTTCAAAACCTTTTGGTTCTTCTACTTCAGAATCTTCCTTAGGCTCCATACTTCTTGCTTGCATGCTATCCTCTGTTCCTTCATCTCTGTAATTTTCCTTTTGTTCATCTTCCCATGCTACGGCCTACAATAGGGAGTCCATCTTATATCTCTCCATCCTCTGAACTTGCTCTTGTAGGATCGCCACTTCTTCTATTTTCTCATGATAATAGATTTTCAAAGTCCCGTGGTCTTTCTTCAATTTTCCATATGCCTTATGATACTTGCATAATAGGAATTACTGGAATCTCCTAATCCTTCTACCTTGTGATTTTCTGAACAAAGCCGTCCATCGTTTTTCTCCCTTTTGCTGCTTCTCCATGTTCTGCAACCCTAATTGATTTTCCTGGTTTTTACTGGTACTTTCTGTTATAATGAATACTTCCTGTTCTTCCTCCATTTCCTTATTCCGGTCCAGCAATTCTTTCTAGTTTTGTCGCCCTTCCCGAGCTCTGGATCTTGTCCGAGTATGAGGTCCTTCTATCAAACAAGTTGGGGTTTCGGCTTGAAGGCTTCTCATTGGGACTACCTGGAATGGTTTCTCCTGTTGGATTTCTGGGGTAATTTCCAGTATTTTCCTCTTCTTTTTTCTTGTTTGACCATCACTCGAGGATGTACCCATGAACGATTCCCATGTCTGGTTCTGTTTCTATAGGGCATCTTCTACCAATAACCTGATCAACCCGTGATGTGCCAGGCTTGTATCTGGATTATTGCTGCTTCTGACCATTTTGCTCATTAATTCTAGGGACTTCCACAGAAAATATGGCATGTCGATGTATTTCTGGTGCCTTAAGTGGTTCAAAATTTTAAAGTGATAAGCAAAAATCAAACTGAACCTACCTTCACATGTGATGAATTTGATTATGCAGAGTGCCACCTCGCTCCATGGAACTGGTAATGAAGCTCGGTTTGTCCCCTTTTCCGTCCCTTGCAGTGATTCACTAGGTTTAAAAAATGCATCAATAAGAGGTTTTATTGCCACTCGTCTTTCAAACCATTTCTCACCCATCTGTGGTAATCCAGAAACCCTCGCAACTGTCATCTCATCCGCTGGAATTTTCAATCCCCATACTTCTGCAAC
Organism: Larix kaempferi; assembly: GCA_027924585.1. Classification (NCBI taxonomy): domain Eukaryota; kingdom Viridiplantae; phylum Streptophyta; class Pinopsida; order Pinales; family Pinaceae; genus Larix; species Larix kaempferi. The sequence goes on along the minus strand of BSBM01001082.1, from coordinate 4,064,284 downwards.
TTTTCCATCATATGTGAGTTCAAATTCCATAGTGATTGCAGCGTCTCCTTTCTTCATTCTGTCGAAATATGCCAGCCATCCTGCCTACTGGAAAACTGTTGTTACCTCCTTGTTGCCATAGACCATATCAATGCTTCCTGGTTCACTTCGGAAAACTGTTGTTACCTCCTTGTTGCCCCCTTCATTGCATTTCGCTTCTTATTGCTCCCCAAATGCTTACAGTTTCTCAAATCCCTGCCAATTCCGAGAGAAAGATTGGATTTGGGTTAAGCGGAGGTGGATTATCAAACAATGACTGGTTTTACCGAATTTTTAAAGGCGCCCCCGATTCTCCCCCCCAACTAACTCAACACACGACCTCTTGTGGCACTAACTAGCATGATAGATCATGACCCGTCCTTCTGTACTTATCAATTGCCAATGAAAGATGGGTACGTACCTGCCTTACCTGAGAAGAGATGAGTAGAGTACAAATCCGGTTGGTTGCAATAATTGGACTAGATGGTGAATGGAAGGTTCTCCAGTTGTAGCATTGATGGTCTTTTGTGATGCTGACGAACTGTGATGATCTTCTTGGTAGCGGTCCTGTCAGATAGAATTGGATATGACTTCAGTTTGGCTGCTGAAAAGGATCTGTAATGCCACAGATCAACTAATGAGTGTTCAGGTTTTATTTGCTAGCGACGTCGAGTGATGATGGGCCCGTACAGATAAATGAGATGCCGCCATATGGCTATGGCGTGAAAGGTGGCCGCGGTACATTATGACAAATGATTCTGTGGTATTGCGGAAAGTGGAAAAACTAAATGGGGGTTATGTACCGGGATGGAAAGGTTTCAGTAGTGGAATGGAAAGGGTATTGGTATTAGAGCGGAAGGGGGTTTAGTAACAGAATGGAACATGTTCTATAATAAAACAGAAAGAGGTTCTGTCGTGCAACGGAACATGTTCCGTAATAAAGTGGAAAAGGGTTTTGGTAACAGAATGGAACATGTTCCGTAATGAAACGGGAAGAGGTTTTGTAGTGCAGCGGAACATGTTCTGTAGTGGAGCGGAAAAGGTTTTGCAATAAATGGTTTTATTCCAGAAAGCAAGGCCATCCAAAAGCGAACATGAGAGGGATGGAATAAAGAAGGGGAACTAGGATAGAATGTCCCTGTAGCAAATAAACAGATAGACTTATTAGAATCCAAAATTTTCTATTTTATTTCATTTTTTAGGCTGCGTCCAAGTAGGATTTTTACAGTTCATTTTTCTTGTTTCTTTACATTTTTCTTTTTTCTCTCTTTTTTTTTAAAGGGATGCGTCCTAGAAGGATTTTCACAGTCCATTTTCTTTTTTCTTTTTCTCTCTTTTTTTTTAAAATTTTTATTCTTCAAATATTGAGCTAGTGATCTGGAAATCATTGGTGCACCAGCAGGAAGCAATGTTGCGGATGAACACCTCTTTGGACAATGGTTTCTTATAGGGTCTTAGTCTGTGACCATTGTAGCTAGGGTTTTACCCCTAGCTTGTGCCAATGAGCACCTACTAAGGAGAATGGACTCCTTAGTAGCAGTTCAATAATGATTAAATGATTAAGCTAAAACAACAATTAACAAACTACTCTAAACATTGCATGAGACATAAATAAAAGATGTAAAAAATGGTTTTATATTAATGTTACCTTGAGTGTCAAGGTTGGTGAAGCCCTTTGCAGTGTCCAAGAGGATGCTCCAAGCTTCTGAATGCTCCTTTCTCCTTCTCCAATGTTGGGGATGGGCCAAAGGTGGCTCTCAAGGTGAAAATAGTTCAAAGGTGAACTAGGGTTTCGAGAGAGATTTTGGCAGAGTAAGGGTGCTTGTGATTGTGGATATGGAATAAGGGATCTCCATCACCTATTTATAGTTTTTTGGTGGTGGAGTGCTGACCCATGGTTTTAGGAAACACATGGTTTTGGGCAGCTGTATAGGGTTTTTTCCTCCTTTTCCTCATTATTTTATATTTTTTATTCCCTTTTTAGGGGATTTTTGCTATTTTTGGAGGAAAAGGGGGTTTTTTAGCCTTTTTTAGGCTATTTTGATGGTTTTGTGGCCTTTTGGAGGCATTTTAGGCCTTTTGGAGGCTTTTTAATGGGATTTTTTGAGATTTTAAGGGAAAAATGGTAGGAAAATGGACAAATGAGCCATATAATGTGGTAATGAGGTAGTGAACACTTTTTGGGTGTTAACAGATTGCCCCCTGATGTGCGAGGTCAGGAGCTAATCGTATGGCCGATGGACATCATAAGTCATGAATGGTTTTCCTGGGATGTGGAGAGAAGAGAAGAAACAAACTGGAGCCCGGAACAACGATCCCGAACAACTGCAAGGACTAAAAGTACATAACCTCAATAACGGATGAGGAATCATCTGATCATATGGACGAGGCGGGCATTCCCATGCTCGTATCAGGATATAACATAATAACAACAATGGGGTCCAAAAAATGGGGACCTGACATATACATAACCTCAAATACTGACTGAGGAATAATCTCAATATATGGACGAGGCGGGCATACCCATGCTCGTATCCAGATACATAAACATAACTGTAAGGCCCGAAAAGGGGGACCTGTAAGGTACATGACCACTGTGTACATCATAAGAGTCCAAAGGGGACACAAATCTGGGACATACTGCTGAGCGGATCATGTGTAATCTGAAGAACTGGTGCACTGGAATCTGAACAGTGCTGCTGAAAGTGGTACCAAAGGAACTGATGGGCTGCTGGATCATAGTGACTGGGAGCAACAACCTCGATGGTACACTGAACTGGGATAAACCTGGGTACTCAAGGAAGCATAGAACTGGATGGCTTCCGAATACAAACGCCAACGCAGCCCGGACATCCACGGGAACATATAACTGGCCGTTCCGAAGTGACTCACCAATGTGCTAGAGTCGGGGGAAATCCGGGGTCTTCGACGAAAGACTGATGGGATATAATCCTACGCGATCCTCAACGATGCGATCAAGGTGCTGAAGTCGAGCATGTGAGGAACAACCACTCGGAGAGGCAATGATGTCTCCTCTCAGAATGATCCGTAGGCACTTACCACAGATGGTGATAAGTCCAAGGCGTAGGGACCTCTGGGCCTATCCTCTGGAATAGAGGAGCTGTCGTCGACAGAGGGAGACCTGCAACTATCAAGGCAATGATGTTTCCTTGACAGGAGCGCGAGGTAAACGACCGAAATGGGATAGTGCTGATGGTAGGACTGACAAACTGTGGTGGGACAACTGGGCAAGTAGAGTGGGTGGACTCAAACGTCCTTTGTTCAGAGTATGATAATTGGAATGATCTGGCAGCATATGAAACTGACTAAGGGGAGATGGATCATAGCTGTATGGGATCTGGGAAGGTTACTGGGCTGAGGGAGACTCAAGCTGGGGTACAATGGCAGGAGACTGCAGAATACTCTGAACAAAGGCGACCTGATTGGGGGTGCTGCCGAGATGATAGATCAAAGTGCCAAGAGGCACGGGGGAAAACTTCTTCATGGGTTAAGGAACTAGAAGAAGTGTATGTAAAATGGTACTGTTGTGTGGATTTTACGAGCCCAGGACAGTTCATGCTCGTGGTTGCTTTCAATTTTAAGGAGTCTGAAAGCAAATAAGAAGACTCTGAAGTAATGGAATGGTACTGTCGTGTGGATTTTACGAGCCCAGGACAGTTTATGCTCGTGGTTGCTTTCAATTTTAGAGAGTCTGAAAGCAAGTAAGAAGACTCCAGGGGGTTGCTTTTTCGTAGATTTAGTCTCCAAGGCCCAAAGAAGCATAAAAGGATGCAATGAAGAACTCTTCTAGCCGGTGTGACTAGAGTATTCCTTTTTCGTAATTAGTCTACCAGGTCCGGAAAAGGGTTAAACTTATACCAGATAGACGCCCTTTCAGGTACTTTAACGAGCATGAAAGGAAGCAAGATTGCTCGGCGATCTTTTCATTCTTTTAGGAGTCAGAAAAGAGCTTAACGGAAACTCCCTAAGTGCCTTTTTCGTAAAGGACTTGTCCGGCCCGAAAAAGGGATAAAATTATACCGAACAAAAGGAATGGCCAGGCAAGGAGGAAGTGTTCAATCAAGGTTTAGTAATGATGACCAAGAACGAGGGTAGGTGGGAACACTGATGGACCTCCTTGCGGGGTAGATGAAATGGTGGCAAAATAACGAAACATTTGCAGTATGACAGGAGTGAATGGCTCATGTAAAAATGTGGAACAATCCGATAGCGACCGATGTGGTACGCGAACCGAGGCAGCAAGGTGTTGGGACACAATGTTGAAATTGTATCAAGTGAGAGCGAGAAATGATCTCAAGCGTCATCACGAGCTCGGAAAAATGAATCTGGCGATATAAAGGATGTCAAAAACGGGTAACGGCCGATGTGGCACGCAAACCGAGGTGACGGGGGTATTTTGAAAAATGCCCGGAAAATCTGGAGGTGAGAGCGAGAAATGATCTCAAGCATCATCACGAGCTCGGAAAAATGAATCCGGCGATATAAAGGATGTCAAAAACGGGTGAAGGCCGATGTGGCACGCAAACCGAGGTGACAGGGGCATTTTGAAAAATGCCCGAAAAAACTGAAGGTGAGAGCGAGAAATGATCTCAAGCATCATCACCATCTCAGAAAAATGAATCCGATGATATAAAATATGTGAAAAATGGAGAACGGCCGATGTGGCACGCAAACCGAGGCGACAAGGTGTCATGTCACGATGTCAATAAAGGTTTTGGTGAGAGCGAGAAATGATCTCAAGCATCATCACGAGCGCGGAAAAATGAATCCGGCAATGCAAATGGTGCGAAAAACGGAGGTCATAAGGACTCCGGAATGGTCAAAGGAAAGAACTATGTTAAAAATGACTATAAATAAAGGTGAGCCCACCAAGCCAAGGATGCAGTGGTAGGGAGAAATGATGACCCGCGGGGGCAGAATACTAGGTGTATTGAATCAAATCAAATCTACAAGTTATACGTGACCTCAAAAATGGTTGAGATCACAAATGTGACAAAGTGGGCAGGGTTAATGACCTTCCCCTATGCTATGTGCATGGGGTTTGTGATTATGGATCACATATCTGGTGGTTTGAATGATGGGGTCATTCACGTGCTGAGATAGATGTGATGGGGAAGGTTCAAAATGGTTGATCATGCCCCCTATCCCAGGGTCAAGGGAATCTATGATGCCCCCTAACTAAGAGGTGTCAATGTGGTGCTCTATAATGGCGGGGTCAAGACCGGGCATCTTAGTATAGGACTAAGCAAAGACATCACGGAATTCTCTAAAAAGGTGTATGTAGTCCTCAATCTCTTGTTTACTGCAGAATGCTCCTAAAGTAATGAGTTCAGGGGCACGACCTGGAGCAGCAATATCAACTTGGATGACAGTTGAGATGTTGGCCATGTTGCCCTCCTCGAAGGCATCAGGAGCAGGAATAGGGTCCTTGAACCAGTCAACCTTGGTGGGGAGGAAGTCTTTGGATTCGACCGCGTATTGGGTAGCGGTGGAAGAGATCATATAGATGGTATTAACCTCTCCGGAAGGTGAAGAGTCTGGGGGGTAGATCTCCTCAATGGTAGGTGGTGCCGTCTCAAGATCCAGATTATTCATCTCATAAAGAGCTGCTCTGTAATCCGGGAGATCGGGACAATGATGTGAATAATGCCCGTAAATACCGCATATGGCGCAGGAGTGGTTGGTACGTAGGGACTTATCTTTAGGCTTAGGAGTAGGGTTTAGTTCGACTGTTGGGATGTTAGGATCGTCATCGAGCATTTGCATGTGCTTCTGCAATGCAGGTAACTGTGGGCATTGGTGGGTCGCATGGCCCAACTCGTCACACAGCGAGCATTTGGGAGGAGCACGAAACACTGGAGGGTTCTTGACTGTCTTGGGAGGTGGGACAGCAGTGTAAGGTTGTGGACCTCTGCCCCCAGTGGGTTTGGTAGTAGGAGGAGGTGTCGTGGAGGACGAAGGGGTAGAGACACCGGGAGGTGGCTGAGTGGTAGTAGCCATGGGTTGCACCGGCTGGAGGACGACATCAGGTGTCGGCGGGCGAACGGGAGGCGAAAGATACCATACAGGTAATCCCAAGGTTAACCCAGGGAGGCTAAGGGTAGCCATGACCGGGGCACTTACTACTCCCGATGGAGGGACTAGGAAGGGGATCGTATGGATCGGTGTAACACCAATGTGGCTAGGTACCAATGGTGGTTTAGGCAACAAGGGTGGTTGAGTGTTAGGTGGTAGGTTGTCGTGGGACAAGGTACATAAATCAGACACTTCGGGCGTAGATGACGGCGGAGGAATGGAGTGAAAGGTGGAAGTCATCGGCGCGTCTGAGTAGACTCCAGGCCCCGTAGAGGAAACAAACGAGGTGGTGGCAGGGGAAACAGGTTGTTCAACCATGGGGAGAACATTTTCCGGTGCCGCCGGAGCACTGGGATCATAGTAGGTGAGCTGGTCAATCTTAACCACGCGTCCTTCATGGGGGAACATCATGGTGCGAAAGACAGAAGAGGCAACCGCCCGCATGGCATACATGTAGCTGCGGCCAAGTAGAAGGTTGTAATCCAATTGGGCATTGATTACCTCTATATCAATAAGAACTGTTTTACCACCTAACTGGACAGGAACGTTGGGCAGGAGGCCTTGGGGCTGGGCCGAACGACCGTCGTAGGCACGTAACGCAGTGGTGGACTGCTGGAGAGGATGGGATCCTAGCTTCTGCCATACAAATGTAGACATAACGCATGTGGAAGCACCCTCATCGATGATGCACCGATGGATAACAAGATTCCTAACGGAGACTGTAACTTGGAAGGCTAAGCTGGAAGGTAGGCGTGGTTCAGACTGGTCTAAATCAAACGCCATCAAATGTGAATCAGTTGGGTCAATCCCCCCGATGGCGGAAAGTAAAGTCTTGCGCTGGGAAGGGCAGTTCTTCAAGACTTCCAACGCAGACATGGTTGCGGGAGATTGGGCTAGGTCGTCTACGATGTTGTAGTTTGACGCAGCACGCGCGTTAGGGTTATTGTTGATTCGGCGAAGTGGAAAACGAGGTGCTTTCGCGGCGCCGTCTATGGGAGGCGGAGGTATACGTAACGCCTGATCGGTGGGATGAGCGTTAGTAGGTTTATCCGTGGGAGTGGCTTCAGAGGTGGAGCCATATTGGTTTCGACGGGTCTGTAGGTTGACGTCAGCAGATGACATCATCAGTAAGTGGTGGGTACCTGAGTCGAACATGGGTTGATCAGGAGCAGCGTAGGTGATCTGTTGTTGTTGGGGTTGCATGTTAGTTTGAGGGGCCAACGGCTGAGTGTTCACCACGCCTTGGGTCGGTAAGGGGTTTTGCAGCACCAAAGGGGGTTGCTGAGGTTGGGGGGGGTTGGGCGGTGCTTGGGGAGCCGCATGCCCTTGGCGATGGGCCTCGTCAACCCAAAGCTGCCGAGCTCGCTCCAAGTGTGGGCAAGCATGGGTGTAATGTCCATAGACTCCGCAAATAGAACAAGGGTGGTTTGTTCGCAGATTGGGGTTTTTGGCCTGCTTGGGCGGGCGATCAGGGTTTTGATTAGCGGGGGCCGCATTGTTGTTGTCAGGGGGATTAGCCGGTTGACCAGCTTGGTCTGTAGGTTGGTTGTTTCCGCGATTACGGCCCTTGCCGCGGTTCTGTTGGCCCTGGTTACGTTGGTTATTCTGGTTTTGCTGCGGGTTATGTTGGGCGTAAACTTGCCCTTGGGCAGCAGGTGGATTTTGAGGTTGCGCAGGTGCAGGAGCAGGCTGCGGAGGATGATATGTAGGTTGAGGCTGAGCAGGTGCAGCAACTTGAGGGGATTGCTGATAGGACTGCGGAGTAGGTTGTGGATGTTCCGCAGGGGCTGCCTGTGGCGGATAATAAGCTGGTGGGGCTTGTGAAGGCGCAGGAGCCGGGGCAGTCTGCTGATGGTAGTAAGGCTGAGGGGCGACTGGAGGAGCATAAGCAGGAGTCGCATACCCAAAGCACTGAGGTGGACATGAGGGTCCATGGGCATGGTGATGTGTCATGGGAGCATATGAGTTGGTTGCTCCCGACTGGGAGGTAGCCCTCGACAGGTCGGGGCCAGGGGTAGGACGTGCTATAGAAAATGGTTGGGGATGCGAAGAAACACGGCCAATGATACCATCTGCAGCGTGGGATGCCCCCGGCGCATCATGCTGGGAGGACTCGCTGCGAGGGGCGTCAGGTATAATGGTATAAAGGTAACCCGATTGGGCATAAATGAGGTCGAACTGTTGTGCCTTAAGGATGGCTTCTTCTTCAGACTGGGGTCTTTCTGAGGCTACATCCTTAGCAATAACAGGGAGAAGGGATTTGAGGAACCAATCTAGGAAGATACGGTCGTCAAGTTTGATCTTGCATAAGCTACGGCGTCGACGCCACTCATGGATGTGGTCCGTGATATGGGTAGCCGTGTTTTGTCTACAAGATAGAAGGATTTCAACGCCCGCGTCATAGCGGACAGGCAACTGGAAGAACTGCAGGAAGGTCGAGGCCAGGGAAGCAAAGGTGGCGTGGGTCCCATGAGGTTGCTCGATATACCACTTGGCTGCAGAGCCAGTGAAGGTGCGCTGTAAGAGACGGAGGCGAACAGAGTCATCCACGATGGAGTTAGAGGAACACCATAGGTGGAAAGACATGATATGGTTTTGTGGGTCCTCACCGGCCCTACCCTCGAACTTAGGGATGTCAGAGGGTAGTTTGGTAGGCATATGAGGCCACATAGGGTCGTGTCGAATAGGATCGTTGGTCAATCTGGCCAGGTCAGGTAGGTTGAGGCTAGCCATGAACGGCAAACTGGAAGAAGGCTGTGACACAGTAGTGCTGTGGACCAAGTTGGGGCCAGTGCCCCCAAGTGGAGGGACAAGATGTGAGGTGGTGCCCCCAAGTGGGGGAACTGAGGTAGTGAAGGATGGTCCAGCACCACCATGGGTAGTGTGAGCCACTGATGTAGGGGGGATAGGTATTCCCGCTGTGGGAATAGGTACCGTGAGGGGAACGGTAGATGGTTGCCCCATGGAGGGCATACCCAAAATAGGTGTAGTAACTGGTGTAGTGGTGGATGTGCCACCAATGGTCCCTATGACAAATGGAGTGGAAGTCGTGCCAGCCATGGGGCTAGTAGGGGCAGTATAAATAGGGTTCTCAGACTCTTCGTCAGAATCAGAGGTAAAGTAAGGTGCGTCACTATCTGGTGACGGAGACCTACGTCGCTGACGAGTGGAGTCAAGTGACAAGGCTCTGGATCTGTGATGAGTGGTATCAACGGACAATGATCAGAATCTATGACGAGTGGTGTCAAGAGAACCGTGCTGTGGGGGCTCGCCCCTGAGGCGCCGAGAATGTCTCGGGGACTCAATGGTGATGGATGGTGTCTAGTCTCTGTGGGTTGAGGTGAGTATAAAAACAGCTCAAAAATCCTAATGCAACCCAGTGTGCAGAAGGAGAGCTAAAAAGCAAGGCACTCAGGCCAACAACCAACTCAAAACACCCACTGCAACAGCTGTGCTACAATAGGTGGAGTAACAACAAAGATGGTCAGAATACCAACAAGCAGCAGGTTTCCTAGAAAAGAAAAATGGTGGACTCACTAGACCAAAGGGAGGTAAAGGAGCATGCAAACACCTAGCTAAAAGTATTCTGACTCAACTAAACATATCCTCTGCAAGGTGATGAAATCCAAGTCAGACAATATGAGTAGGAAAGCCAAGTGGCTATGATATCCCCCTACCGGGAGGGACACCGGGTAGTCAATCCTAGAAGAATGGCAACTAAGATACCCCGTTCATGACACGTCCAGAAAGGTGAATCTGCCGTTTAGTTCGTTGACCGCAATACCCCTATACAGGGATATCCCGCGAACCGCGAAAGGTAGCCCTTCGGTTACTGAATGGAGTGCGGTATTCCACTCAGGCCTCCGGAACCAGTCTCCCGACTTCAACCCTCCTAAGGGAGAGGCCCTCTGACAAACTGGTCGTGACCGTGCCAAAAAGTACTAGGGGATTTTGGTTCCCTATTTGGACAACAACTATGTCTCAAGTGAAATAACCAAGGGGTGTTATTGGAAGCCTATCCCCCTGATCCTACCTAACTACAATGATTCTTTTGTGTTCCCCAAGTGGGGTTAGAATGTTGGTTTAGTTAAGTACTTTTTAAGGGTCACTTGATTTTATGTGACAGAGTGTGTGCTCGTGAGGTGTTGAACCCAAAAATAGAAGTGCCACCAGGGAGGGCAACTTCCAATCTATCAATAATGCTGAAATTGATTCTTTTAACTTGCAAAATTTTCTGAAATAAAAATACTGAAATTTTAAAAAGATTCTGTAAAAGGAACAGAAATTATGTTGCAGAAAGGCTGTAAGGAAGTGGGCTGCAGGTGGGACAGAGGGCTGTTCAAATGCAGAAAATATTGCAGCAAGAGGGGCTGGGCTCAAAACAGGAAAAGAGCAGAAATCAGACCGCGGGTCTGTGGCGGATCAGAACAGGCCGACCGCGGGTTTGAGGGAAACAGCGGCGGTCAGGTCGCGGCTATCGGGCCAACAGAGGCAGTCGGGACGCAGGAAACAGGGGAAAAGGCCCAGTCGGGTCGCGGCTATCGGGCCAACAGTGGCAGTCGGGACGCAGGAAAAATGGAAAAAGAAACAGTCGGGACGCGGCTAAAAGGATAACAAGCGCAGTCGGGACGCCCGAAAGAGGCAGAAAGCCGCAGTCGGGACGTGTGAAAAAGGCCGACAGGCGCAGTCAGATCGCGGCAAACAGGCTGATTAGCCACGGTCGGATCGCAGGTAACAGACTTGAATCCGCCGGCAGAGCGTCGGAAGCAGTCTGAGAGCCACGGTCGGATCGCGGGTAAAGGCCTGAAAGGCGCGGTCGGGACGCGACTGTAGAGGGAAAAAGACGCGGTATGCGGCGGCCGAAAGGGACAGCCGAAAGGAAAAAATTTAAAAACAGAAACCAGAAATTCGAAAACTAGGGGAGTCGCCAAAACTGTAGCTAGGGTTTTACCCCTAGCTTGTGCCAATGAGCACCTACTAAGGAGAATGGACTCCTTAGTAGCAGTTCAATAATGATTAAATGATTAAGCTAAAACAACAATTAACAAACTACTCTAAACATTGCATGAGACATAAATAAAAGATGTAAAAAATGGTTTTATATTAATGTTACCTTGAGTGTCAAGGTTGGTGAAGCCCTTTGCAGTGTCCAAGAGGATGCTCCAAGCTTCTGAATGCTCCTTTCTCCTTCTCCAATGTTGGGGATGGGCCAAAGGTGGCTCTCAAGGTGAAAATAGTTCAAAGGTGAACTAGGGTTTCGAGAGAGATTTTGGCAGAGTAAGGGTGCTTGTGATTGTGGATATGGAATAAGGGATCTCCATCACCTATTTATAGTTTTTTGGTGGTGGAGTGCTGACCCATGGTTTTAGGAAACACATGGTTTTGGGCAGCTGTATAGGGTTTTTTCCTCCTTTTCCTCATTATTTTATATTTTTTTATTCCCTTTTTAGGGGATTTTTGCTATTTTTGGAGGAAAAGGGGGTTTTTTAGCCTTTTTTAGGCTATTTTGATGGTTTTGTGGCCTTTTGGAGGCATTTTAGGCCTTTTGGAGGCTTTTTAATGGGATTTTTTGAGATTTTAAGGGAAAAATGGTAGGAAAATGGACAAATGAGCCATATAATGTGGTAATGAGGTAGTGAACACTTTTTGGGTGTTAACAACCATTGTCCATAAGAAACGTACCTTCACCATCAATGGTTCTGAGTCATATTGTACCATTATCAAAAACTGTTTCAATCTCATATGGTCCCAGCCAGCGAGTGTGAAGTTTCCCTTTGAACTTTTTGAATCTGGAGTCGTAGAGAAGAGCCCAGTCACCCTCTTGAAAGTGCTTAGTTTTGATAAAGTCGTCATGCCACTTAGTTCTTTGTTGTTGCACAATGGCCGTATGTTCTATGGCAGCCAGTCGCAATTCATCAAGTTCATTAAGCTGCTGTAGGCGAGTATGTTGAGCCTATGATAAATCCATGCCTAATTGAAATGCATTTCTTAATGTCTTAATCTCAACTTCTATTGGTAGAGTGACTTGTTTGCCATAAACTAATTGATAAGGACTCAAACTTGTTGTGCTTCTCCATGCTATTCTGTAGGCCCATAAGGGTTCAAGCAGCCTATCGGCCCAGTCCCTTTGATGAAGTTGGACCATCTTTGTGAGCACAAATTCCAAAATTCTGTTTGTGCCTTCTACTTGCCCGTTGGCCTGAGGGTGATACAGTGAGGTTACCCTATGCTTGATATGGTATTTTGTTGTGAGAGCTTTGATAAGTTTAGATGTGAATTGAGGGCCTCCATTAGTAACAATCTCCCTCAGCACTCCAAACCTTGTGAAAATCTCTGCATATAGAAAGTTTGAGACTGCCTGCTCTGTTGCCCTTGGAAGTGCCTTTGCCTCTACCCATTTAGTTACATAATCTGTGTATACTAAAATGTATGAGTTCTTCCTGGATGGAGGTTTAATAGGGCCAACAAAATCTAATTCCTACTTCTCAAATGGTTCCACCACAAGCTAAGTTTGAAGTGGCATTTCATCGGACTGAAGTGGCTGCCCCATCCTTTAGCAACTATCACAACTCTGGACATATTCCCGGGTGTCTTTGAATATTGTGGGCCAGTAATATCCCAGTTGTAAAATATTATGGGTTGTTCGTTTATCAGCAAAGTGTCCTCCACATGGACCATCATGACAGGTTCTCAGGATTGGATAGATTTCATCTTCACGAACACATTGATGGATCACCAAGTCAGGTCCTATATAAAACAAATAGCTAATGATCAATCCATGAAAATTTGCTACTAAGTTGCATAATCCTTTTCTTTTCTTTTGATGTCATATGCCCCGGAAGTCTTCCTACAACCAAATAATTTGGTACATCTGCAAACCAAGGAACATTAGTAGAAATAGAAAACAAATATTTGTCTGGAAAAGCATCATCCACCAGTTGAGATTCTTCATCAATAGTTATTCTTGAAATAAAATCAGTAACCACATTAGTTTTACCAGGTCTGTCCATTATTGAAATGTCAAATTCTTGTAGCAACAAAAGCCACCTAGTGACTCTGCCATTTGTGATGGATTTATTCATGAGATATTTAATGGTAGAGTGGTTGGTATGGACAGTTACTGGATATCCTGTAATGTAATGGCAAACTTTATTTATGGCATAAATGACAGCCAGGAACTCTTTCTCAGTCACAGTATAATTAAGTTCGGCAGCAGTCATATTTTTACTAATAAAATATATGGCATAGGGATTCTGATCTTCTTGTTGGCCCAGGACTCCTCCTATGGTAGTATTAGAGTCATCTGTAGAAATTAGAAAGGGTAATGACCAATTTGGTCCTCGTAGGATAGGTGCAGTAGAGATTTTCTGTTTTAAAGTTTCCTAGGCTACTTGGCAATCTTTTGTCCATTCAAATTGTTTATTTTTAGACATAAGCAGAAATAAGGGACTAGCAATCTTTGAAAAATGTTGAACAAATCTTCTGTAATAACATGCATATCCAATAAAAATGCGTACCTCTTTTTGTTTGGATGGGACTGATAGATTACTGATTACCTGGATTTTTGCTGGGTCTACTCTAATGCCATCCAGAGATATAAGATGACCCAAAACAATGCCTTGGGTAAGCATCATTCTGCATTTCTCACTACTGACACAGAGGTTCACCTCTTTGCATCGTGTAAGTACCTTATACAAATTATTCAAAGTTGCTGCAAAATCTTCACCATGGGAGGTGAAATCATCCATAAAAAATTCCATAGTGTCATGAATCAGATCAGAAAAGATGCTGAGAACAGCCCGCTGAAATGTAGCAGGGGCATTGCATAATCCGAAAGGTAACACTCGGTATGCAAAGGTGCCCCATGGGCATGTGATTGTCATTTTTTCTTGGTCCTCTGGTGCTATCCTGATCTGGTTATACCCACTGAAGCCGTCTAGAAAAGAAAAATACTTTCTTCCTGCCAGTGTGTCCAACACTTGATCAATGAAGGGTAATGGAAAATGGTCCTTATGCGTGGCTTTGTTTAATTCCCTATAATCAACGCAGATACGCCACTTCCCATTCTTCTTAGGCACCATGACCAGTGGAGACACCCACTTGCTATCAGAAATGGGATAAATAAAATTTGCAGCCAACAACTTCTGTAATTCCTCTTTGACCACCTCTCTGAGTGTCAGATTCATCCTGCGCTGAGGTTGTCTGATGGGTCTAGAATCCTCCGTAGTATATATATGGTGTGTGCACAGGTTAGGGTGTAGACCTTTCATGTCACTATAATCCTAGGCATATGCAGACTTATGTTTCTTTAATACTGCAGTCAGCTGTTCCGTTTCCTGCTTTGACAATGTAGAGCTAATCTTCAGTAACTTGCCAGGTTCAATTTCCACTTCCATAATATCAGACTCCATATCATGGATAACAGCATTATTAGATGAACTTGGAGTACTGTTAATTTATTGAGTGGTGCAAACTGTACTAAACAATTCCACAAAGTCTCTCAAGGGATTAGAAGAAATGAATTGGCTGAGCAGATCATCCTCAGTTAATTGTTTTGCTGCCATTGTTTGTTCAATCATGTACAGCTATAGGGTTTCATCTGCTTGCTCAATTTCTTCTTCATCTGACCAAACAGGAAGTTCGGGTTGGATTATCGGCTTCGTAAGAGGATATAAATTAAGTTCCTTAACAACATGGTCATGAGATATGCGCATGTTTCCTGACCGATAGCCAATATAAGCATATTCCATGGCTAACCATGGTCACCCCCAAAATTAGGGGATATCCTCCCAAATTTGATTTCATTTGTAGAACCATGAAGTCTACCGGGTAATCCGATGAGTCGACTGAAATAACAAGGTCTTCTACAATGCCTTCTGGTTTCACAGGAGATTGGTCAACCAACTGTAATATAGTAGAAGTTTGCTTGAGGTTTGTAATGCCCAATCTGTCCATTGTTCTTTTAGTCATGACATTAATAACTGCTCCCAAGTTTATCAGTGTATTAGAGATAGGAATGCCATTGATTTTCACTTTAACCACAGGACTACCAGGGTCAGAGTACTTAGCAGTAAGGGTATTACCCATCATCAATTCAGCCAAGTCACCTATCACATGGACTATTGGGGGGTCTTTTCGTTTCCTACTTGGTTTTTTCAAACACAATTCTCTAACAACTTTGGAGTAATTGGAAATGTCTTTGATAGCTTGGAATAGTGGAATTTTGACACAGACATTTCGTAATTCTCCAAGGAGATCAAATTCTGACTCTGGCATCAACTTCTCTATGGCTAAGCATTCAGGATATGGTGGTTGTTTTTTTTGCTTGATTGGAGCTGATTTCCTGGGTGGGATGGGTGGGAGATTGTCTTCAGATTGCACTGGTATTTCTTTGGATTGGACTGGTAAATTTTCTGGTGTTTCTTCCTCCTCCTCCTCTGAAATTATAGGAGAGGTGGTTTTATTAATTTGCCTGCCAGAGCGTAATTGAATGTCATGGCAGTCCACCGTGGAGATGGAATAGGCTAGATAATTGGGTATTTCAGTAGCCATTACAGGTTTTCCAACCTTACTATTAGGGTTAGGAGTGGGTTGTGTAGGAAGGAGTGGTTTTGGAGGTGGATTGTTCATTGGCAAGGTTAACTGAGGTTGTAGGAGGGGTTCCATTAATGGTTGTACTGGTGCAAATGGGAATTGAGGATTCTGTAATTGCGGGGCTAAATGATGAATCTGTTGATTATTCCCAAAATTTGAATTCCTCCAATTTGATTGCCAAGGGTTACTTTGGGGATAGGAAGGTGCCCATGTTTGTTGAGGCAAAGGTGGGTACCAAGGCTGAGAGTTTTGTTGGACTTGTGGAGCTTGTGGGACTTGCGACTGATGTAATTGAGTATTGTTCCAGTAAGGATTAAATGATTGCATGGGGTATAGTACTATACCTGAAGGTCGAGGTTGCCATGGATGTTTTTGAGATATAAAACAGACTAGTTCTGCATCCATCCTTGCTTCTTCATATATAGCATTGAGCCTTGGTAACGAAGGACATTCTTTTGTAGGGTGCTCCAGCTCGCATAGAAGATAGATCTCCACTTTGTCCAATGGGAAGCTTTTGAGGGGATGTCTCTTTCTGCATTTAGGACAGAAGACAGCCAAAGCTCGATCCTCCTCCTCTTGCCTTTTCTTTGCTTGAAGTGCGTCTAATTGAGAACTCAGGGAACTATGTATGTCAGTCTTGAAATCCTCCAAGAGGTTCCCAATTTCCACCCTTGAAACTCCTTCTCTTGAGGTCTTCGTGGTTCTGTTTACTGTATCCCGAATTCCTCTTCCTGATTTGGAGGCATTCCTTGAATACCTTCTGTAGAGATCACATATTTCTACATATTTTAGTAGGGACACATCCCCTGCACCCATCAAATTTAGCGGATCAATGCAATCATCTCTAATCCCTCGTAAGAGCAGAATCTTCAATGTGTCATCATTCAACCCATTCTATCTTGATCTTTGCAAATTATATTGAAATCTCTCCACATAGTCTTCTAAATTCTCATCCTCCTACTGGGTCATCTTAAAAATGGCTTCCTTCCGATCCTTATCCTTGTAGTATTCTTGATATTTATACAGAAAAATATTTCTTCATTTGAGTCCAAGTTGTTATACTATCCCATCCTAGGCCCATGAACCATCTTAGAGCCTGGCTTTTCAAAGTGGCTGGAAAAAGTTTGAGTTTCTGGTGATCTGTAACATAGTCATAGCTCCTACAGAGGACATCAAATTCAAATAGGAACGTATCCGGGTCTTCACTTGCCATACCATGAAAGCTGGGTAACGCTAAATGTGGAATGTTCTTCATCTGGTTTGTAAGTGTAGATCCAGAATTTCGGATTGGGAATTCGAAAGTAGCCATTCCCATACTAGATTCTCCATTTGTATTTCCTTGATTTGTCTCTTCCTCGCGGGGAATGTGTTCTCCCTCACCATCCATACCTGCCATTATATATTCTAAAGTAGTTGACCCGGTGGACCACGGGGATTTAGCAAACAATTGTTCCTCTCCTCCTTGATTATCAACATTGAATTGTTCAGGAAACCCTTCTTCTTGAACCAACTCTTTTTCTGGAACGAATTCTGCCTTGGGATTGCCGAGAGATGGTGAATTTCCATGAACACGTCCTCCTTTTATTGAACTTCCTGCACGATTAGTACCTGGGGGAGGGGTATCATATGCATATACCAGTCTACCTGTACTATCTCTTCCTCTATGCATGAATACTTTGCATGTTCTAGGATCACAGGGACTTGCGGCAGGCAATATTCTAAATGAATATGTCGGTGCGTCTTACTTGACCCTCCTCTGAAATCATACTAGAATCTTTCCAAAATTATCACACACACAATCCACTCAAAGGAAAAGAAGAAAAGAAATCACAACTGGAACCAAAATAATCAATCAAACTACAATGTCCTTGGTGGTTCCCCAGCAACGGCACCAAAATGATGAGCTGTTTTATTCCTTTTAATTAAATTGAAATGAAATGAAAAGCTTGTTCATAAATTATCAACCCAGGGCTATAAAAGCTTATGAGCTACCAAGCAAAATATACACCAGACAATGCAACTCAAAAGATCTTTAACACAGAGGAAATAAATTACTGAATCAAAATTAGAATGTAATCTTTTGGTGATAGGATTCCTGAGACATTGTTGAATACTGAAAGGATATTGCGATCAAATGAAAGCATCTAACTATCAATAACATTCATCTAAACTACAAAAAAGACCTTGTGAATTAATGAAAGCATCTAACTATCAATACCATTCAGCTAGACTACGGAAAGAAATCACTACCAACAACAATCTGTCAAATTACAGAAAGCAATTAAATGTTCAATTCTAATTAACAAGCTGAGAAATCCCTGATGAAAATAGGTCACTGAATCACAACTGTAATGAAAAGGTTGAATAACTAATCAAATTCTACGATCTGCTTCTACTCTTGAACACTCACAACAGAATTCTGAAAGAACCTAATTACATCCATTCACTGTAGAAGTTATATTAATTTGACATTCATCATTCATATACTCCTCTGGAAATGGTAACAAAAATAACTCTATAATCAAATCTCACTACTCATTAAAGGATTCACACGCAACTATGATCACACACCAATTCTGGATATCAATTAATTGAACCAATCCACACTGCGTTAATAATTAAGCTATTAATCTAAACACACATGCATAAAGGAAAGAAATCCTATTTATAGCAGCACCTGTCACAGAAGGGGGCCCTGCATTTGGCAATAGGAGCTGAACAGCCTCTCAATCACACGAAACTAATCAACACATCGAATCAGATAAAACCAGGAATCTCTTGTATATAAAAGCTTGATACAGTGTTCAATAGTTCTTATGCAATTGAGGCTAACCCTTCTGAAGAGTCCCCATGTCTTTTATACATCAATGCTTATGAGAGGATAAATGAGAAATCGCATAATTACAACAAATTCCCCAATAAAACCTATCTATGGATCTTTAATAAGATATTTCAAGGATATACATCATGGAAAGTGGAAGAAGATCCCAGGGATGTCAGGATGGTCAACTATGAGTCATCATAGATCCATAATACTGAATTAAGCATAAAACCTCCATCTCCTTGGATCGACTGCAGCATCATCTGAATGTTGGATAGGTAACCAAAATAATGTAACAGAATACATCAAGCTGGATACCTCGGTGTAATAGCTCCAGACTAAAATGCATATCTTCCAGCTTCCATAGTCCTTCATTCTGCAACCTGTAGATAAATTGATACTGAACCTGAAACATAACTTCTTTAGTAGGAAATAATGGCAGCATAGCCCTATCAATCACAAGCAATTGACAAATAGAAGAAAGGACCAGATCAATTCTTACCAAGGCTAAAATGTGCAAAATGCAACCAAAAGAGCCAGTAGTAATACAAGAGTATGTCAAAAAGGAGTCAAAAACAAAGTAGAAAGGAGGAACAAAAAGGGTCATATGCACAATTCGTTAGGACTCCTGCCACTTTGTGAAGGCGGCTCAACCAATAAAAAGAGCATGCTGATTTGAACTTCCCTACACACCCATCTGACCAAATATAGTGTTTAGTAAATGATACACCTCTATGTCTGAATGAATCATAAATCAACCCAAAGCAGTGTTGAATGAACAATGTATCATTCTCATGATCATCATTGACATAAAAATGGTACTCCTTGATCACTTCGTGTGACTGAGGAGTGCTATCCCTACCATCAATGCTTACCTGAGCATGTATGTACAATACATATACAAATATAGACACCTGGTAGGAGTGATATTACTCACTCTGTATCTCTCTCCGAGGATTAAATGCGTAGTTCTCAGCAAAGTCTACCACTGATAAGATTGCGCCGAGCACAAATAACTCACGGGAATGTTTGAATTATGAATATTGCAACCTAGACCTATGGGAGTGCTTTATGTATTTATAAATCCGACTTTGAAACTTGTCCATGAAATCTGAAATAGGAATCTCATCCTCGATAAATTCGATCCTCTTATATGGCATGGATGAAGAAGAATATGGATTCATGGAGACATACTCGTACCTCTTCCACATAACTTTGATATCTGAAAATCCAAGGTATGTTGGAACGATAGGAAAATTTCTATGGAACAATGTCAAATCACCGTATTCAGGGGATCTTCTCCCACCTACACACCTCTTATTGAAAAAAATTGTTCAGGATTCTTGTTGCATAGTATCATACAAATAAAATACCGCACTATGTGAGGAGTTGATTCACTATTCCAGTGCCTTTTGCAAAAATACAAAAATGTGTCATAGTATAGTGGGAATTCAACATGGTATCGACAACAACAAGTGTCGCGAATCATATTTGAACTAATATACCACAGTTTCCATTTGTTGAACATGCTAAATGACATCTAAACACCAGGATTGGTTTCTTGGAATTCCTTGTAAAGTGCAACTCTTGTCATTTCCATCACATGATTACAGTGCTCCTGATAAATGCATTTGGATAATGGTTGTTGCGGAACATGCTTTCTATTTGGAATATCATGATAATGGCTATCCCAAAAATCTGCCACCTTCTCTCTAATTCCCTCTTCCATTCTTCCTCGATAGGGTTCCCTACAAATAAGAGCCCAACAAGTAGCTCCATCATTTTCATCTATCTAAACTCTGAATTTAGTATATTTGAACAATGTTATTTTTGAAACTTTGATAAATGATGCCTTTGTTTCTACCATTCGATTTTTTGAGGTGCTTTGTTCCACAAAAACTATTGCAATTACCCTACGAGCAGCTCATATATCATCATTTCTTGATTTTCTATAACATACCCATATTGGCCAGTCAGTATTTTTTTGTATTTTTAAAAACTTCCCACATTGACTATTTAAACTATAAGCTATACTCATAAGCACTTAATTACTTTATAGATTCCCTACCTCCTTATGTTTCCTATTAACATTAACACACATAATATAACTTAATTCACACAAATCCATACATTAACACAAAGAAGGTTCTCATATGGGAATTCCACGAGTAAGGATGTAACATACCCTTTTTGTTGAAAAACATTTTATGTTGGAAATATTATCTTAACTTTTATTGTAAAGTTTTATATTGGACAAGTGTCCAAGGATGATTGTAATTTGCACAATATTTTATTATTAAATAAATGAAATAGGAGACAAACACCTAAGGAGATTGTTGAAAGAGTGTTTATGGACCCACTAGGTGGAATGGAATCTGGGGTAGAAGGCAATGGAAAAATGGAATCTTCATGAGGCAAGTAACTAGCTGTTGGTATGGGACAAATCCCTCGAAGTGTGGTCATAGTGCCCTGAAAGATGGGACTGGAACTTGAGGCTCATTTATTGAAAACTGACCACTAAAGACCTAGGCAATCTTTTTAAGAGCCATCGAATTTTGGACTGAGGTTCATCACTTTTACTGACGAGGAAATTTACCTTAGGGTTCTGCTGCTTTCACCCAAGAAATTCGATGAGGGGATATGCTAGTTTCTGATCATGGTGTAAGTTTGGCTATTTTACTATTGAGTGCAGAGTTATACTACTGAGTGCAGAGTCCTAAAAGTTGAGGAGCAAGTCTTAATAATTTGCTGCCTGTACAATTTCTGAGTGCCTTGCTTCTACACAGAGTTCATCTACTTGGTGGTTCATTAAACAGGCTCGGGGGTCCAAAGGAGGCAATTAGATTGGCTACTTCTTTTGGAGAAGGTTGGGAGGAATAGGCCTCCTTGGGTGTTTGTCCACCCTATCTACAGTTACAGGTTCTACTTGTTATTTCAATCCTAAGTAGTTAAATTATTTTCTGTAATCACTGATTTAGTATCTCATTAGTTTAAACTATTAGTTTACATTATGCAGAAGTAAAATGAGATTTTTCTAACCTGTTTAGGAACTTGTAAACTGTTGAATAAATAGATGAATTGATAAAATACTTCTACTGTATTTTTCCCATACTATTTTCTGTATAGTACTCTAGTACAGAGAAGGGAATTTAAGATAGATGAATGATAGGCAAAATGAAGAATGAATGAATATACTACCACTGTTGTGTTTCCTTACTACTCCCTATCAGTTATATCTAGTAATATAAATTGCACATGTCTATACTCATAAAACATAACAGCATTTCATATTACAGGCACTATAATATTTCTTTTACATAGAAATAGAAGTAAGCATTTCTTTGCTGTACGAAACCTAGGGTTTTCATTTTTGGTCATCTATTTCCTTACAAAAGATGTATGTTAAGTATTCTCTTATCATCCTTTTCAAATAGTTTATGGTTATAACTTCACATTATTTATTTCATCAGCATTTATGAAATATAACAACTGCAAAAATATACTTTACTGATTATGCAGAACTGTTTCCAAGTACTTTATCTTTTAAACAGATCTATTATCAATTGCATACAACAACATTGCTGTATAGTATTATCTCATTCTCAGTATTCATATCATTTATTATAACTTAAATTTCAAACTACAGTATAAATTCAAAACACTTCTTTTGCAAAATTAAAAACCCTAAATTTCTAACCCTAGCTAGTCAAACACAAAAACCCTAACACTTTTATCTTTTGTTGCAAAACGAAGGAAGTATCTAAGACAGAGTTCGACCCTTAGAAGGAATTATACATATCTAACAATCTTTGCATACATAACAATTAGGGGTTCAAACCCTTATCACTCTACTTAAAACAACCTATCAACACCAGTAAACAAAACTAAGTTCACAGTTAGA
This sequence comes from Larix kaempferi, assembly GCA_027924585.1. Lineage (NCBI taxonomy): Eukaryota > Viridiplantae > Streptophyta > Pinopsida > Pinales > Pinaceae > Larix > Larix kaempferi. Next base: position 4,041,854 of record BSBM01001082.1, on the reverse strand, counting down.
GAGACCAAGCCGTGTAGTTTTCAACAATTTTAAACATAGCAACATCCTTTTTACAGGTCGAATTAAGGGTTCAAAGTTGCAACAATCCTTTACATCAAAACTTGAAACATTCAGTATGATTGTTAAATACCGAACCGAGGGTTTGATGTTGTAAGCATTTCCACATTTCAAACGAAGCAAACTTTATGTTTGAAGTTTCATAGTACAAGGCTTTAGCTTAGATACCGAGCCAGATTACATTAACATGCATATTCTATCTATGTATTAATTTATAAGAACACAGAACCTAGAGCATTGCTCATAGATGAACACAAACACATTAAGATAAAGGTATTAGAACTGTCTTCCCATTAAAAACGACCAAGGGCTTAAACCTCTCAAAAAATGATACATTCAACACCAAGTTTTACAGCGAAACGCTGCCACTACCAACATCAAAATTAGACCACAGATCACACTGTCTTTCCATTTTATCTTTCGGAACACAAACAGTATCACAACGTCCAAACTGTCTTCAAATCACCAGTCTAACAGCTAAAACAAAACACTGGCCACGAAATAGCCAAGAGTAACCTATAGAGGTTAAACAACCGAGGCTTACCGGTTGGAATAGATTTACCACCAGTTAGCTTCAATCTCTTTAAACTGTAGCATGGTGTACCTGCAATCAAAACAATTGAAGGTCAAAAGATCCATCATGGATTTTTGCAACTAGATTTCAAAATAACAAGATAAATCAAGTTCGAGCCCTTACCTTTAAAGTGTTGTATATAGAGCAGAGACGCCTCAGATAACCAGTAACCAGAACCATCATCTCTCCTTCAAGAGCAGTGAAAAACAGAAATGACGCTGAGAACTATCTTTTTACAGAAAAGGAAAAACAAAACCGACCTCTGGTCAAACCCTACTCTCAAGATTATCTTACAACCCTGGAGCTTTTGCAACAACAAACTAGTGCAGTAAGCCTGTGCTAATAACAGACTCGACTCCAAAATCCTAGTTTACAGTCACCAAGTCACGACATTGAAACCTGGGAGGATTTCTATGAAGACCTGCTAATAAAACCCTAAGCATATGCAGGCCGATCGACCTCTCCACCGAGCACTCTCCAACATATTGAATGCCAAAGGAAAATGTAATGTCCCTTGTTAGGAATTTTATTAAAATTGTAATTTTCCACTTTTTTTCCCTAGTTCGACCTTTGACTAGTTTTGATCTCTAGGTCCCAAATTTGCCCCAAATGATCCCAAATATTCTGAGAAGGTATATGAATGATATTAGAACATAAATATGTGTTTCAGGGATGCCTTTGGACCTTTAAAATACTTCTGCAAGTCCTCTTTCAATTCTGATCAATGTAGGTAACTTTACTAGTGATTTTCCTTTGACTAGTATTGGCCTCTAGGTCTCAAATTGACTCCAAATGCCTTCAAATCTTCAAGGAAGGTGTATGAATGATATTATAACTTGAATATGATGTTTATGGATGACATATGTCCACCAAAAGACCTCTGCAAACTCTCTTCATATTCTCGACCAATTATGCAATTTTACTAGTGATTTGGGGTTCAAATCCCCCTGGGGTAAGTACTGAAAATGGCTTCCCAAGTGCCTCCAAACCCACTCAAATTTATGAACAGAGGTATGTAATGTGTTAATTATTTTATTAAAGTCTCATATGAACCATTAATGGATTATTACAACTGTTCTCAACCTCTCCCATTCAACTGCAAAATCCCCAATTCAACCCTTGGGGAAATGGCACTATTTCACCTCCCAATACAATTAAACTGAGTAAAAATGCTTCAAATGCTCAAGTAAAGTACATGAAACTTGTATAAGACATCCATGGCAGTATATTGATCACAAATATATCAGAGAATCATCCATTCATTCGAAATCATCATCAATACATTGGTTCACAACAAGGTAGTGGGGAAATGGCACTGTTCTTCCATTAAAAATGAGATTTATACATTTCTACTTGGAATTTCGACCTGAAAATTTTTGGAGATTAAGAACATATTATTTAATTCATATTACAAAAGAAATGGGGCATTAAAATCTTCCCCAAAGAGTACAATAGCTCACCAAAAACGCCCTCCCTCAAGGATCAAGAATATGCCATCAAAAATGGAAATGGTTGAAGGAGTGAGCTGCAATAGAAGAAACCATGAGCTGCCCTATAGCTTACACCTGCAAATAAAGACTCCATTAAAGCTCTAGATGAAAGTTCTGAATGGCCTTTCCAATTGCCAACTTGGATGGGAATCTTTCACCCTCGAAATTGGCTAAGGCAAGAAACTAGTCATCCACTAGCTCTCCCTCTTCACAAATGCAATTGCAAATTCTACAAATGATCAAAAGCAACTTTATTAAATATTTATGCCATTCTAATGTTCAAACACCATTTATTATCCCCATTATTCCAAATCCCAAAGCTTCCACCCCAAACCTAGGAAACTAGTAATTTTCCTCCTTGGCAATTATTTGACCTTTAGCATCAATTTGACAAACTCTAATAAATAGGGTCAATGTGATTAGGTCATTGTGACCCAATGCCAAATTTGGGACATGACAAATCCTCCCTTCCCAATATTGCTTGTCCTCAAGCAATTTTAAACATGGGTGTTGAAGAACCTGCTTTCTGTATAATTCTTTGAAGTTCCCATTGAATTTCTCAACCTTGAGTCTTTGAGTTTCCATGAAGATTTTAGAGAGGAACCACCATGCTTGTTGCTGCACTATTCTGATTAAAATCACTTTATTAAGTGGGGAATCCATCTCCCATACTGCTTGCTTCCCCCCCAAAAATGAAACCAATGAGACAAAAATTATTTCCGGGTCCCATTGCTTGTATTGCACCCCAACAATTAAGAGTGCTCTCCAACCTACACCATTAGATAAGAGGATTCCTGGATCCCATTTTCTTGTATGAATTCTTCCAAACATCATGAGTACCAAATATATATCATCAAAGTACATAACAACATAATGAAAATGTACGTCAAGGATATGCTTCATCAAAGAGTCATGAAAGTGCTTATACCTCCAAGCAAGTAGACCACCATTTTCCAAGTGCATACAAGCTTCAAGTGACCAATCAAATCTGCTCCAATGACATAGGTGAGGATCCCATGTCCTATAATGCTGCTCCAAAAGGATGTCATATGCATCAAAATATTCAGCCATGTATTCTTTCATCCAAGAAGTGAATGAAGAATCTCCACTAAAATATGAACCAAATAATGAGCAGAAAAAACAAGGAGACTTCAAATGACTCAAAGAAGTATCACCCATACATCCATGAATGTGACAATCATAAAAATATAACAGAGTATGTGGCTTCCAACAAAAATGTTCTCCAATCATAAATCTATTCTCCCAAGTGTTGGATGAAGTTCCTCCAACATCAAATGAATCAAATGTTGAGCAAGAAAAACCATGAGTCTTCAAGTGACTCAAATGCATATCATAGGTGCATCCATGTAGATTTGCATCATAATAAAGTGACAAATAATGTTGCTGCAAATGTGAATAAGAATGTGCTCCAACCATATCATCATAAAAAGTAAATCTAGGAGTTCCATACTCCTCATGTGGCACCATCAAAAAGAACCCTTTCACCCATACTTCATTGAGACTAATGTTGCAAAACATGGAATTGTAGCATGTAGGAGAATGAACCAAATCACCCAAATGATCAAAAAGTACAGAATTTTCATCATGGGAAGGATCCATATGGGTAGTATCATGCAGCTCCTTCAAAAGTGTGAACTCTTTGACATAGTTTGGTTCCAATGTAGAGGAATCATGCTCTTCTTTAGAAATTGCATAACCTTCATCAAGAGGCAATTCAAATTCCTCTTCCACCACATCAAGTGTTTGGATCTCTTCAAGTTCATCTTCAAACACATCAAGAACATTCAAATTTTCACATTTCTCATGATCCACCATGTCATGAGAATCCTCCAAACAATCTACCATTTGACAATCTGAAACATAGGAGGAAAAACAAGTATCTTGCAACTTTTCAAGAAGTTGCTCATTTTGAATTGTGATCTTATGAATATCCTCATTATTATTCAAGTATGCATCATGTAACAATTCATTAAGCTCAAACAAATGGTTTCTATCAAAAAGAAAAGACATGAAATTACCTTTGATGTGGCACATTGCTCTTTGAATCTTCTCCATATCTTCAAGGAAGGATGTTTCCTCCAATGAAGTAGCTCTCCAACAAGAATTTGACACCAATGCTTGAGTGTCATGGAGAATGCTGAGGGACTCTTGGATCTTCTTTTCATTCATATTTAAGGACCCTTCAAGAAAATGAGGCTCTTGCAAATGAACCTCCTCATCTTCTTCATTTTTTCTTGGACCAACTTCATGAAGCTCAAGTGGTGATGCGGAAGTTGATCTTGGTTCTTCTTCAACTGCTACAAGGTCTTCATTATCATGCTTAATGGAACTTGGGCTTGCAGCAACACTTTCAAAAGTGATCTCTATGTCACCAACATAGAGGTGTGAGCACCCATCAGTAGGTACTCCTTCATAGTTTAAGCATCCATCAGTAGATGCTCTTTGGTTCATGTCTAAGCTAGAAGGTGTCTCAAAATGATCTTCCATATTTTCAATAGAATCTTCTTCATGCTCTTCCTTTTGATCCTTAAAGCAAGCTGATGCATTTTTCCCCTTGTTTTCCTTAGGATCAATATATTTGGAATCTCTTCTTGAATAAATCTCAAAAGCTCTCCTCAAGGAGGACATCATTTCATGCACACATATATGATACTCGCTCCAAGTGTTTTTTACAAGAAGGGCATAAACCTTTCTTCACAAACTCCACATCTTCATTTTTGGGCCTATTTTAAAAAACATGTTCAGCATAGTACTCAAAAGACATGGCATTTTGTGTATTTTTGCTTGAAGCAAGATATTCTTGATATTTTTGATATTGTTGGGGGCAAGGTTTTATATTTTGCTCTCCATCATTGGAACTCACTCATAGAATTATCCTTGGTTGGTGTGACACATTCATATTCATCAGATTTAAAGTCATAAGAATAATCTTCATTTCTCTTCAAATTTTAAGAAGTGTTGCATGATGGCACCTCTTCCTCATACCATTCACATTCTGCTTCATATTGCTCATACGCATCTGCATATTCCTCATAAGAATAATACCCATAGGATTCATCATAATAGTAAGACATGGTTTCCAATTATTCTTGAATGTATGTACCTAATACACAGGTGCAAGGAACATGATCTGATACCACTGTAATGTCCCTTGTTAGGAATTTTATTAAAATTGTAATTTTCCACTTTTTTTCCCTAGTTCGACCTTTGACTAGTTTTGATCTCTAGGTCCCAAATTTGCCCCAAATGATCCCAAATCTTCTGAGGAGGTATATGAATGATATTAGAACATAAATATGTGTTTCAAGGATGCCTTTGGACCTTTAAAATACTTCTGCAAGTCCTCTTTCAATTCTGATCAATGTAGGTAACTTTACTAGTGATTTTCCTTTGACTAGTATTGGCCTCTAGGTCTCAAATTGACTACAAATGCCTTCAAATCTTCAAGGAAGGTGTATGAATGATATTATAACTTGAATATGATGTTTATGCATGACATATGTCCACCAAAATACCTCTGCAAACTTTGTTAATATTCTGGACCAATTATGCAATTTTACTAGTGATTTGGGGTTCAAATCCCCCAAATCACCAGTAGCTCACCAAAAACGCCCTCCCTCGAGGATCAAGAATATGCGATAAAAAAATGGAAATGGTTGAAGGAGTGAGCTGCAATAGAAGAAACCATGAGCTTCCCTGTAGCTTACACCTGCAAATAAAGACTCCATTAAAGCTCCAAATGAAAGGTCTGAATGGCCTTTCCAATTGCCAACTTGGATGGGAATCTTTCACCCTCGAAATTGGCTAAGGCAAAGAAACTAGTCATCCACTAGCTCTCCCTCTTCACAAATGCAATTGCAAATTCTACAAATGATCAAAAGCTCCTTTATTAAATATTTATGCCATTGTAATGTTCAAACATTTATTATCCCCATTATTCCAAATCCCAAAGCTTCCACCCCAAACCTAGGAAACTAGTAATTTTCCTCCTTGGCAGTTATTTGACCTTTAGCATCAATTTGACCATGATCTGATATTATAACTTGAATATGATGTTTATGGATGACATATGGCCACCAAAAGACCTCTGCAAACTCTCTTAATATTCTGGACCAATTATGCAATTTTACTAGTGATTTGGGGTTCAAATCCCCCAAATCACCAGTAGCTCACCAAAAACGCCCTCCCTCAAGGATCAAGAATATGCCATCAAAAATGGAAATGGTTGAAGGAGTGAGCTGCAATAGAAGAAACCATGAGATGCCCTGTAGCTTACACCTGCAAATAAAGACTCCATTAAAGCTCCAAATGAAAGGTATGAATGGCCTTTCCAATTGCCAACTTGGATGGGAATCTTTCACCCTCGAAATTGGCTAAGGCAAGAAACTAGTCATCCACTAGCTCTCCCTCTTCACAAATGCAATTGCAAATTCTACAAATGATCAAAAGCTCCTTTATTAAATATTTATGCCATTCTAATGTTCAAACATCATTTATTATCCCCATTATTCCAAATCCCAAAGCTTCCACCCCAAACCTAGGAAACTAGTAATTTTCCTCCTTGAAAATTATTTGACCTTTAGCATCAATTTGACCATGCTCTGATACCACTGTAATGTCCCTTGTTAGGAATTTTATTAAAATTGTAATTTTCCACTTTTTTTCCCTAGTTCGACTTTTGACTAGTTTTGATCTCTAGGTCCCAAATTTGCCCCAAATGATCGCAAATCTTCTGAGAAGGTATATGAATGATATTAGAACATAAATATGTGTTTCAGGGATGCCTTTGGACCTTTAAAATACTTTTGCAAGTCCTCTTTCAAATCTGATCAATGTAGGTAACTTTACTAGTGATTTTCCTTTGACTAGTATTGGCCTCTAGGTCTCAAATTGACTCCAAATGCCTTCAAATCTTCAAGGAAGGTGTATGAATGATATTATAACTTGAATATGATATTTATGGATGACATATGTCCACCAAAAGACCTCTGCAATCTCTCTTAATATTCTGGACCAATTATGCAATTTTACTAGTGATTTGGGGTTCAAATCCCCCAAATCACCAGTAGCTCACCAAAAACGCCCTCCCTCAAGGATCAAGAATATGCCATAAAAAATGGAAATGGTTGAAGGAGTGAGCTGCAATAGAAGAAACCATGAGCTGCCCTGTAGCTTACACCTGCAAATAAAGACTCCATTAAAGCTCCAAATGAAAGGTCTGAATGGCCTTTCCAATTGCCAACTTGGATGGGAATCTTTCACCCTCGAAATTGGCTAAGGCAAGAAACTAGTCATCCACTAGCTCTCCCTCTTCACAAATGCAATTGCAAATTCTACAAATGATCAAAAGCTCCTTTATTAAATATTTATGCCATTCTAATGTTCAAACATCATTTATTATCCCCATTATTCCAAATCCCAAAGCTTCCACCCCAAACCTAGGAAACTAGTAATTTTCCTCCTTGGCAATTATTTGACCTTTAGCATCAATTTGACCATGCTCTGATATTATAACTTGAATATGATGTTTATGGATGACATATGTCCACCAAAAGACCTCTGCAAACTCTCTTAATATTCTGGACCAATTATGCAATTTTACTAGTGATTTGGGGTTCAAATCCCCCAAATCACTAGTAGCTCACCAAAAACGCCCTCCCTCAAGGATCAAGAATATGCCATCAAAAATGGAAATGGTTGAAGGAGTGAGCTGCAATAGAAGAAACCATGAGCTGCCCTGTAGCTTACACCTGCAAATAAAGACTCCATTAAAGCTCCAAATGAAAGGTCTGAATGGCCTTTCCAATTGCCAAAATGGATGGGAATCTTTCACCCTCGAAATTGGCTAAGGCAAGAAACTAGTCATCCACTAGCTCTCCCTCTTCACAAATGCAATTGCAAATTCTACAAATGATCAAAATCTCCTTTATTAAATATTTATGCCATTCTAATATTCAAACATCATTTATTATCCCCATTATTCCAAATCCCAAAGCTTCCACCCCAAACCTAGGAAACTAGTAATTTTCCTCCTTGGCAATTATTTGACCTTTAGCATCAATTTGACCATGCTCTGATACCACTGTAATGTCCCTTGTTAGGAATTTTATTAAAATTGTAATTTTCCACTTTTTTTCCCTAGTTCGACCTTTGACTAGTTTTGATCTCTAGGTCCCAAATTTGCCCCAAATGATCCCAAATCGTTTGAGAAGGTATATTAATGATATTAGAACATAAATATGTGTTTCAGGGATGCCTTTGGACCTTTAAAAGACTTCTGCAAGTCATCTTTCAATTCTGATCAATGTAGGTAACTTTACTAGTGATTTTCCTTTGACTAGTATTGGCCTCTAGGTCTCAAATTGACTCCAAATGCCTTCAAATCTTCAAGGAAGGTGTATGAATGATATTATAACTTGAATATGATGTTTATGGATGACATATGTCCACCAAAAGACCTCTGCAAACTCTCTTAATATTCTGGACCAATTATGCAATTTTACTAGTGATTTGGGGTTCAAATCCGCCAAATCACCAATAGCTCACCAAAAACGCCCTCCCTCAAGGATCAAGAATATGCCATCAATAATGGAAATGGTTGAAGGAGTGAGATGCAATAGAAGAAACCATGAGGTGCCCTGTAGCTTACACCTGCAAATAAAGACTCCATTAAAGCTCCAAATGAAAGGTCTAAATGGCCTTTCCAATTGCCACCTTGGATGGGAATCTTTCACCCTCGAAATTGGCTAAGGCAAGAAACTAGTAATCCACTAGCTCTCCCTCTTCACAAATGAAATTGAAAATTGTACAAATGATCAAAAGATCCTTTATTAAATATTTATGCCATTCTAATGTTCAAACATCATTTATTATCCCCATTATTCCAAATCCTAAAGCTTCCACCCCAAACCTAGGAAACTAGTAATTTTCCTCCTTGGCAATTATTTGACCTTTAACATCAATTTGACAAACTCTAATAAATAGAGTCAATGTGATTAGGCCATTGCGACCCAATGCCAAATTTGGGACATGACAAATCCTCCCTTCCCAATATTGCTTGTCCTCAAGCAATTTTAAACATGGGTGTTGAAGAACCTGCTCGAAGCAAGATATTCTTGATATTTTTGATATTGTTGGGGCAAGGTTTTACATTTTGCTCTCCATCTTTGGAACTCACTCATAGAATTATCCTTGGTTGGTGTGACACATTCATATTCATCAGATTTAAAGTCATAAGAATAATCTTCATTTCTCTTCAAATTTTAAGAAGTGTTGCATGATGGCACCTCTTCCTCATACCATTCACATTCTGCTTCATATTGCTCATACGCATCTGCATATTCCTCATAAGAATTGTACTCATAGGATTCATCATAATAGTAAGACATGGCTGCAAATTATTCTTGAATGTATGTACCTAATACACAGGTGCAAGGACCATGGTCTGATACCACTGTAATGTCCCTTGTTAGGAATTTTATTAAAATTGTAATTTTCCACTTTTTTTCCCTAGTTCGACCTTTGACTAGTTTTGATCTCTAGGTCCCAAATTTGCCCCAAATGATCCCAAATCTTCTGAGAAGGTATATGAATGATATTAGAACATAAATATGTGTTTCAGGGATGCCTTTGGACCTTTAAAATACTTCTGCAAGTCCTCTTTCAATTCTGATCAATGTAGGTAACTTTACTAGTGATTTTCCTTTGACTAGTATTGGCCTCTAGGTCTCAAATTGACTCCAAATGCCTTCAAATCTTCAAGGAAGGTGTATGAATGATATTATAACTTGAATATGATGTTTATGGATGACATATGTCCACCAAAAGACCTCTGCAAACTCTCTTAATATTCTGGACCAATTATGCAATTTTACTAGTGATTTGGGGTTCAAATCCCCCAAATCACCAGTAGCTCACCAAAAACGCCCTCCCTAAAGGATCAAGAATATGCCATAAAAAATGGAAATGGTTGAAGGAGTGATCTACAATAGAAGAAACCATGAGCTTCCCTGTAGATTACACCTGCAAATAAAGACTCCATTAAAGCTCCAAATGAAAGGTTTGAATGGCCTTTCCAATTGCCAACTTGGATGGGAATCTTTCACCCTCGAAATTGGCTAAGTCAAGAAGCTAGTCATCCACTAGCTCTCCCTCTTCACAAATGAAATTGCAAATTCTACAAATGATCAAAAGCTCTTTTATTAAATATTTATGCCATTCTAATGTTCAAACATCATTTATTATCCCCATTATTCCAAATCCCAAAGCTTCCACCCCAAACCTAGGAAACTAGTAATTTTCCTCCTTGGCAATTATTTGACCTTTAGCATCAATTTGACCATGCTCTGATATTATAACTTGAATATGATGTTTATGGATGACATATGTCCACCAAAATACCTCTGCAAACTCTCTTAGTATTCTAGACCAATTATGCAATTTTACTAGTGATTTGGGGTTCAAATCCCCCAAATCACCAGTAGCTCACAAAAAATGCCCTCCCTCAAGGATCAAGAATATGCCATCAAAAATGGAAATGGTTGAAGGAGTGAGCTGCAACAGAAGAAACCATGAGCTGCCCTGTAGCTTACACCTGCAAATAAAGACTCCATTAAAGCTCCAAATGAAAGGTCTGAATGGCCTTTCCAATTACCAACTTGGATGGGAATCTTTCACCCTCGAAATTGGCTAAGGAAAGAAACTAGTCATCCACTAGCTCTCCCTCTTCACAAATGCAATTGCAAATTCTACAAATGATCAAAAGCTCCTTTATTAAATATTTATGCCATTCTAATGTTCAAACATCATTTATTATCCCCATTATTCCAAATCCCAAAGCTTCCACCCCAAACCTAGGAAACTAGTAATTTTCCTCCTTGGCTATTATTTGACCTTTAGCATCAATTTGACCATGCTCTGATACCACTGTAATGTCCCTTGTTAGGAATTTTATTAAAATTGTAATTTTCCACTTTTTTTCCCTAGTTCGACCTTTGACTAGTTTTGATCTCTAGGTCCCAAATTTGCCCAAAATGATTCCAAATCTTCTGAGAAGGTATATGAATGATATTATAACATAAATATGTGTTTCAGGGATTCCTTTAGACCTTTAAAATACTTCTGCAAGTCCTCTTTCAATTCTGATCAATGTAGGTAACTTTACTAGTGATTTTCCTTTGACTAGTATTGGCCTCTAGGTCTCAAATTGACTCCAAATGCCTTCAAATCTTCAAGGAAGGTGTATGAATGATATTATAACTTGAATATGATGTTTATGGATGACATATGTCCACCAAAATACCTCTGCAAACTCTCTTAATATTCTGGACCAATTATGCAATTTTACTAGTGATTTGGGGTTCAAATCCCCCAAATCACCAGTAGCTCACCAAAAACGCCCTCCCTCAAGGATCAAGAATATGCCATCAAAAATGGAAATGGTTGAAGGAGTGAGCTGCAATAGAAGAAACCATGAGCTGCCCTGTAGCTTACACCTGCAAATAAAGACTCCATTAAAGCTCCAAATGAAAGGTTTGAATGGCCTTTCCAATTGCCAACTTGGATGGGAATCTTTCACCCTCGAAATTGGCTAAGGCAAGAAACTAGTCATCCACTAGCTCTCCCTCTTCACAAATGAAATTGAAAATTTTACAAATGATCAAAAGCTCCTTTATTAAATATTTATTCCATTCTAATGTTCAAACATCATTTATTATCCCCATTATTCCAAATCCCAAAGCTTCCACCCCAAACCTAGGAAGCTAGTAATTTTCCTCCTTGGCAATTATTTGACCTTTAGCATCAATTTGACCATGCTCTGATATTATAACTTGAATATGATGTTTATGGATGACATATGTCCACCAAAATACCTCTGCAAACTCTCTTAATATTCTGGACCAATTATGCAATTTTACTAGTGATTTGGGGTTCAAATCCCCCAAATCACCAGTAGCTCACCAAAAACGCCCTCCCTCATCGATCAAGAATATGCCATCAAAAATGGAAATGGTTGAAGGAGTGAGCTGCAATAGAAGAAACCATGAGCTACCCTATAGCTTACACCTGCAAATAAAGACTCCATTAAAGCTCCAAATGAAAGGTCTAAATGGCCTTTCCAATTGCCAACTTGGATGGGAATCTTTCACCCTCGAAATTGGCTAAGGCAAGAAACTAGTCATCCACTAGCTCTCCCTCTTCACAAATGCAATTGCAAATTCTACAAATGATCAAAAGCTCCTTTATTAAATATTTATGCCATTCTAATGTTCAAACATCATTTATTATCCCCATTATTCCAAATCCCAAAGGTTCCACCCCAAACCTAGGAAACTAGTAATTTTCCTCCTTGGCAATTATTTGACCTTTAGCATCAATTTGACCATGCTCTGATATTATAACTTGAATATGATGTTTATGGATGACATATGTCCACCAAAATACATCTGCAAACTCTCTTAATATTCTGGACCAATTATGCAATTTTACTAGTGATTTGGGGTTCAAATCCCCCAAATCACCAGTAGCTCACCAAAAACGCCCTCCCTCAAGGATCAAGAATATGCCATCAAAAATGGAAATGGTTGAAGGAGTGAGCTGCAATAGAAGAAACCATGAGCTGCCGTGTAGCTTACACCTGCAAATAAAGACTCCATTAAAGCTCCAAATGAAAGGTATGAATGGCCTTTCCAATTGCCAACTTGGATGGGAATCTTTCACCCTCGAAATTGGCTAAGGAAAGAAACTAGTCATCCACTAGCTCACCCTCTTCACAAATGCAATTGCAAATTGTACAAATGATCAAAAGATCCTTTATTAAATATTTATGCCATTCTAATGTTCAAACATCATTTATTATCCCCATTATTCCAAATCCCAAAGCTTCCACCCCAAACCTAGGAAACTAGTAATTTTCCTCCTTGGCAATTATTCGACCTTTAGGATCAATTTGACCATGCTCTGATACCACTGTAATGTCCTTTGTTAGGAATTTTATTAAAATTGTAATTTTCCACTTTTTTTCCCTAGTTCGACCTTTGCCTAGTTTTGATCTCTAGGTCCCAAATTTGCCCCAAATGATCCCAAATCTTCTGAGAAGGTATATGAATGATATTAGAACATAAATATGTGTTTCAGGGATGCCTTTGGACCTTTAAAATACTTCTGCAAGTCCTCTTTCAATTCTGATCAATGTAGGTAACTTTACTAGTGATTTTCCTTTGACTAGTATTGGCCTCTAGGTCTCAAATTGACTCCAAATGCCTTCAAATATTCAAGGAAGGTGTATGAATGATATTATAACTTGAATATGATGTTTATGGATGACATATGTCCACCAAAAGACCTCTACAAACTCTCTTAATATTCTGGACCAATTATGCAATTTTACCAGTGATTTGGGGTTCAAATCCCCCAAATCACCAATAGCTCACCAAAAACGCCCTCCCTCAAGGATCAAGAATATGCCATCAAAAATGGAAATCGTTAAAGGAGTGAGCTGCAATAGAAGAAACCATGAGCTTCCCTGTAGCTTACACCTGCAAATAAAGACTCCATTAAAGCTCCAAATGAAAGTTCTGAATGGCCTTTCCAATTGCCAACTTGGATGGGAATCTTTCACCCTCGAAATTGGCTAAGGCAAGAAACTAGTCATCCACTAGCTCTCCCTCTTCACAAATGTAATTGCAAATTCTACAAATGATCAAAAGCTCCTTTATTAAATATTTATGCCATTCTAATGTTCAAACATCATTTATTATCCCCATTATTCCAAATCCCAAAGCTTCCACCCCAAACCTAGGAAACTAGTAATTTTCCTCCTTGGCAATTATTTGACGTTTAGCATCAATTTGACAAACTCTAATAAATAGGGTCAATGTGATTAGGCCATTGTGACCCAATGCCAAATTTGGGACATGACAAATCCTCCCTTCCCAATATTGCTTGTCTTCAAGCAATTTTAAACATGGGTGTTGAAGAACCTGCTTTCTGTATAATTCTTTGAAGTTCCCATTGAATTTCTCAACCTTGAGTCTTTGAGTTTCCATGAAGATTTTAGAGAGGAACCACCATGCTTGCTGCTGCACTATTCTGATTAAAATCACTTTATTAAGTGGGGAATCTATTTTCCATACTGCTTGCTTCCCCCCAAAAAATGAAACCAATGAGACAAAAATTATTCTCGGGTCCCATTGCTTGTATTGCACTCCAACAATTAAGAGTGCTCTCCAACCTACACCATTAGATAAGAGGATTCTTGGATCCCATTTTCTTGTATGAATTCTTCCAAACGTCATGAGTACCAAATATATATCATCAAAGTACATAACAACATAATGAAAATGTACATCAAGGATATGCTTCATCAAAGAGTCATGAAAGTGCTTATGCCTCCAAGCAAGTAGACCACCATTTTCCAAGTGCATACAAGCTTCAAGTGACCAATCAAATCTGCTTCAATGACATAGGTGAGGATCCCATGTCCTATAATGCTCCTCCAAAAGGATGTCATATGCATCAAAATATTCAGCCATGTATTCTTTCATCCAAGAAGTGAATGAAGAATCTCCACTAAAATATGAACCAAATAATGAGTAGAAAAAACAAGGAGACTTCAAATGACTCAAAGAAGTATCACCCATACATCCATGAATGTGACAATCATAAAAATATAACAGAGTATGTGGCTGCCAACAAAAATGTTCTCCAGTCATAAATCTATTCTCCCAAGTGTTGGATGAAGTTCCTCCAACATCAAATGAATCAAATGTTGAGCAAGAAAAACCATGAGTCTTCAAGTGACTCAAATGCATATCATAGGTGCATCCATGTAGATTTTCATCATCATAAAGTGACAAATAATGTTGCTGCAAATGTGAATAAGAATGTGCTCCAACCATATCATCATAAAAAGTAAATCTAGGAGTTCCATACTCCTCATGTGGCACCATCAAAAAGAACCCTTTCACCCATACTTCATTGAGACTAATGTTGCAAAACATGGAATTGTAGGATGTAGGAGAATGAACCAAATCACCCAAATGATCAAAAAGTATAAAATTTTCATCATGGGAAGGATCCATATGGGTAGTATCATGCAGCTCCTTCAAAAGTGTGAACTCTTTGACATAGTTTGGTTCCAATGTAGAGGAATCATGCTCTTCTTTAGAAATTGCATAACCTTCATCAAGAGGCAATTCAAATTCCTCTTCCACCACATCAAGTGTTTGGATCTCTTCAAGTTCATCTTCAAACACATCAAGAACATTCAAATTTTCACATTTCTCATGATCCACCATGTCATGAGAATCCTCCAAACAATCTACCATTTGACAATCTGAAACATAGGAGGAAAAACAAGTATCTTGCAACTTTTCAAGAAGTTGCTCATTTTGAATTGTGAGCTTATGAATATCCTCATTATTATTCAAGTATGCATCATGTAACAATTCATTAAGCTCAAACAAATGGTTTCTATCAAAAAGCAAAGACATGAAATTACCTTTGATGTGGCACATTGCTCTTTGAATCTTCTCCATATCTTCAAGGAAGGATGTTTCCTCCAATGAAGTAGCTCTCCAACAAGAATTTGACACCAATGCTTGAGTGTCATGGAGAATGCTGAGGGACTCTTGGTTCTTCTTTTCATTCATCTTTAAAGACCCTTCAAGAAAATGAGGCTCTTGCAAATGAACCTCCTCATCTTCTTCATTTTTTCTTGGACCAACTTCATGAAGCTCAAGTGGTGATAGGGAAGTTGATCTTGGTTCTTCTTCAACTGCTGCAAGGTCTTCATTATCATGCTTAATGGAACTTGGGCTTGCAGCAACACTTTCAAAAGTGATCTCTATGTCACCAACATAGAGGTGTGAGCACCCATCAGTAGGTACTCCTTCATAGTTTAAGCATCCATCAGTAGATGCTCTTTGGTTCATGTCTAAGCTAGAAGGTGTCTCAAAATGATCTTCCATATTTTCAATAGAATCTTCTTCATGCTCTTCCTTTTGATCCTTAAAGCAAGCTGATGCATTTTTCTCCTTGTTTTCCTTAGGATCAATATATTTTGAATCTCTTCTTGAATAAATCTCAAAAGATCTCCTCAAGGAGGACATCATTTCATGCACACATATATGATACTCGCTCCAAGGGTTTTTACAAGAAGGGCATAAACCTTTCTTCACTAATTCCACATCTTCATTTTTGGGCCTATTTTCAAAAACATGTTCAGCATAGTACTCAAAAGACATGGCATTTTGTGTATTTTTGCTCGAAGCAAGATATTCTTGATATTTTTGATATTGTTGGGGCAAGGTTTTATATTTTGCTCTCCATCTTTGGAACTCACTCATAGAATTATCCTTGGTTGGTGTGACACATTCATATTCATTAGATTTAAAGTCATAAGAATAATCTTCATTTCTCTTCAAATTGTAAGAAGTGTTGCATGATGGTACCTCTTCCTCATACCATTCACATTCTGCTTCATATTGCTCATACGCATCTGCATATTCCTCATAAGAATTGTACTCATAGGATTCATCATAATAGTAAGACATGGCTGCCAATTATTCTTGAATGTATGTACCTAATACACGGGTGCAAGGACCATGATCTGATACCACTATAATGTCCCTTGTTAGGAATTTTATTAAAATTGTAATTTTTCACTTTTTTTCCCTAGTTCGACCTTTGACTAGTTTTGATCTCTAGGTACCAAATTTGCCCCAAATGATCCCAAATCTTATGAGAAGGTATATGAATGATATTAGAACATAAATATGTGTTTCAGTGATGCCTTTGGACCTTTAAAATACTTCTGCAAGTCCTCTTTCAATTCTGATCAATGTAGGTAACTTTACTAGTGATTTTCCTTTGACTAGTATTGGCCTCTAGGTCTCAAATTGACTCCAAATGCCTTTAAATATTCAAGGAAGGTGTATGAATGATATTATAACTTGAATATGATGTTTATGGATGACATATGTCCACCAAAAGACCTCTGCAAACTCTCTTAATATTCTGGACCAATTATGCAATTTTACTAGTGATTTGGGGTTCAAATCCCCCTGGGGTAAGTACTGAAAATGGCTTCCCAAGTGCCCCCAAACCCACTCCAATTTATGAACAGAGGTATTTAATGTGTTAATTATTTTATTAAAGTCTCATATGAACCATTAATGGATTATTACAACTGTTCTCACCCTCTCCCATTCAACTGCAAAAATCCCCAATTCAACCCTTGGGGAAATGGCACTATTTCACCTCCCAATACAATTAAACTGAGTAAAAATGCTTCAAATGCTCAAGTAAAGTACATGAAACTTGTAGAAGACATCCATTGCAGTATATTGATCACAAATATATCAGAGAATCATCCATTCATTCGAAATCATCATCAATACATTGGTTCACAACAAGGTAGTGGGGAAATGACACTGTTCTTCCATTAAAAATGAGATTTATACATTTCTACTTGGAATTTCGACCTGAAAATTTTTGGAGATGAAGAACAGAGTATTTAATTCATATTACAAAAGAAATGGGGCATTAAAATATTCCCCAAAGAGTACAATAACTCACCAAAAACGCCCTCCCTCAAGGATCAAGAATATGCCATCAAAAATGGAAATGGTTGAAGGAGTGAGATGCAATAGAAGAAACCATGAGATGCCCTGTAGCTTACATCTGCAAATAAAGACTCCATTAAAGCTCCAAATGAAAGGTCTGAATGGCCTTTCCAATTGCCAACTTGGATGGGAATCTTTCACCCTCGAAATTGGCTAAGGCAAGAAACTAGTCATCCACTAGCTCTCCCTCTTCACCAATGCAATTGCAAATTCTACAAATGATCAAAAGCTCCTTTATTAAATATTTATGCCATTCTAATGTTCAAACATCATTTATTATCCCCATTATTCCAAATCCCAAAGCTTCCACCCCAAACCTAGGAAACTAGTAATTTTCCTCCTTGGCAATTATTTGACCTTTAGCATCAATTTGACAAACTCTAATAAATAGGGTCAATGTGATTAGGCCATTGTGACCCAATGCCAAATTTGGAACATGACAAAAAACTACACCTTCGAGACTTAGTGGAGGTTTAGGGTTAAGTCCCGAAGCCCAAGAGTAACTTAAGATCAACAGTGGAGATCTTACATCGTAGCACATCAAAATTCCAAACAACCACCACATTAAGACCTCATTAATAACCATTGCCACCATGGAGACTAGCTCAGTTAACTACCAAGTTAAGCCATGTATAGCTCAACTATGTTGACTATGTCCTGACTATGTATTCACGTGTTTAACACCACGATAGAAGCCACTAAGACATTCCACCAAGATAGTAGGTAGGAGAGTTAAATGCTAAGACCAGTTACGAATGCCTGCTAGTGCATAACAACCACACCATTAATTACATTATCCTCATCATACGATGACACGACAGGTAAGTTTGCAAACCTGCCATAACATATGTGTTAAACATAAGTCATAGTTCAACCTTAGTATCGAATCATCTAGGTATCGAACATAAGGTTAAAAGATTGACATTGGTGTTCACATTTTCTTGCGGTATCACATTTCGAACCAACGCATATAGTGTACACACTATAGAAATCACATAGAAGTAGTATTTAGTTCATACTTTAGAATATGAATAATAATTGCACATAGTTTACACACTATAGGAATTATATGGATTGTACATATAGTTTGTAATATAGGAAATGCATTAAATAATATATAGTTTATATATTATAGGAAATTGCATGAAGTCTTGCATATAGTTCACATATTGTAGGAATGTATGATAATTGCATTTAGTATATGTTTTTCACAAGAGCATACTATACTATTTCTTAGTGCATCATGAAAAAACGTGATATAACTATATCATTGTATAAACAACATAGAGAAGTTAATACAATTTAGATGCATAGTGGAAGTAAAGATTCTTGCAGATCTCAGCCTGAAAAGATTCTCAAAGTTACTCTATTTTTCTCTTGTAAAAACGGGAAAGCTATTTTGACAAGATGGAAGATCTCCGTAGATTCACTTTCAATTATTATTATTCTCTTACCTGTAATCTACGAAAAAAAGAAGAAGGTTCAAATGCTTTAGCATAAATGCTAAGTAAGCCTCAGGGTACCCATAGGACCTCTTCATCATCAAAAGAAGAGCAACAGTTAGCACTTATAAACATGAATATTTGATTGAGCATTGACATAAGTAATATGAAAGTATAGATGAAACAATAGAAACATCCAATAGCAATTTGATGTAGATTTTAATTCCATTTCATAACAATATGCAAAAGAATACTTTGGATGATCGTTACAGACATTTATTCCAGCAGAATGACATAAAAGCTTTAATTATAATTCTGCACAGCTAGTTTAGGTATTAAATGCTACGTTGAAAAATTTTAATTTTTTGTGAATTTTTGGGATGTTACAAAGGATTTCCATATCCTATAATGAATATTGTTCTAATAAGGTCCAAAGGTCTACCATCCTTGCATCAATCAAATGACGATTAGTTAATCATAAAAGATATTAAACATGCATAAACACATATTTTAATCCTTATTGTAAGTCTTACTTACTTATGTAAATGTCCTTAGTCAACAAATTCTATGCGTATACAACATGCATTCTCTTATTATTCTTGAATAACCTCTACTTACTCCATTG
The DNA here is from genome assembly GCA_027924585.1 of Larix kaempferi. Classification (NCBI taxonomy): domain Eukaryota; kingdom Viridiplantae; phylum Streptophyta; class Pinopsida; order Pinales; family Pinaceae; genus Larix; species Larix kaempferi. The sequence continues at coordinate 4,022,019 of BSBM01001082.1, read as the reverse complement.
ATATAAACATAACATAAAAAGGAACTCAAAAGTAGGCACATCTAAAAACACATAAACACACATAAGGGGAGACCATATATAAGTGGTTCACCCAAATCTGGGCTACGTCCACCAAGCAAAGTCACAGCTTATATTATTTATCAAAAGGGGTTTAAATTTACACAACATGGTTGTTGCAATAATTTCTTTACACTTTCTCGATGCCTTTATCACATAGAGCACTATAACTATATATATATATATATCCTTTTTGGAGATTCCACATATTTAAATACTTCCTTATTCTAAGATTTTATGTTAGCATCATAACATATATATATATATATATATATAACATTAACATCAATACCTTTCCAAGTTCAAATTAATTATGGGTGATTCCATGAAGATGGGTAACTATTTTGGCCAAATATGATGATGAAAAATGAAAATTTTACCCATGTATTAAATTGAAGCCCTCGAAACTCATATTTGCCACATGGATTTTGACATGCGGTAAAAAAACGAATTGTAGAGAATTATGTTGGATTTCCAAATATATATTTTTTGAAATATACCAATGTCATTTACCATGTCGAATTTTCATTTAATGAAACATGTGTACTTAAAAATTTGAAGACCAATTAACAAATAGTTTGTGTGTGTGCACAATAATTTAATGTTAAAGTAATAATTTAAAAAAATGAAATACGTGAACATGATCTAGACAGAATGCACTAGTGCTTACATATTTTTCTTTTAATTTTTATCAAAAAATTATATTTATTATTATTTTTTGAAACTAACCAATGAATATTTCAGTCGCATTTTGCACACATGTGTGTGTGCACCAAATATTATGATTGTTTACATAATTTCCAAAACTAAAAATACCCTTTTAAAGAGGACGTGCTTAACTAGTGCTTGTGTATTTTTTCAAATTTTTTGGATATGTATTTTGAATGTTTTTGATTTATCTTGGAGCTTAATCGAAGTTGTCGGCAAGGTTTTTTAGGTCAAGTTTTAGTACAAATTTAAAAACAAAAGACTTACGAAGATAAAAATTCATAGATTTTATGTATATGGATAGAGGATTCATTGAAGAATTCAATGGTATCAGGTCCACCCATTAATGTGAATTTAATGACATGGTTTATGCCTCTGAAAGGTAGGCAAAACTGTCTTTTTGCAATGAAAAGGGCTCTCCGCCTGTTTTTTAGGCCCCCGATCGAGGTATTTGCTCGATCGAGGTATTTAAAATACCTCGATCGAGGGTCTAATAGGACCTAGATCAAGGGTTTTAACTAGACCTTGATCGAGGTATCTTCAAGCTCTCGATCGAGGGTTTGTCCATGTAGAAAAAATATAAAAAATAACCCGGGAAAGGAGTTGGAAAATTAATGTTTCTAACCACCATTCCCTGGTAAAAATAACAACCAACCTCTATATACTCTCCAAACAATTGATCAACAACACTAATTTAACTCATTGCTAGTTTATTTTCAATTAGAGCTATGTGAATTTGAAATTGTTCAACTAGAGATTTATGATTTTGATGTTCAATTATAGTTCATTAGACATGTAAGATTTCTTTGTAGACATATTTCAAAATTTCATGCTAACATATTGTTGTTTGTTATAACAATTTGATAAAATCTTTGTTTGTTTTCATTGTAGTTTGATGGGGAGTAAAAAAAAACGTCAAAGGAAGCATGCTCGTCTACAAAATGGCGATCAAGAACGTGAGAGGAATAGAGATAGGATGAGAGAACAAAGAACAATCTTGAGAGAAGAAGAAGATGCATATTTGGTGCAACAAATTCCAATTCCAATAGAGGTCAACCAAGGTAAATTTTTGAATTATATGTTGCATAATTTAAATATCATATTTTATCAAGTTCTCTAGTAATTTGTTATATACTAACTATTTTTTTTTCATTTTAGTCTTATTATGTTTTGTTTGTAATAATATTTTTAACAAATTGTTGTATATAGACTACAAAATTAGTACTAATTTTCCAAAAAATTTAACTATTTCATAATTTAATTTGTTTACTATTTATTTGTAATGATATCCTTATTTATTTCATTTCTTTGTTATTTATATTTCAAAGTTTGTAACAATTTTCATGTTAAATAAATAATTTTCAAGTGGCTAACAAATGTAATTGGAACAATTTTCAAATGAAATGTACACCTCGATTCCATTTTCAAGTTAAAACATGTACATATTAACTATTTTCAAATTTGTAAGTTATTAACAATTTTTCAATTAAATGTACACTTGGACACTATTTTCAAGTTAAAATGTACATATTTAACTAATTGCAATTTTCTAAGTTACTAACAATTTCAAGTTAAATGTAATTTCAATTATTGTTTTGTTATTTGTTAAAAAATTATAAATGTATATAGCCTCAATGTGAGCTCCAAGTCTCAACATTTGTTGATTGAAATAACTATTAATGTCTAATTTTAACTTACCCTCATTAAATATTTGAAATACACATTATGATAGTTATGTATTAGTTAGAAAATTCAATTTGAAAACAAATGAATGAATATTTTGATAGTTACGTAATAGATGTAAAATTGAATGACAATAGATAAAATGAATATTATGATAATTATGTAGTAGTTGGAAAATTCAATCATGTTATTTTTAATGTATTTCCAATTCATGTACCAATTTTTTCTATGCATTAATGTAGGGATAAGTTAGCTTTTTTTTCCTATAGTAGGTATATATGTTATTTATTTTTCAAAATTTGTAACAATTTTCAAGTTAAATTGATAGTTATGTATAATTAGTTGGAAAATTCAATTCACACTGAATTTTAAATTTGTCAATTTTCTCATCAAATTTCAAGTTACTAGCAATTTTAAAGTTCAATGAACAACTATCAAGTTATTAATAATTATCTTGAGTTAAATATATATACTTGATTTTCAAAATTTACTAGCAATTCTCAAACTAAATGTACAATTTCAAGTTACATGTACATATTTGGTTATTTTGAATTTAAGTTACAAATTCTTGTTTTTAATGTATTTTCAATTCTTGTACCGAATTTTTCTCAAGTCAGTAGCAATTTTCAATTTGTTAATTTACATGTAACAAATTTCAAGTTACTAGCAATTTTAAATTTAAATGTACAAGTTACTACCAATTTCAAGTTACAAGCAACTTCAAACTTTACTTAGAACAATTCTCAAGTAATTACTAGCAATTTCAAGTTACAAGCAATTTCAAACTTTAGTAGCAATTTCAAATTTCAAGTTACTAGCAATTTCAAATTTTACTTAGAACAATTCTCAAGCTAAATGTATTAGTTGGAAAATTCAATTCACACACAATTACTAGCAATTTAAAGTTACAAGCAATTTCAAACTTTAGTAGCGATTTCAAATTTCAGGTTACTAGCAATTTCAAATTTTACTTAGAGCAATTCTCAAGCTAAACGTATTAGTTGGAAAATTTCAAGTTACTAACAATTTTAAAGTTCAATGCACAACTATCAAGTAACCAATTTTCAATTTGTTAACTTACATGTAACTAATTTCAAGTTACTAATAATTTTAAAGTTAAATGTACAAGTTACTAGCAATTTCAAACTTTACTTAGAACAATTCTCAAGTAATTACTAGCAATTTCAAGTTACAAGGAATTTTAAGTTACAATCAATTTCAAACTTTACTGGCAATTTCAAATTTCAAGTTACTAGCAATTTCAAACTTGACTTAGAACAATTATCAAGCTAAATGTACAACTTCAAGTTAAATGTATACATATTTAGTTATTTTGAATTCAAGTTACAAATAATTTTCTTGTTTTAAAAGTATTTTCAATTCGTGTACCAATTATGCATTTCAAAACACTTCAATTTGGTGCTTTAAAATTAATCGATCCTTGCATAGTGCTTTTTAATTGAAATTCTCTTCACATGAATTTTGATTATGTAGGGAGATATTATGGCCAGCCATCACATCATGGTGATCAAGAATCACATGACCCTATGCCTCCTCATCATCTTGATCAGCTATCACATGACACCTTGCCCTCTCACATTTCTAGTATAATTGGTAGTTGCAGTGGGGTTGGAATAGGTGGGAATTGTCTTGAGGATTGTGCAGTTGTTTATGCACAAGAAGAGATTGGGAACGCGATCCCTAGTTGGAGAGTTAGAGAGCATGTCAGTAAGATAATTGAGTCATATTTTGAACAACATTCAATGATGGCACAAGCTCAAAATCCTACACGGGTTGATAAAACACAAAAAATTGAGATGTGCCACAAAGTTGTTGGGGTTTCAAGATGTTAAAAGAAAAAAGACATGCGAGAATGCAATAGAAAATGTAAGAACTGCATTATCTTCATTTGGAAAATCAAGAAATAATGATATCCGAGCTGCTCGTAGGGCATCTACAGCGGTTGTTCTGGCACAAAGCACCTCAAGGAATCGAATGGTATCAACAATGGCATCATTGCTCAATGTTTCAAAAAGAACATTGTTCAAATATACTAAATTCAGGGTCCGGATAGATAAAAATGATGAAGCTACTTGTTTGGATCTTACCCTATCAAGGCATGATGGCAACAGGCATTATAGAGAAGGTGATAGAGTTTTGGGATAGCCATTCTCATGCTATTCCAGATTGAAAGCATGTCCTAAGACAACGTTTATCTAGAGGCATTTATCAAAAGCACTGTAAGCATGTGATGGAGATGACGGGAGTTGCACTTTACGAGGAATTCCAAGAAACCAATCCTGGTGTTCAAATATCATTTAGCATGTTCAACAAATTGAAACTGTGGTATATTAGGCCAAATACGATTCATGACACTTGTTGTTGTCAGCACCATCTTGAATTTCAACTATAGGATGACACATTTTTGGATTTTTGAAAAAGGCACTGGAACGGTTAACTAGCTCCTCACATAGTGTGATATTTTATTTGTATTATACTGCGCAACAAGAATCTTGAACACATGTTTTTCAATAAGAGGTGTGTAGGTGGGAGAAGATGCCCTGAATGCGGTGAATTGACATTATAATTTCCTATCGATCCAACACACCATGGATTGTCAGATATCATCGTTATGTGGAAGAGGTACGAATACGTCTCCATGAATCCATCATATTCTTCATCCGTGCCATCTAAGAGGATCAACTTGCTCGAATCCGAGATTCCTATTTCAGATTTCATGGAGAAGTTTCAAAGTCAGATTTATAAATACATAAAGCACTCCCATAGGTCCAGGTGGCAAGCTTCAGAATTCAAACATTCTCGTGAGGTATTTGAGCCAGGCACAATCTTATCAGTGGTAGACTTTGCTGAGAACTACACATTTTCTCCTCAGGGAGAGATACAAAGTGAGTACTATCACTCCGACCAGGTGTCTATCTTCATACATGCATTGTATAGACATGCTCATGAAAGCATTGATGGTAGGGACAACACTCCTCAGTCACATGAAGTGATCAAAGAGTACCATTTTTATGATAGTGATGATCGTAAGCATGAAACATTGTTTGTTCAACACTGCTTTGGGTTGATTTATGATTCATTCAGGCTGAGAGGCGTATCATTTGGTGAACACTGGATTTGGTCAGATGTGTGTGTAGGGCAATTCAAATTGGCACGCTCATTTTATTGGTTGAGTTATCTTAACAAAGAGACTGGAATCTGACATACCTAGAGCTTTTTTGAAACAGGGCATGGTAAGGGTGAACATGATGGCGCAAGTGGATGTGTGAAACGAGCACTTCGGAGGTACCATATGAGTCATTATGCAACCTGACTCAAATGCTCCAAAGAAGTAGTTGATTGGTGCACACACCATTTGAGACATCAAGGTCATGAACAAGCAACACCGGTGTGCAAGTAATAAACTCCAAACTCAATTAATAAGCTAATAACATTCAATATCATCATTTCCAAAAGAACACATACTTGATAGGAATTTATATATGACGAATTGAATTCCATGTAGGTTCTTTTGGGATGTTTTTCATAGTGACGTGAATAGATCCATGCCGTGGTATTGTGAAACCATACTTGGTACAAAGGAATTACATTATGTTCGAAGTAAAGACATGGGTGACATATTTTCCATTGAAATGAGGAAGTATGCTTGTTTTTACATTTTTTGCATTGATGCAAATGGATGTGGGCTTCATCAATGTGAAAATGATGTATATGTGAAACCATGGAAATATGTCTCTCTTAATTTAAAGGGCCCACATCCATTTCCAACAAGGAAAGAGATGCACACTGATGAGGCAATGGTCTCATTAGATCATGATCGAGTTTCTGATATGGTTAGGGAAGGTACAAGAGACTTCATTAAGTGAATTAGTTCATTACATATTACAGATATACAAATGTTGTAGAAATCCACATAGGACATTTGAATAATATTTGTAATGTATCTTGCAGGTGATGTATTCGTTGTCATTGCACCCCCCCACAACCAAGAAAATGTGGCATATTATTTGAGGCAATGCACACAAATAAAAAGTAGGTTGGTGCGACCCTACCAAGATGGAGACTTCACATACCAAACTGGAGACATGGTTCTAATGGGACACTTTTTTGAAAGAGTGAAAAAACATGGTGCTCATATTATTTACAAAGATTTTATGGCTGAATATATATCATGTCAATACAGTCATTTGGTGGTGGAAGCTCGGATACATCTAACAGAAATCAAGGTGAAGAGAGGTGAGCCAAAGAGATGGAAGATGACAGAAGCTGACCATGATCGTATTATGGAGACTTGCATTCCTATAACCCATTGGCCAGATGAATGAGTTATATGTATGCCACTTGCATCATTGACATAGTTGTCATGTTGTCTTCTGTAATATCTTTTTGGAGATTTTTGTGGAGGTTGTTTTATAAATGTATTTTTGTATATGCTTTAATGCCAAGATTAAAAATACTAGATGGGAGGCTTTTGTGAAAATTGGGTCATGGTGCTCCAATGTGAATACACTTGAATGTATGGTCAGTGCTCCATGAACTTCCTCCATAATAGTTTTATAGATATTTGTTTAGATGCTTTAAAAACAACATTAAAGGTGTACTGGATAGTTGAATTGTAATGTTAGACAATATAATGTAATTGTAAAATTTCAATTTTAAATTGCAATGCACATTCTAAGTTTAAATTTTGATTTCAAATACAATTGTAATGTAATTGAGAATTTAAAATACATCTATACAATGTAAAATTCTAAAATTTAATTTTTAAATTCTACAATGGATTCTAATTTTAAATTTTGATTTCAAATGCAAAATTACATACATTATAATCCATTCATTGTATTTCATCATCAATTACATGTATTTCATTATCAATTATATAAAAATATTATCAAATACCAATGTATTGAAAAAAGGTTTCACTCAACAATAATCAATTAGTTATGTTATTGAACATATCAAAGTTAGGACCAAATTTTTTGTGTCTCCTCATTCCATTTAATAAAAATATTGGCACTTGGTGCTACATGGAATATACCTACATTGAACAATTTTGTAGTCTCACATTTCCAAGAGCAAGATAAGCTCAATAAAATGGGCTTCGCAAGGTCCTCAAAGGTGCATTCCCTTCACTTCATGCATGACATAGGATCAATTGTCAACATAGAAAAATGAAGGATATCTTAATAGCAATCACCAAGTCAAGGAACATGGATAATTAATCTAATAAGAATACCTAACAAATAGAAATATCAAGTTATCAAGTCATATAACACTTCAAACTATGATGAGGAATAATATTGTTGAAAATAAATCTTTAAGGGGAGCAACAACACATTGAATTTTCAATTGAAATTACACATTAAATTTTAAATTGTAATTGAATTGGAATGTGGAAATTGTAATTGAAGTGTAATGTGTAGACATTATAATGCAATCATAATTTCAATTTTTAATTTCAAATGTATTCTAATTTTAAATTTTGATTTCAAATACAATTGTAATGTAATTGAGAATTTAAAATACATTTATACAATGTAAAATTGTAAAATTTAAATTTTAAATTGTACAATGTATTCTAATTTTAAGTTTTGATTTCAAATGCAATTGTAATGTAATTGAAATTGAACTTTTAAATTGGAACAACACATTGAATTTTCTATTGAAATTACACATTAAATTTGAAATTTTAATTTTAAATTGTAATTGAATTGGAATGTGTAAATTGTAATTGAATTGTAATGTGCAGATAACATAATGTAATTGTAATTTCAATTGTATTCTAATTTTATTTATGCAATTGTAATGTAGTTGAAAATGAGCTTTTAAATTGTAAGTGAATTGAAATTGAAATTACACATTAAATTGTAATTGAATTGGAATTGAAATTACACATTAAATTGAAATTTTATATTATAAGTGAATTGGAATTGTAATTTCAATTTCAAATTGTAATGTATGTATTCAATTCTAAATTTTTGGATTTGCCAATGCAATGTAGTCGAAATTGAAATTTCAAATTGTAACTACACATCGAGATTAAACTTTTATATTGTAATCACTGTACATTAAATTTGCATTTGAAATGATAAAACGTAAATTTGTAACTGTAATAACTATACCCAGATGTAATATAAAAAAACAATCGATTTCAAATCAAATACAAAATACACATGAAGACATCAATATGATAAAATATACAAAATATGTAACAAAATATCCAAAAGTTCATATCCAAAGTCCATATATGATAAAAGTCCATGTATAAAGGATAGAAATCTATATCCAAAACATGAAAACGTATACATAGATAATCCAAAACATGAAAATATATCAAATATGAAAATATCCAAAACATGGAAATGTATAGATCATCAACTCATTGGCCACTACCCCCATGAGGCCCTTGATGCTGGCAATGAGACGGTAAACCATGAAATAATGCCTCAATATCCGTCAAGTCAATGGTGATATCTGGCATCTGGGTAGGAATATGGGTAGATGTCCCTTCATCAGGACCACATGGTTGAGCTGCATTCCAATCATATGAGAAAGTCATTGCAGCATCGACACCAGCCTGTAGCGATGCCCATGTAAGATGCCATTACATGTAATAATTTAGATTTATTAAAAATTAAAACTAAAACATAATTCAATTTATAATTCAAAAATTGAAACATAAAGTACAAAAATAAATTACTAAATGTGATTAAATAATGAATTGGAACATAAATTAAAACTCACCTCTGTGTCTAGACCCAGCTGGTCAGGACCTTCGCAGTCCTCATGTCTATCATCAGGAGCAGTGCCCTTTCCTTTTCCCTGTACAATTTGGAATTCATTTGAAGTTAAGATCTAAAACATAAAATCTCAAAAATTAAGAAATAAAACATAAATTATTTAAACTGAGAAATAATAAACACAAATTAAATTAGAACATAAATTATAACTTACCTTGACTATTTTCATCCACTGGTTGGGACGAGTGGTTGGACCAACCGATGGATCACTAGCAAAGAGTTGATCCATGAATGTGGTCCCCTGCATGGAGCAATAGAATACAACTCACTTAAGTATTATTAACCATTCAATTTACAACATATAATATGATGTGACATGAAGAACATATATACATAATTGTACAAAAGTATAACTGTCCTAAAGCGACGTATATACGATACAACCGAAAGTATACATCTTGGGATGACTCAAAATACCCAAGTATGGCCTCGCCATCCAAACTCCTGAGCAGGTCATTATCGACATAGTCTATCTCTAGCTCTGCAGGTGCAAAGGGTGGTATAGATGCTTCTCCATGCACAAAAACAACAACAACACTTCCCATGGCAGTGAACAACGACTGTGCAATGTCATGTTTAGCCTCTGCAGCAATTTGGGATTACTGTACCACGTCCGCTGACCTGATAACCGTCCTGTCTGGAATCAGTACCAACCTCGGAGGGGGTGGAAAGAAGGCATGGTCTCTATGAGCTCCAGGACGTTGGTAGGAGTGTCCCCTACTAGCCCCAAATAACTCACACCCTGTGCTGGTGTAATCTAGGTGCATCCCCAAAACAAACTCTGCATAAATATGTTTTTCAAAGTACAATGGAACTTTGGCATGGTGGGCGAACATGCCCGGGCTCCTACGAATCTATCATATAAATATGGTGCAATGACCTCCAACTTAAACTCCTTGAGTCTAAGCGGTTGAGTGGAAGGGCGATTAGGAGGGATTTCAAACAAAGTAGCCTTGATGTCATGCCCTCTTATGGAGACTTTGACATCCTCCCATGTGCAGATCCCAATGACATCTCGTCTCCTCCTATGGCATGGAAAACACCAAATGTCACTAAGAGGTCCCACCATCTTGTAGATGGCCAACATGCCATCCACTGCTAATAACATCATGAATAGTGATCGTCGTGTAGGAGAATCCTCCCTCAATGTGCACACACATGAGTGCACCCACTCTCGTTGGGTAGTGATATCAGTGAGAGTGATGCATACGACCTCATCGTTATACGACCCCCCTGATGGGTCACTTGCGATCCAAACCAAAACACAAATGTTACTGAAAATATATACTATAACTTGCAACTGAAATTCAATGCATTATATGCTAAAAATTTACTGAAAATGTATCTAACAAAAAAATGCACCTGATGCACTCATGTCTGGCCGTACATCCCCCACTTAGGGATCAACATGTACGTCGTCGAGATGAACTGACACACTAGCTCTCCTGTTGCTGACACCAGTGGCAGCCGACCCCTCACTCCTCGGTGAACAGGAGTGTTGTTGATGGCCACCCTGTTGGGCGATGTCAGATCCCCTCGTGTGTCGCTGAGCACAAAGCAATGATGTTCTCTCTTGAGAACTCTCTGCATCACATTTCAATTTCTAATTCTAATTCTCTTTCAAATTTCACATTTAAAATTCAAATTCAAATTTCAAATTCTATTTCAAATTTCACATTTCAAATTCAAATTCAATTCAAATTTCAAATTCTATTTCAAATTTAAAATTTCAAATTCAAATTTCAAATTTCAAATTTCAAATTCAAATTTCAAATTCTATTTCAAATTCAAATCTCAAATTCTATTTCAAATTTCACATTTCAAATTCAAATCTCCAATTCTATTTCATATTTCACATTTCAAATTCAAATTCAAATTTCAAATTCTATTTCAAATTTCACATTTCAAATTCAAATTCAATTCAAATTTCAAATTCTATTTCAAATTTTACATTTCAAATTCAAATTCAAATTTCAAATTTTCATTGAACATTTTCATCATCATCTCTTTGTTTGTGTATATGGAGTACTTAATTATGGATTTTCCATAAGATAAATTGTAGGTCGTTTTCCAAAGTAACATTGAATCTAAGGTTATAGATGGAGACCAAATGAGTTTTCTACATGTCATTGTGGTGTTGTTGAATCTAAGATATAGATGAGGATTGATGGATTTTGCTATATGTCATAAATGTTCCTCTTTTGTATATAATTTGGTTTTGCATGTCTTCATAAGACCAAAGATATAGTCCCTTGACATTCTTCCCCGTATCTCTAGAGTTGTCTTCAAGATTTCCCTCTCTATTCTCAACTTAATTCTCCTTCTCTAAATAAAAATTTACTTCTAGTCACTAAAATCTACTTGGCTGAAAAACTTATATCTATCTTGAGTCTAGCTCTTTCTAATACTACTTCAAAAGTGCATGCAATCTAGCTCTTTCTAATACTAGTTCCAAAGTGCATGCAATCTAGCTAAATCCCTAGCTTTTTTGTAGTAGTTATTTACATGTTAGATAGTGATTAATTTGCATTGCTTCAAAATATTTAGCTCATTGTGAAAATGAGACTGCAGAATGATGGTTCATGAAAACATGGATAATTTTGAAGATTATGTGGGGACGTCAGACATCTTTGAGTCTTGAAACCCTTGCATACCGTCAAGGACAATGTCTCATCTAACCATGTCAAATTTTGACACATATAGGCACAATTTGAAGAAATTTCAACATTAGCCCCATTCATTGGTCACTGTGTCAGTTCGATTGATGACATTGTAGATGGGCATGTTGGAATACATTCCATGACATTTCAAGAGAGTTCTGACCAAGATTTTGTAGATGGGATTGACGAATGATGAAAATGAGACCGTATAATGAAGGTTCATGAAAACATGGAGAATGTTGAAGATTATGTGGGGACATCAGACATCCTTGAGCCTTGAAACCCTCGCATACCGTCAAGGCAAGTGTCTCACCTAACCATGTCAAATTTTCATGCATACAGGCACAGATTGAAGAAATTTCAACGTTGGCCCCATTCACTGGTCACTGTGTCAGTTTGATTGATGACATTGTAGATGGGCATGTTGGAATACATTCCATGACATTTCAAGAGAGTTTTGACCAATATTTTGTAGATGGGAATGATGAATGATGAAAATGAGACCACATAATGAAGGTTCATGAAAACATGGAGAATTTTGAAGATTATGTGGGGACGTCAGACATCCTTGTGTCTTGAAACCTTCGCATACCGTCAAGGCAAGTTGTTGGCACCTATAAATTTTTTGCACAAAGCTGAAGGGAAGGACTGACTCCACTGGTGAATTCCTTGAAGAGATGGTTAAACCCCCCTCCATAGTCATGTCCAGGTTGCTAAGGCCAAGAAGCAGCTCAATTGGGAAGGAGATAATGGGAAAAATAAAGGGTTTGGGCACTTTAGGCATAAGGAGCTAGCCCAAATAATCAAAAATGGGTAAAAAAGCCAATAATCTATAGTCCGAAAGAAAATAAAGTGAAAGTTAAAGCACAGGAAAGTCCCAACCGTTGATTGGGTGCGCGAAAGAGATCCACGGCCCCCAATTTCCCTCGCATCATGAAGTTGTGCGGAAAAGAGCACAAGAGGGTGGTCTCGAGAGATAAACCACCAGGACAGATGGCATCCAGAGGAGCCCTCGCATGAGCATTTCGGCGGTAAATGAAAACTACCAGAAGGATTGCGATACCATCGCAGCGAGAAATCAAGGTAGTAGATCAACGACGCAAGCTGCATGGTCAGAGATCTGACGGTGCGAAGGATAAGTTGTCACATCAGCATGGAGGTCAGGGCAAATCAATGGCTCGTGACAAAAGGGATCAGATCTACGGGTGGCGGATATAAGAGATGCAAGGTTGATAACATAGTGGGCTCCACTGGCGAGAGTGTTGAAAACTAGACACTTGGATAGCTCCCCATGTGAGACACCTGCAACAATTAATTAATAGAAATATGCGAAATAGCAGAAATGACAGAACTCAGAATCACTTTTATATTGATCACAAGCCACTTCGAGGGGGAAACCTCCTATGAGCAAGCTCAATACAAATAACTTCACGGTGCCTTCATAGGTCTCAACACCCACTTATATACTAATTCTAGGCGCCAATACTACGGGTCGAAACCATGGGCCGTTACAAACTATGGATCAACAATACTACGGGCGACTTACAAAGCATATGCGCCAACAACAATAACACAAACTATTGATCAACAAATACTACATGATGACTTACAAAGCATATGCGTCCAACAACAACATAATAACAAAGTAAAGACATGGGTTCCTAACATCCCCTCCCCCTTAAAAAAAGCTTTGTCCTCAAAGCTTTAGATGTGGAAATTGTTGTTGAATCTGAAGGAGTGGTTCCCATGTAGCATCCTCTGGTTGCATGCCGTGCCACTGAATTAATACCTCTGTGATAGAGCGAGAGCGAAGCTGACGTGTGCACCGATTGAGGATGGCCTCTGGCTCCAAAAGGATGGATCCTTCATTATCCAGTTCGGGTAAAATCGTTTGTCCGCTAATGTTGGTGCCAAGAACTTTCTTCAGACAAGAGACATGAAAGACTGGATGAATGCGGGAAGAAGGAGGAAGTTCAAATTTATAAGCAACGGACCCAATATTCTGAAGAATCCGATATGGCCCATAGAAATTTGGAGCGAGCTTATGATTCCCTTTGAGTTTCAAGGAGGATTGTTTGTACAACTGGAGACGAAGAAAAACCATTTCGCCGAATTGAAAAGTGCGCTCCGAACGGTGCTGATCAGCTTGTTGCTTCATGCGATTTCTTGCCATGTGAAGATTGTCTCGCAAAATGAAAAGAATTTGATCGTGGTTTCGAAGGACCGTGTCAACTTCCTGAACTGGTGAACTGGTGGGGGTGTATGGAAGAAGATCTGGAGGTGCCTGACCATAGACTGCTTCATATGGGGTCATTTTAGAGGCAGTTTGGTAAGAGGTATTGTACCACCATTCAGTGAGAGGGAGCCACTTTTCCCACTGATGTTGTTGTTCCGAGGTGAAGCAACGAAGATAAGTTTCGAAGCATTTATCGACAATTTCAGTCTGACCATCTGTTTGTGGGTGATACCCTGAACTCATCTTCAATTTGGTGCCAGTGTGGCGAAATAGTTCTGTCCAAAAATGACTGGTGAAAGTCGCATCATGATCCAAGACAATGGAAGAAGGGATGCCATGAAGATGAAAGATCTGGTCCAGAAAAATTTGAGCGACGGAGGAGGCTGTATAGGGATGGCTGAGAGCACAAAAATGACTATATTTGGAGAGGCGATCAACCACAACGAGAATCACTGTCTTCCCGCCAGATTTAGGGAGCCCTTCAATGAAATCCATAAAAATATCTGTCCAAATCCGTGTAGGTATGGGCAAGGGTTCAAGTAATCCTGGAAGGAGTGTTGTTTCACCCTTATTGTGCTGGTAGGTATCACATTCGACCACCATCTGTTGAATTGTCCTTTTCATGCCCTGCCAAAAGAAGTTATGCCGTGCTCGTTCATACGTTTTGAGGAACCCAGAGTGCCCTGCCGATGGAGAAGCATGGAGTTCATAGAAGACAGCCTGTTGAAGATCTGTGCTCTGGGGAAGCACCAGACGACCCTTGTATCACAGAGAAGCACCATCCCAAGAGTAATGTGGTACAGCAGAAGGGTTGTTGGTCAAGCGTTGGATGATTTGAGATAAGGAAGAGTCATTGACATAACCCTGTTGAACAGATTGCAACCAATTTGGAACAGGCATAGAAATAGCTGAAAGAGAACCTTGGGCATCAAATGTGCGAGAAAGAGCATCTGGCACAATATTGTCTTTACCCTTCTTGTAAGTGATCTCATAGTCATAAACCATGAGTTTTCTAACCCATTTCTGTTGTTCCGGGGAGGAGACACGGTGGTCCAAGAAATATTTCAGACTCTGGTGATCAGTCTTGATGCAGAAATGATTCCCTAATAGGTATGGGCGCCACTTCTGTACTGCATGCAAAATAGCCATCATTTCCTTCTCATAGGTAGAGGCAGCTAAATTCTTACCTGAAAGGGCTTTGTTGGTGAATGCAATGGGGTGTTCATCTTGAAGGAGAACAGGACCGAGTCCATTGCCGCAAGAATCACTCTCAATAGTGAAGGGCTTGGAAAAATTGGGCATAGCTAGCATAGGTGTAGTACACATAGCTTGTTTTAGTTTGTCAAATGCACACTGAGTAGCAGGTGTCCATGTAAAAGCATCCTTTTTCAATAGAGCAGTTAATGGAGCTGCAATCTTCCCATAATCCTTGACAAACTTGCGGTAGTAGCCAGTCAACCCCAAAAAACCATGAAGGCTCTTGAGTGTCTAAGGATGCGGCCAATTGTTCATGGCATCGATTTTGGCAGGATCCACGCGAACCCCTTGTGCTGAGATAATGTGCTCGAGATACTCAACTTCCTTCTATCCAACAACACATTTAGACTGCTTGGCATGGAGATGATGGTCAGAGAAAAGTTGCATGACAACATCCAGATGCTGGAGATGTTCATCCCATGTTTTACTGTAGATGTGGATATCATCAAAGAATACCAGAATGAATTTCCGCAAGTAGGGTCGAAATATTTTATTCATTAAGGCCTAGAATGTGGAAGGAGCATTAGTGAGGCCAAAGGGCATGACCAAAAACTCATAATGGCCATCATGTGTGCGGAAAGCTGTTTTAGGAATATCATCCTCATGAACCCGAATTTGATGATACCCAGAATGAAGATCCAACTTGGAGAAAAAGTGAGCCCCATCAAGCTCATCAACAACACGAATTGGAAACTTATCCTTGATGGTGAGGTGATTAAGTGCTCGGAAGTCAATGTAGAGGTGCCATGACCCATCTTTTTTGCGGACAAGAATAACTGGAGAAGAAAAGGAACTAGTGCTTGGGCGAATAATACCTTGCTTCAATAAGTCCCGAACGAGCATTTCGATCTCCATTTTTTGGTGAAATGGGTAGCGATAGGGCCTGATGTTGGGAGGAACACTGCCAGGAAGGAGATGAATACGATGGTCTTCTGGCCTGGAAGGTGGCAATCCCACTGGTTTAGCAAAGACACCTGTATATCGATCCAGAATTTGTTGTAGATCCAAAGGAGTAGTGGAGACCGCTGATGGTTGCATCTGGATGGAATGGATCTGAGCGATGACACCATGTGAATTCTTCTTGAGGAGTTTTTCCATGCGATGTGAACTGATGATGCTGAGAGAACCTGGTTGTAATCCTATCAATGTGTGTTTTTGTCCATTGACGGAAAACTGCATCCAAAGTTCAGCAAAGTCCCATAAGATAGGGCCAAGTGTGCGTAGCCATTGAGCGCCCAAAACCACATCACATCCGCCTAAGGGAAAGGAAAACATGTCAGAGCGCAAGGTATAATCTCCCATAGAGATACACACATTTCGACACTTCCCTTTGCAAGGTAAGGTGCCCCCATTGGCAACCATGACTTCAAAGTTGGAGCAAGGATGGATAAAACAGTCAGCTTGTTTGCCGATCCGAGGGTCAATGAAATTATGAGTGCTACCAGAATCAATGAGTATTGTAAGAAGAATCTTCTTGAAGCAACCCCTGATCCGCATTGTTTTGGGGGTGGTGATTCCAGCTAAAGCATGGAGAGATATTTCTAGCGGGTCATACTGAGACGAAGGGTCAATAGGCGGTTCCTGAATGTCGACCAGAGCATTCAGTGTTTCTGGATCTTCATCACCAATTTCAGAGGCAGGCGGAGACTCCACATCCAAGAGATAGAGCTTTCGCTGAGCACATCTATGTCCCTAAGTGAATTTCTCATCACAATTATAGCAAAGCCCATTTTCTCTGTGTGCTTGCATCTCTGTTTCAGACAAATGCTTGATAGGAGTCGGTCGAGGAGCCTGCGGTATAGGTGGTCACTGAGAACCCATATTTCGGAAGGGAACAAAAGTGGGCTTGGATCGTTGTTGGGCTGCAATCTTGTCTTCTGCCAACTTAGCCAACCCTAGGGCTTCCATCATTGTTTGGGGACAGAACATTTTGACCTCAGAGCGGATGGCATCCTTTAGACCACTGATAAAACAACTCCGGTAAAATTCATCAGACAATCCTTCAGTGTGGTTGGCTAGATTCTCAAATTCGGTTTGATACTCTCTCACCATGCCAATTTGGTGAAGTTTAGTGAGGGCTCCTGTGAAGTCATCAAAAGCACTAGGACCAAATCGTTGCAAAAGGAGCTGGAAAAAGTCTGGCCATTTGGGCTCTGGATGAGCCTTGATGTACCAACGGTACCATTGAAGAGCTTCCTGTTCCAAGTGAAAGGATGCCAGCGAAACTTTGTTGACATCAAAAGTATTATGTAGAATGAAATACTGTTCTGCACGATAGATCCATCCAGTTGGATTAGTACCATTGAAGCGAGGAAAATCAAGCTTCGGACCACGGAAATTGCTGGAAGAGGAGAACCCATTGTCTGATGAAGACTCAGACTGTCGTTTGTTGTTCATAGCTGAATGTTCAAGATGGAGGCCGAGAAATTTTTCATCAAGATCCTGGAGTTTTGCTTGGATGGCTGCAAGTGCTTCCTGCATGGTTTTTGCTCCTCCACGATTTTTTTTTTTCGGTTGACTGGGTAGGAAAACAAAAATAGAAACTACTTCAGTAAGGGAAAATCTGGACTAGGGAAAAAATCTTAAGGGTAATTGGGGTTTGACTAGGTTTTGGACACTATTGAATAGACAGGGAAACAAAAATGAGGATTCCAGAAGCGAGGTGAAAGAATGGGAAAATTTGGCAGAGGGGAACAAAGAAGCAGAATTCAGAAATGAAATCTGTGGTAAAATTTGAGGGTGATTGGGTGAAATCTGAGGAAGTTATGGGAAACCCTAAAAATAGACAAACGTGGGATTTTGAGATTTGGGAAGGGGAATTTTGGATAGGGTCCTCAGGAATGAAATATGCAGAATGGGGTGACAGGGGTTCCCTGAAAATTTCAAGGGAAACAGAGTGAAAACAAGGGAGATATGGAGAAAAAACTGATTTTTTTTTTTTTTTTCGAGACTGGAGCGGCTATGGCCTGAAACGGATCTGAAACGACACCGAATGGATTGAAAATGGCTGGATCTGGAACGACTTGCAAAATGGATCTGAATGACTAGATGTAAAACGGCGCAGCAACGATCGACGATAGTTCAGCTGAAATTAGATATGGACCCCAGGTATGTGTGGCTTCCTAACAGTTCAAGGGTTTCACTCGTCCACCAATGCTGTCTGACGGGTTGTGTATTGGGGCAGTACCCCTCACTCCACGGCTCAGGTAAAACTGATAACCGCTTTGCCACAAACAAAAGCTCTTGGTTTACCTTACGGGTGGGAACTAGTCAATCAGGTAGGGGTCGTTGCCCTTTTCGCTGGCAGGTCCTCTCAATGGGCCAGCTACTTCAGGGTTCCTGTGGTACTCCTCACAATGAGTTTTAGGGCTTATGCCCAAGTACTTCCCACAGTTAAGCGGATAGGGATTATTCCCAAATCCGAACCTGCAACAGATGCGAAAATTTATTTGGCAAAAATTTCACCCAACGAACCCAAGAAAGTGCTCTGATACCAGATGTGAGGCACCTGCAATAATTAATTAATACGAATATGCGAAATAGTAGAAATGACAGAACTCAGAATCACTTTTATATTGATCACATGCCACTTCGAGGGGGCAACCTCCTATGAGCAAGCTCAATGCAAATAACTTCAAGGTGCCTTCATAGGTCTCAACACCCACTTATATACTAATTCTAGGCGCCAATACTATGGGTCAAAACCATGGGCCGTTACAAACTATGGATCAACAATACTACGGGCGACTTACAAAGCATATGCGCCAACAACAATAACACAAACTATTGATCAACAAATACTACGGGACGACTTATAAAGCATATGCATCCAACAACAACATACTAACAAAGTAAAGACATGGGTTCCTAACACCCCACCGTAGATGTGTTAAAGGACAAGATCAATGCTCCTTGGTGATCGTCGCAAGGTGAAAGGGCACCCCAGATAAGCGGAGAAGGTGGTTGTGAGGGTGCGTACCATCTTCCAGGTGTGACCACCTGAGCAACTCGCGAGGAAGATTAAGTGGTAACCAAAAAACAGAGGTCGGGTAGCGATACCACCATATCCTTATAAGATGTTAGATACGATGGATGGATAAGGTTTAAAGCCAATAGAGGCTCATATGGCGGAGATGAAAAGATGTCAAATCAGAAAAAGTTAAATGAGGGATCGGATCAATGGACTAGAAACAATGCCCAGTAGATCGATGGACAGGAAAGAGGGATAGCTGGCGAAGGTGAGCGGAAGTTATTCAGAAAAGTTATATATATATAACGCGGCATGTGTAAAATAGACATTTCTTTCTTGGACATGTTGGAGTTGGAAGCTTATGGAAGCGTAAAAGCTGAAAAGGACGACAGGGAGAACGTTGCTCTCAGGTTTCCCGTGATAGGTAGGGTTCCAAAACCCCTTTGTTTGCAATGTGCACTCTGTTTTATAGTCGTAGAATGGCAGATGAACAAGTTTCTACTAGTTCTAAGGTCAGAATGACCCTAGAAGACAAAGACTGTGATGTGTTTGAACTAGACCTTCGGCTCCCTATACCAGAAGTTAAAAGAAGGTTGAAAGCTCTGCTTGAACAAGGGATAGATGTCCATAGGGTCCATCAGTCCTTTTTCATCTTCTTTTCCCTGGAACAGATAATTCCTTCCCCCGATTTCGTGTCATGGTGTTCATTGAATTACTTAGAACCCCAACGAGTAATAATGAACGCCAAGAGGTCTAAAGTTGTCTGTAGTGTTGACGCTGCCGTCATCCGAAGTACCCTTGCCGTGCCCGAGTCACCAGCCCTAATTCTCGAAATTTTCTCTAAAGAAATGGTCATTACTCTATATAGGCAGATTTCCCTTGAAATCTGTAAAGCTTTCCTTGTCACTTGTTTAAAGCCTGATGTAGAGATTACAGATACCCCTTACCTGCTGGACGTCAACCTTTTTATTGACCGCACCCAGTTGGTTTTTTCTTTGTTAGCACAATTTTTAGGTTTAGACTCAGAATTATGGATAACTGAACTACAACTGAGCCTGTTATTCAGGATTAGTGTTATTTCCCCAGAGGCGTGAAGTGAGTCGGTACCATCCCTCAAGTTTGAGGATTTTTTGGCAGAAAAAATCCATGCACAGTTGAGTTGTTTTGAAAATACCAGATTTTTTCGGTTTCAGGCATATTTGACTAAGATGGTTCTGCATAGTAGTGCAGACGAGTTACGTTTCTCTCAGATACTCTTTACAGGAAATTTGTAGGATAATGTTTTCAATTGCATGAACTGCGTTCTATCTGCTGTGTACAAAGTTATGTTTGAAGAGGAACTACCGAGAGTGCTACCAGAAATGCAAACTCTGATGCAGTTGAAAGATGAACTAGCTGTTGGCAACTGGTTCTTGCTGAAAGATGCCACAGTGATAAGGGTATATGGTTTTGTACATGAACCGTACCTTTTGCCAACATTTTTAACTTTGAGGGTTTTTTCCGTTGAGTTCATTCGACAGACGCTAATTGTAGAAGAGGAACAGTTTGGGCAATATAAGAAAGGTTCTGATATCAAGCACCCTTGGCATGTTGACCCTTTTATTGTAAAGTTTAAAGAAGCGGTTAGCAAAGTGGAAAAATTATTGAGAAATATGGGGTTCAGAAAAGACGTAGCAATCGCATATGATCCTCTAGATATCATAGCAGAAAGAAAGAAGAAAAATGGTCTGAAGGCATTTGAACACCAAGAAGCTGAAGGATTGTTGAAAGGGCAAAATTTATTGCAATATGAGCTTGAAGAGGAAGATGACCTAGATTTACAAGTCCAGGATTTGATCATGACTGATGATCCCATGGAAACAGACCAGCTACTTAACACTCTGGAGGTAGGCGAGAAGAGAGAATTACAAGAAGTCATTGAAATAGAAGAAGAAGAAGAAAGTGAAAAGAAAAGACTAAAATTTGAAACACCAGATGAGTTAACTGTCCTAATACGTGATACAGATGAAGAGAAAGAGGGGTTATCAACCCCAGTTATCCAAGTCCAAGAATATAAATTCCAAGATGCAGTAGGAGGGAGTGAGGACAGTAAATTTCCATCCCAAGAAGATATGTTTAAGTATCATGGGAAAAATAAGCAGGCATCTACGCAGAAACTTTTTGAACTAATGCCCATTGTAAGGAGTTTGTCAAACAGAGACGTCTTTGATGATGAGCAGGGATATCAAGACACACACTTTCAATCTAACGATATCCGATAAAGAAAAAATGTCAGAAGCAAGAATAAACTGGAAGAAGATACCCTTGCTAGAGAGGATTCAATTTCACAGAAAAATTGGAGAAGGTCTATATGATGACTTAATGGAAGCGGCCTTGAAGATCTCTAATTTGGAAGTTACTGTAAATAAAATGGAGACCCAATTAAAACATGAAAGGTCAGAGAATAAAGCACTTCAACAACATGTCAAAAAGCTGTAGTTTGATTTAATTGAGCAGGATGGCAGAGGCAAAGTAAGCAAGAAGCTGTTGATAGAGAAAGATAATTTGATCCAGAACATATAGAAGAGAATGAAAATTCTCAACACCCAGTTGATACAAGCTCCTGAAGAGACAAAGTTAATATAAGAAAAAGAAGATTTAAGTAGGGAGATCAGCAATAATAAAGCCGAATTGCTAAGGTTTGTAGAGAAAGAAGGATGCTGGGAGAAAGAGAAGATGAGTTTGAAGAGTCGAATTGAAGAATTGAAGAGCAGTTTGTCAAATATATGTTCACAGCAGGAAAGCGAAGGCCCGAATAAGGAGAAGGATGGTACTGACAGCATTGTACAGGCCATGTCCAAGATCAACCTAAAGGAGGTTGAAATACGAGAACTAAAGGAGGAGAATCAAATATTGAAGGAAGAAAATGACGAAAGGGAAAAAGGGACAAATGCCCTACAGGAAAAATATAAGGAATTGGTAGCGATTAACAACATTTTTTCTCAGCAGATTATAGGGAGAGTAGCTATGCAGGGGTGCAAGCATTTGATTTGGGATTTAATTAGCCAGGAAGCTGAGAGGTTCAGACCTTATCTAGATCTCATGAGAACAAAGGAGAAGATAGTCACTGATGTCTTTAGGAGCTGCAATGCCATGAAGGAAAAGCTGCACAGAAGGCCAAAGGAGACTACGTATAATGCTATAAACTTTTTAAATAGTTTGACAGATAAGGATGTCATATATTTGAGCATCAAGGACAGGGTCACAACCATTGCGGTAGCAAAATGAATCCTAGGAAAGTATGCGTTAGTCGAAGCTATAGAGGCCAAAGAAAATGAAATGAATGAACAATTAACAGTGTTCAAAGGACAGTTTGGAGGACTAGTAGAAAAAGGATTTCCTGCATTTTGGGATGAAAAGAAAAAATTGATTCCCCAAAGTGAACATAAAAAGTTGATGATTAGCAGATGGATGGATCATTCCAAGTTCAAACATATGCACTAGCCACTTTCATGGAAACTCCTGATGGACAAGATGGACGAAGAGTTCGAGATGTTGTACAGATTGATCTCTATTGGTGAAGGACTTCCACCCATGTCTTATGTTGATCACCTTGACATAAGGGTCCTGGAGAAAGAGATGACAAGTTATGAGATCCCGACATTTGAACTTTGGGTACCTATAGAGAAATACGAAAAGATGAAATATTCCTATCACGCTCCATTGGCAGCTGCTACCTCTTAAAACTTGGATATGTGCATTTTTTGAATATCATTCTATTTTTGATATGAAAGTTTGTAATATATTTAGGATTTTAAATTTCCAGGATGTGGCAGTGGGTTGCCCGTTATGTAATGAAGTTTCACCATTAGATAGATACTTTAAATATCTTGTATTGTTTAGCAACATACTGGCAAATGCAACAAAGCAGTTAGTCTTATCTTGTTATATTTTCTGTTTTATGATAGTGACATCTGAACTATGATGAAGTGTCCCTATATTGTAAGTAATTTCTATTTCAAATGGGCCGAGTATGAGACTCCAGGTCACTATAAGTTCCATGTATTTTCAAATGGAAAGGGGTTGAGAACTTTTTGGAGCTTCGCATATTTTTTCCACTGTTGTTATTCTGAGATATTTTTGAATAAAGTTGTCAGAAGCTTACATGCATTTTTTCAGAGATTCCTATGTAATCGGTTTGGTAGTTTGTTTTTTATTTTCCTATGTGATATGTATTTCTTTCCTTTGTTAATCCATATTGTTAATATTCCTTCATACTTGGTTCAGTGTAATATCTGAATGAGATTCATAGAAATTATGCCTTGTTCATTTCTTACCAAGTATTTCACAAAATATTTCTGCTAAAGTTGGTATAGGATTCATCTCTGTATGCCTTATATTAATGGATTGTTCATCTTTCTTTTGTTTCTCCAATTAAATCACTTTGACTACTAGCTGGTTGCTACCTTGCCTCTGTGTGAATGTATCTGCTAAGCATTTGATAATAATGTTTATATTATACTTGAATTGACTCCATTTCCCAATATAGATCCCTGTTGTTCTCCAACCAATGGTTTGCAGGAGTAAAACTTGTCCTACAAAAATTTGACCTTCTGTGTATGTTTTAATAGAACATCTTGAAGAATGAATGCTGGTGTTCCTTTTTCATGGTTGACACCCTTGATTATTTCCATTTTTTCATTAGTTTATATAGAGATCCCTCTCAAACTGTGTTGTGTCAGTAACATCAGTCCAAAGATTGGTTAGTGGTTACCCCGAATTACCCTTCTTACAACCTGGCGTCAATTTGGGTGTTAACACAAGTGTCTCATCTAATCATGTCAAATTTTGACACATATAGGTATAGTTTGGAGAAATTTCAACGTTGTCCCCATTCACTTCTCACCATGCGACGTCAGTGGATGACATTGGTGATGGGCATGTTGGAAGATGTTCCATGACATTTGAAGAGATTTTAAACGAAGATTCCATAGATGGGAATTTGATGAATTATGACAATGAGACTACATAATGAACAGTGATGCAAATGTGGGCGATCTCAAAGATTATGCAAGGACATCAAGTATCATTGAGTCTTGAAACCCCCGCATAGCGGCAAGGCATGTATCTAGTCTAACCATGTCGAATTTTGACTCATACAAGAACAATATGAAGAAATTTCAATATTGGCCCCATTCACTACTCATCGTGCGGCATTAGTGGATGACGTTGGTGATGGGTGTGTTGGAAGACATTCCATGATATTTCAAGAGAGTTTCAAAAAATATTGTATAGATGGGAATGAAGAATGATGAAAATGAGACTACATGATGAACGTTGATGAAAACATGGATGATCTCAAATATTATGTAGGGATGTTAGGAATCCATATTGAGTCTTGAAACCATCACATACTGTCAAGGCATGTTTCTAGTGTAACCATGTCAAATCTCAATGCATACAGGAATAATTTGAAGAAATTTCAACATTGTCCCCATTCAATGCTCACCATGCAGCGTCAGTGGATGACATTGGTGATGGGCATATTGGAAGAAATTCCATGTCATTTCAAGAGATATTCAACAAAGATTCTATAGATGGTAACGAATAATGATGAAAATCAAATGGCATGATGAACATTGATGCAAACATGGATGATCTCAAATATTATGCAAGCACATCAGGAATCCTTGAGTATTCAAAGCCCCACATACAATCAAGGAATGTGTCTAGTCTAACCATGTCAAATTTCAATGCATATAGGCACAATTTGAAGAAATTTCAACATTCTCCCCATTCTCTAGTCACCATGCGGCATCGATGGATGACTTTGGTGATGGGTGTGTAGATCAAAGACGTTCCATGACATTTCGAGAGAGTTTCGACAAAGATATAGATGTGAATTATGGAAAATGATTGCAATGAGACTACATGATGAATGTTGATGCAAACGTGGACGATCTCAAAGATTATGTGACTCCAGTTAATATCCTTCAATCTTGAGACCCTCGCATACCATCAAGGCATGTTTTTAGTCTAGCCATGTCAAATGTTGATGCATACAGGAACAATTTGAATAAATTTCAACATTGGCCCCATTCACTGCTCATCGTGCAGCATTGGTGGATGGCAATGGTGATGGGCATGTTGGAATATGTTCCATGAAATTTCAAGAGAGTTTTGACAAACATTCCATAGATGGGAATGACGAATGATGATAATGAGACTGCATGATGGCATTGATGCAAACATGGATGATCTCAAATATTATGGGGGGGAATTAGGAATCCTTGAGTCTTGAAACTCTCGTATATCATCAAGGCATGTGCCTAGTCTAACCATGTCAAATTTCAATGCATACAAGAATAGTTTGAAGAAATTTCAATGTTGGTCCCCTTCATTGCTCACCATGCGGCATCAGTGGATGACATTGGTGATGGGTGTGTTGGAAGACGTTCCATGAAATTTCGCGCCAAATCACTTATCTCTTGACCCTTAATCCCTTAAACCCTAACCCTTAATCCCTTAACCCTTAATCCATGTACCCCAAATACATAAATACCGTAATCCTCAAAACCCTTATCCACTTAACCTAAAACACCTCAACTAATTAAATATTTAGGAAAATTCAACGCTAAATCCATTATTATTTCTGGTGCTAGCTCTAGCGCTATTATCACCTAATTTAGTGCCTACATGTTTTGGTCGACGCAAAAATGCCAAAAATAACTGCATACAAATATTCCAATACAAATAAGTAGCATCCAACAAATAATCAATGGCATCAATAAATAAAATGTAAAGATGAGGTGGCATCTTAAAATCTAATTACTTATGTAATTACTTAAAATAGTTAGATTAAAAGTTTAAATATTTATATATTCTTAAGTTAATTTGTAATATTGTTTTTAATCATATATGAGTGGTCATAAATAATTGTAATATTTTAATTAATTGAATTGTTAGTTTCTATTATGTTAATTTTTAATTAATACTATATTAATATTATACTATTAATATTAATATAAATTTATTTTATATAATATTAATTTTATCTACTAATCATTAACAATATAAATAATCATTAACTCCTCTCTTTGTGTATTTTAAATACCGTAAAATGGATGAGTATTGAAACAATTGATATAGGATGGATTATACATGTAATAACGCAAGTTTGTTTTGATTAGATGTTATGGTGGTAAAACCACAATCTAACAAATTTATAAAATATAATTTAATTTAATTTTTAAAATATAAATCTTTTTAAAAAAATTATATTTAAAAATTTAAATTATATAATATAAAGATTGTAAATAAAGTGTAACATGTATTCTAAATATTTAAAGGCTTACATGGTTAAAAAACCTTATAACTTGGCCTTTTGAAACATGCTTACATGGTTAAAAAGACCTTCCATGAAGATACAACTGCAAGGCAAAATTATCAAATCATCAATGGCTTAGTGTTGGATCCTTTTGTCATATGGATCTAGAACTCTGGCCATAACATCAATAGTAGCTTTGATATTATTGTTTGTTGCCATTAATGATACCTTGACCCTTAAAAAATGGATGCTTTATATAATGGAATGAAATTTATAAATAGTTTTCTCTGCAAGATGTTTTGATAATATCTAATTTTATAATATAAATATTGCTATATAATATTTAATTTTATTTAATTTGTTGTAATATTTGTAGTAATCATTAACATTAACAATTTATTAATATTAAAATTAATATTAATTTATAGTATAAATATTATACTATTAATATTAATATTAATATTAATTTTATTTAATTTGCCATAATTGGTAATAGTGGTCAGTGTATATTAGGTATAAGTGTCATTATTTATGTTTTTGAATGATAGGTTTCCACGTTTCTAACTTCCAAGTCTTTTAGGCAAATGTGATATATGATTTTTTTTTTCAATCCTTTTGGTGTTGTGAGAGAATTGAAAAAAAAAGACAACATTTTTGCTTGTCAAAACACATTTTAAAATAAACCGGTAACATATATGCAATGAAATGCTACTGGTTGATATAAACAAAAATATTTAAAACTATTTAAAAAAAATACAAAATAAATTAAAAACCCTAAACATATTTCAAATTTCAAATGGTTTTTGGTTTTTGTTTTGGAATGATTTTTTGTTTTGTTTTTCTTTTTCAAATAGTTTTTTGTTTCTATGGTTTGTGTATAAGCAAAAACTGGTTTTTGGTTTGAATGGTGGTTTTGGTTTCAATGGTTACATCCACACAAATTTATAAAAATCAAATAAAATTTACATTTTATAAAAAACACAAAATTTTATACAAAACACACAATTTTATGGAAAACAAATAAAATTTAATTTAAAAAAAAATCAAATAGTAGGTTGAATTCCACCTACCTGGTTGGGAGGTGGTGTTGGGAGGTGGCATTGGGTGTGGTGAGGTGTCTGCAAGGGCTCCGTCGAGGGCATTTTCTCCATGCTGCTCCCAGTCACTATCAAACGCTGCAGAAAAACAGGGCCAGCCGACCAGCCAGTCCCTGTTTTTATTTTTTTTCCTGTCTTAACACCTCGATCGAGCAATAGCTTGATTGAGGGTCTAACCAAGCCCTCGATCAAGGTTTTTTAAAACCCTCAATCGAGGTCTTTTAAAACCCTCGATCAAGGTATTTTAAAAGCCCTAGATCGAGGTTTTTTAAAACCCTCGATCGAGGTCTTTTAAAACCTTCGATCGAGGTATTTTAAAACCCTTGATCAAACTTTTAAAACCTCGATCGAGGATTCAAAAAACAATTTTTTTGGCTTTCATGTGCCTAAAATCGTGAACCACCTTGATGGATTCTCCCAAATCCTTCCTATGGATTATGGCATATAATTTTTCTCTTATTTTAAGAGTTTATGTTAACAACATAACATATTAACATCAATATCTTTCTAAGTCCAAATCCTACCTATAGATTATGGCATATAATTACTCTCTTCTTTTAATATTTTATCAAAACATATAAGTATATAACATTAACATCAATACTTTCTAGGTCCAAATCCTACCCATAGATTATGACATATAACTACTCTCTTCTTTTAAGAATTTATCAAAACATATAAGTATATAACATTAACATCAATACTTTCTAAGTCCAAATCCTACCTATAGATTATGACATATAACTACTCTCTTCTTTTAAGAGTTTATCAAAACATATAAGTTTATAACATTAACATCAATTGAAATCAATTTCTTTCTGCTAAGACGGTCCTATTTCACTCGCAGTAATAACTCGGCATTATATATATATATATACAGAGCATACAACAAGGCAATGATTGTATGAAGTATTTATATATAGAGAGAGAGGGCAAGCAAAATGAGATCGATTAAGCAATTGCAGCTGTTAAGTACAGATCGATCAACTCAAGGTTTATTAATAAATAGTATTTAGTGTATATCGAAATAGTATGGGTCGATTTCTTAACTGGATGTCGTGCAACTTGCCAATGTAATGTGTATGGCCTGGAATGAAACAAGATATTCTTCAAAATAAAAGGAAAACACCTGCAATCTCTTATGCATCATCTCGCTAGCGCTAATGCATAGATATGCGATGAAGAAGATATAACTTTATTAAGCGTAAGGTATAGAGGTTGACCTAGAACAGGTAAGCTTAGTAATTTTAGACTCTATCAAATGGATATATAAGTGAAGAAGATCGCGTCGCAACGAGTATTACAAACTCGAATAGATCAATATTGTGCAGACACATTCCTACAATCTGTATTAGTAAATTGCATTCTACTAATCCTATCACCATATTATGGGAAACTTGCAATCTACAGAGTATTATCATCTCTGTCAAATAAAACGGTGTACAGATCTCAACCTACAATATAAAATACAGTGTCTGAAACTGAAATTGAATATAATTCTACATGTTATATTTATACAGCTATCAACAATACTAAGCTCCTCAGCTGCTATGCAGAGTATAAGAAATTAGATAACAATCAATATGAAATCGAAACCCAAAAGTAAAGCATAACGCTTTTAGCCAGATACTAAATACCCATATATATGTATCAATACTTTTATCCAGGGTTAGATTCAATCTGGATCAAATGCATAAACCCAAAATGACTATACCTTAGCAGTACATAGAGATAACTTTCATTTACCAGGAGTAAATTAACCATTAATGTAGGATACGTCCAGATATCGCTCGTCCAGATATCAAGACAGGATGTGATTTTCTCGAGGTCCTCCATTCAAGACTACACTCATCTCTACCTACTCACTATGACTGGGTATCTCCTCTCCTTTTCCCCACCTCTCTACGCTACGACCTCCCAAATAAGAATTGAGAAGAGGAAGTGCAGAGCCAAAGGCTCGCACACACACACGGGAGGAGTACCACTCAACTCATTTTGTTTTACTGAATAAACTTACATATATAGGTAAATGATCAATCAAACTAGATCCTAAAAGAATGGATCAGATCCTATAAAGAAGGAACAAACAAACCATTTCTACATTATCTCTAACATCCTCCCTTAATGTAGAAATGGAACACAATACTAAATATGCGTGTAGTTTTTCACGCTTACAAATCAGCAAAGCAAATTAACAATCTAGAGTTCCAAGCCTTGAACTCTAGAGTCCTCCTTCTTCTTCATTTTGACCTTAGTTGCTGTAAGATAATATTTGTTTATGTTTTCCCGTTTACGGGTCTTCCAGTTTGAGAGCTTGAAGTCTTCACTGTTCATTATGGAATTTGATTGAGCATCTGCTGTCCTGAATCTTCCTTGTGCTTCTGCAAATTCTGCGAACTTTTCACTGATAATTGTCCTCCATGCTCGGTTACAATCAGCTATGTGCAGTGTAGTGGAAATCTGCAACAAAATCTCTTCAGCATCTGCAAACCTGATACATTTTGTATCGCAAAAACAGTCAACATTCTTTGGCTTTTCAAGCCAGTCTTCAAGAAAGTTTAGTTCTGCATCAAAGTCAATTTGATTTGCTTCAACCACTACAACTCCAGCTAAGAAATTGTTTATCATCATCACTTCTAGCTGACTTAAAATTTTGTCTTCTTCAGAAATACATTCCTCATCATATAGAGGCTCAGATTCATATTTTACTTCAAGCAGGCAGCTTGACAAGCCAGCAGCCACAACTATCTTCATATTAATCCTTCCACAATATCTTCTATGCGATTATTGGCAGTGTCTCCTTCTAGATGTCGTGAAAAAGAGATCCTTGGTGACAGCAGGATATACTTCTGCATTCAACAGGCTGACAACCCTCTTTTGTTGGGCGTCTCTTAGCAATCCTTCAACGGTGCGATATCTCTAGCACTAGCAGTAGTCTTTGACAACTTCTCAAAAGGAGTCAATGTTTGGCTCTCTCATTTGGACATCTCAGCAATCCTGCAAGAAACTAACAATGCTAGTGGTAGCAACACCGACAGGTGTGATCCTTCCTTCTACCTAGCGATATCAAGGATACAACTATGGATGGCTTCTCAAATCGATGAGAGGCTCCAGAAATCAGATAGCTGCAACGATGTCAATTGTGACAGCAGCCATCGGAGAACAACAGAGATGATCTATTCAGCTCCTTCACAGGTTCAGTCTCCTTTCTCTCCCTTGAGACTGGCAATGCTCCAAATTGGGAGCGATCTTCTATTTGATCTCTGTTCTCTCCACACCACGGGAGATCCTTTAGCAGCAAGCAAGCAATCAATTAATGATTGGGCAAAAAGGCAGCGATCTTACAGATGGTAGCAATCATCTTCAATGGGCAGTGATTTTGATATTCGATGTTCACGTCCACACAGCAGCCTCCTTCAGTATGCAGGGTGGTTCCCTCATGAAGCTCCAACAACCAGATCCTTAGCTCTTATCGGTAGCTTTCCATGGGTAGCTTTTACAAACAGAACTGCAGGAGCAATTCTCCAATCCAAAAAACGTTGAACTCTTCCACGCACAAAACGGCTTCTCCAGCCTTCCAAGTAAATGTGAGAAATTCTCTCATGCAGAAAATCAAACTTCCAGCACAACCGCAATATTCTCTCATCTAGAAACAACAATGAGAATGCAGAATTCCATTGCTCATCTCACACGGTGGCTCCCCCTTCATGATCGCTTTCCAAGAGCAGCTCTACAATTTCCTGGGCAGTGATTTGGCACACGCCCTCTTAGAGAGAACACGCAGGTGCGACCGCTAGATCTCACACAGATTTGGGCGTCTTCACAATGGGGGAATCAATACACAGCAACGGTTTCTCCTTTTACCAACACTGGATCTTCCGACCTCTGCAATTCTTCCGATGGGCAGCTCGCAATGATATCAGTAGTGGTAACAAAGATACAATCTCAGCAGTGATCATATGCAGCAGCGATTTGAATCCTCTTTGGCGGCTCCTCCTCAGCGATCTCTGGTTCTCTCGAGCGATTTGGGCAGTAATCCTTCCTCCACGCAGACAAGCCACTAGGCTCTCATAATGGGCTCCCAGAATAGGCCACGAAAGGGCTCTTCTTATAGCCTCCAAGGGCTTCTCAGCATCCACAGCTCTCCAAGCAATCACAGCCAACCACAATGGGCATTCACAGCAATAGGCCAATCAGGCACTCACACAGTCTCAATGGGCTTGCACAGCAGTAGGCCACAATGAGCACTTCTCACAGCCAATAAGGCTTCAGCAGGCCACTAAGGGATCTCACAATCAGGCCACAAAGGGCTCCTCACAACAGGCCACTTTGGCACTCAATCTAGGCCACTATGGGCTCTTCACCATAGGCCACAATGGGCTCTTCAATCCATAGGCCACAATGGGCTCTGATACCAAAATAAGAATTGAGAAGAGGAAGTGCAGAGCCAAAGGCTCGCACACACACATGGGAGGAGTACCACTCAACTCATTTTGTATTACTGAATAAACTTACATATATAGGTAAATGATCAATCAAACTAGATCCTAAAAGAATGGATCAGATCCTATAAAGAAGGAACAAACAAACCATTTCTACATTATCTCTAACACTCCCCTATTAAATAATGAAGTGGTTTACATGTATTTGGAGAGTCCACCCCTCGGTTGGAAGAATCCTTCCGCCACTTGGGGCTCGAATTCCATAAGAATAGGACAATGCATCAAGTGACAGCTCGAAGGATCTATGCTCCTTTCCCAAACAAGAGGTTAAATGACAGCTAACAACGATCGGTGCTCCTTCAAGGAGTCGATTTCCAACTAAAAATCTCCAATAAAACTTTTCAAGTTTCTAAAATCCTTATCCCTATTTTAGGTAGAATATTAGCTTCTTTTCAAGTCCTATTGAGGACTTTGGGATTTGATGATTACTAATTATTAATTAATAACCATTTATTAAACTAGTGCCTTACTGTGCACGGTCTTATCTTTATTCTTTGAAGAACATTAAGAGAACCTTTGCTTCCTTCCTTTCGTTTGAGCATTCAAGTTCATACGTTACTCACATGCTAGGTACCATGATGAAATCCAGTCATCACTAACCAAATCTCATGGCTTCTTCCCAGTCATTCATCATTTCCCCTAGTCATTAAGTTCTCCCTCTAGTGGATTCATGCATGTTATTGGTGGGGCCCTGGATCTTGATCTCCTCACCATAACCCATTACAATAACTAATTATATTTACAAAATAGAAGGGCATAAAGGAGGGATATTACATCTTCCCAAC
This sequence comes from Larix kaempferi, assembly GCA_027924585.1. Lineage (NCBI taxonomy): Eukaryota > Viridiplantae > Streptophyta > Pinopsida > Pinales > Pinaceae > Larix > Larix kaempferi. The sequence goes on along the minus strand of BSBM01001082.1, from coordinate 3,988,937 downwards.
TAAGATAATGTAGTTCTTACATTTTCTATTGCATTCTCGCATGTCTTTTTTGTTTTAGCATCTTGAAAACCCAACAACTTTGTGGCACGTTTCATTTTTTTGTGTTTTATCAACCCATGTAGGATTTGAGCTTGTGCCATCGCTGAATGTTGTTCAAAATATGACTTAATTATGTCATTGACATGCTCTCTCACTGTCTGACTAGGGATTGGGTTCCCAGGCTCTTCTCGTGCATCAACAACTGCACAATCCTCTAGACAATTTCCACCCCTTCCAACCCCACTGCAGCTCCCAGTAATACATGAAATGTGAGGGGGAAAAGTGTCCTATGATGGCTGATGAGGATCGTGAGGGGGCACAGGGTCATGTGATCCTTGATCATAATCATGTGATGGTTGACCATAATATATCCCCACATAATCAAAATTCATGTGAAGAGAATTTCAACTAGAAATGCACTATTTAAATTGCCAATTCGAAGTGTTTTGAAATTGTTTGTAACTTGAATTCAAAATAACTAAATATTTATTTAACATAAAATTGTACATTTAGCTTGAGAATTGTTCTAAGTAAAGTTTGAAAATCAAGTATATGTATTTAACTTGATAATTGTTAATAACTTGATAGAACTTGTACATTTAACTTTAAAATTGCTAGTAACTTGAAATTTGTTACATGGAAATTAACAAATTGAAAATTGCTAGTGACTTGAGACTTGGAGCTCACATGAAGCTATGCAAATAATTTTTTATAATTCCTTATTATTGTACTATAAGGAAAAAAAATATAACTTATCCCTACATTCATGCATAGAAAAAGTTGGTACAAGAATTGAAAATACTTTTAAAACAAGAAAATTGTTTGTAACTTGAATTCAAAATAACTAAATATGTAGATTTAACTTGAAATTGTACATTTAGCTTGAGAATTGTTAATAAAGTTTGAAAATCAAGTATATGCATTTATCTTGATAATTGTTAATAGCTTGATAGAACTTGTACATTTAACTTTAAAATTGCTAGAAACTTGAAATTTGTTACATAGAAATTAACAAATTGAAAATTACTAGTGACTTGAGACTTGGAGCTCACATGAGGCTATGCAAATAATTTTTTATAATTCCTTATTATGGTATTATAAGGAAAAAAACTATAACTTATCCCTACATTTATGCATAGAAAAAGTTGTTACAAGTATTGAAAATACATTAAAAACAAGAAAATTGTTTGTAACTTGAATTCAAAATAACTAAATATGTATGTAACCTGAAATTGTACATTTAGCTTGAGAATTGTTAGTAAAGTTTGAAAATCAAGTATGTATTTAAGTTGATAATTTTTAATAATTTGATAGTTGTACATTGAACTTTAAAATTACTATTAACTTGAAATTTGTAGTGGAAATTAACAAATTGAAAATTGCCCATGACTTAAAATTTATCTATTTAACTTGAAAATTGTTACAAATTATTACACATTGTTATGTATAAATTTATAAGAACAAGATTTGATATTTTTAGTGCATGTTTAAGATATTATGATATACAATACCACATACCACATACCAAATCTAATTAGATAAATGATAGGAAGAATTTGATATTTGACAAAATCTGCATCCCTTTCATTGTCATTGAATTTTCAAACTATTACATAACTATCACAGCGTTCATTTGTATTGTTGTGATTGTATTTTCCAACTACTACAAAACTATCACAGTGTTCATTTTATTTGTCGTCATTGGATTTTAAAACTACTACATAACTATGAAAATGTTCATTTTTATTTTTTTTAAAGTGAATTTTCCAACTAATGCATAACTATCCATTTAACTTGAAAATTGTTATAAATTTTGAAATATAAATAACACATATACTTACTATAAGGAAAAAATAATTTAACTTATCCCTACATTCATGCGTAGAAAAAATTGGTATATGAATTGAAAATACATTAAAAACAACATAATTGAATTTTCCAACTACTACATAATTATCACAATGTTCATCTTATTTGTTGTCATTGAATTTTACAACTATTAAATAACTATCAAAATCTTAATTTCATTTGTTTTCAAATTGACTTTTCCAACTAATACATATCTATCACAATGTTGATTTCAAATGAAATGAGGGTACTAAAATAAGACATTAATAGATATTTCAATCAACAAATGTTGAGACTTGGAGCTCACATGAGGCTATACAAATATTTATTTAACAAATAACAAAACAAGAATTGGAATTACATTTAACTTCAAATTGTTAGTAACTTAGAAAATTGAAAATAGCTAAATATGTACATTTTAACTTGAAAATTGGATTGAAATGTACATTTAATTTGAAAATTGTTCCAATAACATTGAAAATTGTTAGTCACTTGAAAATTATTCATTTAACTTGAAAAATGTTACAAATTTTGAAGTATAAATAACAAAGTTATGAAATAAATTTGAATCTCATTACAAACAAATAGTAAAGAAATTAGATAAGGAAATAGTTTTTTTTTTTAAATGGTTACTAATGTTGTGATCTACACAACAAATTGTTAAGAATCTTATTACAAAAAAAAATACTAAGGCTAAGATGAAAAAAAATAGTTAGTATATAAATAATTATTAGAGAAATATAAAATATGAAATTTAAATTAGGTAGCATGTAATTCAAAAAATTACCTTAGTTGTCCTCCATTGGAATTTTTTGCACCAAAAGTGTATCCTCTTTTTCTCTCCATCTTGCTCTTTGTTGTCTCATTCTTCCTCTATTCTTCTCTTGCTCTTCATTGTCGTTTTGTTGATGAGCATGCTTCCTTTGTATTTTTATTTTACTCCCCATCAAGCTTCAATGAAAACAAACAAAGATTTCTTCCAATTGTTATAACAAACAACAATATGCTAATATGGAATTTGAAGTGGGTCTACAAAGAACTTCCTACATGTGTAATGAACTCTAATCGAACAACATCAAATTCCCATAGCTCTAAATTATTGAAATTAAACTAGCAATGATTTAAATAAGTGTTGTTTGGAAATTGTTTAGTGGTTATATATGTTGGAATATTGGACAATACTGAGGGGGGGGGGGTGAATCAATATTGATAACTTTTAACAATTAAAACCACTTACTTATTCATTAACACACTGGATCAACAAGATACAAAAAAACATATTTTATCGTGGAAGCCCAATTGGGAATGAACCACAAACTCTTTCTATACTGCAAAATTATATTTACAAAAGTTTTTGCAAGCTAAAACTTGCTAGAGATTGGAATCCCCAAGTTTATCAGCTACTACTTAAAGGATTCTACGACACCCTATTTACCATCTACCACTAGAAGGATGCTATGACCCCTTATTTTATTAGCTACTACTGAAAGGATGCTTCGACATCCTATTTACCAACTACTACTGGAAGTAGGCTATGCCCCCTGGTTTATCAACAACTACTGAAAGGATGCTTCGACACCCTATTTACCAGTTGCCACTAAAAGGAGGCTACAACCCCCTTGCAGGAATGTAGCATTCCCTAGAACCACCCTACCTCCCTAATTTGATATTATAACTTCAATGCGATATACATCTGTTTATACTTTCACTATCCTTTGTTTCTTATCTTCAATCCAAGCTCCAAATACTGCCTCTGTTCCTTTTATTCTTTCTATGATATCTATACTACTTCATATCTTTATTAAAGAACACAACAAACACTCTCATCTTATTTTTACCTTCTATGGCTTCTACACTACTTCAGGTCTTAACATCGAATATACATAGAATATGTTCTTGTTCTATGGTATCTATGTTTCTTTAGATGCTCATCTTCAACACCCAAGACTCGCTTGCTTCAAGAATAAAACTCTGTCTAATATATTCATCATCTTCATATAAGCCATCATTTCTTTTCATTAGAACATATATTAAACAATTAATTGTGTCCTTCTCAAAGAAACTCGCGTCCTTTCACAAACAATATGTCTCGGTTTATTATTTAATAAACACTGCTTCATTATATTCTTATTAATTTATTCTTGTAGCTCATATTTTCTTATCATATCTCTATTAATGAATAATATGATTTTGTTTATTTATCTCTGATTTATTCCTGTAGATCATTGTTTCTGCAAATGCTTTTATATAACCTTTCATAAATGTTTTGCAGGAATAATACTCACAAAATTATTCTCCATATCTTCCACCATATCTATAGGCATCATGCATTTCACAATGTCCGCGTGCATTACCTTTCATGGAATATGCAGGCATAATTCTTCACATTTTGCAGGTATTTTTCCTTCTTAAGGATAATATGATTTTTCACTAACTTGGTAGGTGTAATTTTCGCACGTGTGAGCACCAAAGAGGAAACTGACACCATGGATACATGGACAAGTTGCCAAAGAGAAAATCCACACCTTTGGATGTATTTATCTGCACAACCATAGCTTCTGGTGTGCATTTCCAATGGCCTCTCAGACTTCATTTAGACAGGAAGACAAAATTTTTCTCAATTTGCCAGGCTTGCATTTCGCACGTGTAACCTCCAAGGAAAAATCTAAGACCATGACTATATGGAAATATCATCAAGGAACAGACCCATGCCACCTGATGAATTTATCAGCACAAGGACAATCTCTTGCGAGCATTTCCAAATAGCCCCTTAACCTTCTGTTTTTAACACTTACACAAATTTCACTTATTTTTAATAGGAAAAACATGATTTTTCTCAATTTGGCAGGTTAATTTCTTGCAAATGTTACCATCAGGGAGGAAACTAAAAGCATGATTGGATAGACACATCACCAAATAACATACTCATGGAATTGGACAAATTTATTGACACCAAGACAACTTTTGGTGGGATTTTGCAAATGGCCTTCTGAACTTCTTTGCTGACCCTTAGACAAATTGTCCAAACCCTAGGTTAACTAAGGTGGATTCTTACTTTCACCAAAACCCTTAACCAATGATACCAGATGATGTAATTCATCTTACTAAGCACAACCAAATTGATTTCACCTTCAAACTCATCTTCCTCTGACCTAGGCATGCATATTACTAGACTGGTGCAAAACTTCCTGAAACCTTGTTTTGGCAGACTTATAACTTTGTCATAAAACACCCTTTTGGAGAAATGAGATCATGGTCAGATAGCCTATTCAACAAGGTATATCATGATATTTTCAGATACTTTTTATCATTCTCTTATGAGGTATGGCAGACATTGTCTTGAGTTCACTTGGATCAATGGAGGGCATTGTCCCGAGGCCACTTGGATCAATTATTGGTTGATTGGTTCACCAAATCACTATTACCTATCATAGACAAATATGTCAGTATGGGTGGGGCGGTGACAAAAGAAAAATCCATTGCACATGCCCAGTATTTAGACTTAGTCTACGCTCAATCTGGCACTCTTTATGACATAATTCTCAATGCCCCTCATCCCACCAACAACCCAGCAAAACCAACCTCGAGATCACATGTCGATGGTATAATTGGTTCTATTAAAAGCCATCCTAACACCCAATCAATCGGATCACAAAGCCATATGGCTTCAAATCCAACTCCGTCACAGGCCGGTAATAACACCAACCATTGACCTATTCCTTCTCCCACCATGGAGGTGAATTCAGTCCAATCTGCTTCATCTTAGAAATACGGTGGTAGGAATAAAAATAAAGATAAATCCCAAAAATCTTCTAACCAGCAGGAACAAAAAACCAATCAAGACATGACTGATGCCAAACAAAAACAGAAGGTTAAATATCCATGTTTACTATGCGGTGATGATCACTTCACAAAAGAATATCCCCATCATGAAGAAGTCCAAAAGTTACTAAAAGGAAATCCCTTCCCAACACAAAAACATCAGATGGTTACACAACAACAAACTCCCTCGCAAGGAGAAACATCCACGACTACTCATTTTCTAATGATGCATAGTGAAACAATTAATTTGTCCACCAGGGTCTGCACGTATGATTTTGTTCCAGAAAAAAGAACCTAATGGAGGTAATGTTAAAAAATCCTCCACGTCCACGTCCACTACCTCTCCTACACAAGGTCCTTTGACAATATACAAACCTATATTAGATACAGTGTTACATATTAGATACTATTTCCATTAACGTGGAAGTGGTCACAGCGCACTTGGACTACAACTTATTACTTGGCTGAAACAGGTTGTACGCAATGACTGCGGTTGCACCCTCTGTCTTTTGCATTGTGCAGTTTCCCCATCAAGGGAAAATTGTCACCATATACCAATTAGATTTTTGTACACCTGACACCACAACTCACCCTGTGGATAATGTACATCTTTTAGGGAAGTCTTCGCAAATATTTGAGGGTATGGGGGGGTAGGACTCCCCAAAGACTCATCCCTTATGCGAGTCTTTCCAACACTTGATTCCCCATCACATATTGAAATGGTGATCATGATCTTGTCCATGGATCCACATTCCTCCAACTCAGTTGATCCTTGGATTTTTATCGATTCTATTGGCGTTGATTCGATTGGAGCTCATATGCCTCTTAGCCCATCTAAGGCTACTTATGGTTCCATCTAATCGGTGTCAGACTCACCTAATGACCATAACCCGGTGGAATCAGACCCATGTTCTTTATTGTCTTGGTTAAACTCATCTTTTCCATCGCTGAATTATCTCCTCCATACATTTCCCTCCAATGAATCCATCCTGGATATTATTGTGATGCACCAACAACAATTAATTAATAAAAATATGTGAAATAGCAGAAATGACAGAACTCAGAATCACTTTTATATTGATCATAGGCCACTTCGAGGGGGCAACCTCCTATGAGCAAGCTCAATACAAATAACTTCACCGTCCTTCATAGGTCTCAACACACACTTATATACTAAGTCTAGGCACCAATACTATGGGTCAAAACCATGGGCCACTACAAACTATGGATCAACAATACTACGGGCCACTTACAAAGCATATGCGCCAACAACAATAACATAAACTATTGATCAACAAATACTACGGGACGACTTACAAATCATATTCGTACAACAACAATATAATAACAAAGTAAAGACATGGGTTCCTAACATCCCCTCCCCCTTAAAAAAAAGCTTTGTTCTCAAAGCTTTAGATGTGGAAATTGTTGTTGAATCTGAAGGAGTGGTTCCCATGTAGCATCCTCTGGTTGCATGTCATGCCACTGAATTAAGACCTCTGTGATAGAGCGAGAGCGAAGCTGACGAGTGCGCTGATTGAGGATGGCCTCCGGCTCCAAAAGGATGGATCCGTCATTATCCAATTCGGGTAAAACCGTTTGTCCACTGATGTTGGTGCCAAGAACTTTCTTTAGACAAGAGACATGAAAGACTGGATGAATGCGAGAAGAAGGAGGAAGTTCCAATTTATAAGCAACGGATCCAATCTTCTGAAGAATCCGATATGGCCCGTAGAACTTTGGAGCGAGCTTATGATGCCCTTTGAGTTTCAGGGAGGACTACTTGTACGGCTGGAGACGAAGAAAAACCATATCGCCGACTTTAAAAGTGTGCTCAGAACGGTTTCGAAGGACCGTGTCAACTTCCTGAACTGGTGAACTGGTGGGGATGTATGGAAGAAGAACTGGAGGTGCCTGACCATAGAATGCTTCATATGGGGTCATTTTAGAGGCAGTGTGGTAAGAGGTATTGTACCACCATTTAGCGAGAGGGAGCCACTTTGCCCATTGTTGTTGTTGTTCAGAGGTGAAGCAACGAAGATAAGTTTCCAAGCATTTATTGATAATTTCAGTCTGACCATCTATTTGTGGGTGATACCCTGAACTCGTCTTCAGTTTGGTGCTAGTGTGGCGAAATAGTTCAGTCCAAAAATGACTGGTGAAAGTTGCATCACGATCTGAGACAATGGAAGAAGGGATGCCATGAAGATGAAAGATCTGGTCCAGGAAAACTTGGGCGACTGAAGAGGCTGTATAGGGATGGCTAAGAGCACAAAAATGACTATATTTGGAGAGGAAATCAACCACAATGAGAATCACTGTCTTCTCTCCAGATTTAGGGAGCCCTTCAATGAAATCCATAGAAATATCTATCCAAATCCGTGTAGGTATGGGCAAGGGTTTGAGCAATCCTGGAAGGAGTGTTGTTTCACCCTTATTGTGATGGCAGGTATCACATTCGGCCACCATCTGTTGAATTATCCTTTTCATGCCCTGCCAAAAGAAGTTACGTTGTGCCCGTTCATACGTTTTCAGGAACCCAAAGTGCCGTGCCGATGGAGATAGCCTGTTGAAGATCTGTGCTCTGGGGAAGCACCAGACAACCCTTGTATCTCAGAGAAGCACCATCCCAAGAGTAATGTGGTACAGCAGAAGGGTTGTTGGTCAAGCGTTGGATGATTTGAGATAAGGAAGAGTCATTAACATAGCCCTGTTGAACAGATTGCAACCAATTTGGAACAGGCATAGAAATAGCTGAAAGAGAACCTTGGGCATCAAATGTGCGAGAAAGAGCATCTGGCACAATATTGTCTTTACCCTTCTTGTAAGTGATCTAATAGTCATAACCCATGAGTTTGCTAACCCATTTCTATTGTGCCGGGGAGGAGACACGCTGTTCCAAGAAATATTTCAGACTCTAGTGATCAGTCTTGATGCAGAAATGATTCCCTAATAGGTATGGGCACCACTTCTGTACTGCATGCAAAATAGCCATCATTTCCTTTTCATAGGTAGAGGCAGCTAAATTCTTACCTGAAAGGGCTTTGCTGGTGAACGCAATGGGGTGTTCATCTTGAAGGAGAAAAGCACCAAGTCCATTGCCGCAAGCATCACTCTCAATAGTGAAGGGCTTGGAAAAATCGGGCATAGCTAGAACAGGTGTAGTACACATAGCTTGTTTTAGTTTGTCAAATGCACACTGAGCAGCATGTGTCCATGTAAAAGCATCCTTTTTCAATACAGCAGTTAATGGAGCTGCAATCTTCCCATAATCCTTGACAAACTTGCGGTAGTATCCAGTCAACCCCAAAAAACCACGAAGGCTCTTGAGTGTCTGAGGATGCGGCTAATTGTTCATGGCATCGATTTTAGCAGGATCCATGCGAACCCCTTGTGCTGAGATAATGTGCCTGAGATACTGAACTTCCTTCTATCCAAAAACACATTTAGACTGCTTGGCATGGAGATGATGGTCATATAAAAGTTGCATGACAAGATCCAGATGCTAGAGATGTTCATCCCATGTTTTACTGTAGATGAGGATATCATCAAAGAATACCAGAATGAATTTCCACAAGTAGGGTCAAAATATTTTATTCATTAATGCCTGGAATGTGGAAGGAGCATTAGTGAGGCCAAAGGGCATGACCAAAAACTCATAATGGCCATCATGTGTGCGGAAAGCTGTTTTACAGATATCATCCTCATGAAACCGAATTTGATGATACCCGGAATGAAGATCCAACTTGGAGAAAAAGTGAGCCCCATGAAGCTCATCAACAATAGGAATTGGAAACTTATCCCTGATGGTGAGGTGATTAAGTGCTCGGAAGTCAATGCAGAGGCGCCATGACCCATCTTTTTTGCGGACAAGAATAACTGGAGAATAAAAGGAACTAGTGCTTGGGCGAATAATACCTTGCTTTAATAAGTCACGAACGAGCATTTCAATCTCCGTTTTTTGGTGAAATGGGTAGCGATAGGGCCTGATGTTGGGAGGAACACTGCCAGGAAGGAGCTGAATACGATGGTCTTCTGGCCTGGAAGGTGGCAATCCCACTAGTTCAGCAAAAACACCTGTATATCGATCCAGAATTTGTTGTAGATCCAAAGGAGTAGTGGAGACCGCTGAAGGTTGCATCTGAATGGAATGGAGCTGAGCGATGACATGATGTGAATTATTCTTGAGGAGTTTTTCCATGTGATGTGAACTGATGATGCTAAGAGAACCTGGTTGTAATCCTTTCAAGTTGTGTTTTTGGCCATTGAGGGAAAACTGCATCCAAAGTTCAGCAAAATCCCATAAGATGGGGCCAAGTGTGCGTTGCCATTGAGCGCCCAAAACCACATCACATCTGCCTAAGGTCAAGGCAAACATGTCAAAGCGCAAGGTATAATCTCCCATAGAGATAGGCACATTTCGACACTTCCCTTTGCAAGGCAAGGTGCCACCATTGGCAACCATGACTTCAAAGTTGGAGCAAGGATGGATAAAACAATCAGCTTGTTTGGCGATCCGAGGGTCAATGAAATTATGAGTGCTACCAGAATCAATGAGTATTGTAAGAGGAAGCTTCTTGAAGTAACCCCTGACCTGCATTGTTTCGGGGGTGGTGATTCCATCTAAAGCATGGAGAGATATCTATGGCTGGTCATCCTGAGACGGACGGTCAATAGGCAGTTCCTGAATGTCGACCAGAGCATCCAATGTTTCTAGATCTTCATCACCAATTTCAGAGGCAGGTAGAGAATCCACATCCAAGAGATAGAGCTTTTACTAAACACATCTATGTCCCCGAGTGAATTTCTCATCACAATTATAGCAAAGCCCCTTTTCTCTGCGTGCTTGCATCTCTGTTTCAGACAAACGCTTGATAGGAGTTGGTCGAGGATCTTGCAGTATAGCTGGTTGTTGAGAACCCATATTTCGGAAGGGAACAAAAGTGGGCTTGGAGCATTGTTGGGCTGCAATCTTGTCTTTTGCCAACTTAGCCAACCCTAGGGCTTCCATCATTGTGTTGGGACATAACATTTTGACCTCAGAGTGGATGGCATCCTTTAGACCACTGATAAAACAACTCCGGTAAAAGTCATCAGACAATCCTTCGGTGTGGTGGGCTAGATTCTCAAATTCGGTTTGATACTCTCTCACAGTGCCAATTTGGCGAAGTTTAGTGAGGGATCCTATGAAGTCATCAAAAGCACTAGGACCAAATCTTTGCAAAAGGAGCTGGCAAAAGTCTGGCCATTTGGGCTCTGGATGAGCCTTTATGTACCAACGGTACCATTGAAGAGCTTCCTGTTCCAAATGAAAGGATTCTAGCGGAACTTTGTTGACATCAAAAGTATTATGCAGACTGAAATACTGTTCTGCATGATAGATCCATCCAGTTGGATCGGTACCAATGAAGCGAGGAAAATCAAGCTTCGAACCACAGAAATTGCTGGAAGAAGAGAACCCATTGTTTGATGAAGACTCAGACTGCCGTTTGTTTTTCATAGTTGAATGTTCAAGGGGAATTTGGAAAACATTACGCCTACCACGGCTATCGACATCTTAGTGAAACCTAGTGTCATGGAACATATTCATATTAGCCAAACTTGTTCTTATGAAGAAATCAAAACTTGCATGGCCTTGTTTAAACAATTCCACAACATATTCGCATAGAGATATGAAGAAATTCTTGGGATTGATCATGCTATCATTGTCCATGAGATCAAAAATTATCCCAAAGAAAAACCTATTTGGAAAAAAATCTGTTTAGTATGCCCTCAAAATACTGTGGATATTAAGGCAGAAATTGAAAAACTATTGAAAGATGGATTCATTTATCCCGTCCCCTTGATAGATTGGGTTTCTAACATCATTCCTGTTACAAAAAAGAAATTAACTATTAGAGTATGTGTTTATTATAGGGATTTAAATAAAGCTTGTCCCAAGGATAATTACCCTACCCCGCTCATCGACCATATTATCGACAACTACGCTGGTAGTGTCATCTTTCCATTCATGGATGGCTTCTATGGCTATAATTAGATCGAGATCCACCTAGATGACCAGCAAAAGATTGCTTTCATCTTCCCACGGGGCACATTTTCCTATTGCAAATTACCCTTTGGCCTCAAAAATGTTGGTTCAACATTCCAGCGGAATATGTTGTACGCGTTTCATGACATTAAGTATCTCGTGGATCCCTACCTCGATGATTTTCCAGCTCATTCAAATGGTCATGAGTTTCACATTGACCATTTGATGATGGTTTTCCTCATATGTTTCCATTATAATATCCACATAAATCCTCACAAGTGCATATTCTTCGTTGAGTCCAAATGCCTTGGCTTCATTGTCTCAAAATATGGGATTCATATCGATCCCCTGAAGGTATAGGTCGTTCTATCCATAGCCCCACCAAAAAATATCACTAAACTTTAAAGTTTGCAAGGGAATGAAAACTACTTGTATCGTTTCGTGTGTAATTATGCGGAGAAGACACAAGGTTACATGCAACTGTTAAAAAAGGGAGTTCCTTTTGTTCGGTATGACTACGTGAAAATGCATTTGATAATGTCAAACACACCATTACAAATGCACCTGCATTACAACCGCTTGATTATACCAAGTATTATCTCCTTTATCTTGCTTCCTCGACATCCACGATTGGTATGGTGCTCATGCAAGAATATAGTAATGGGAAAGAACATGTGATTTCTTACCTAAGAGTGAGTCTCACAAACTCTGAAAAATGTTATTCACATGTTGAGAAATTGGCTCTGGCAGTTATTATAGCCACCCATAGATTCCATCACTACATTTTGCTCCGCACAACTACTATTATCATCAATTCAAACCCCATGTACCATGTCCTAACATGTCAAGTACTGGGGGGGAAATACTTGCGTTGGATCGTAATTCTTCAAGAATTCGGCCTACTATTTGAGAAAGATAAAGTGAAAAAATCATTAGTATTTACGAACTTCACTGTGTTTCTCAAGAATATGATCCCATCGAATCTCTTCCTGATGAGTCATTGTTCCTAATCAACACATCTAACCAATGGTATGGAGATATTAACTTATATCTCCAAACCCAATTCTTTAGGCCTTGGTTGTCTCGTGATGAACGTTGTCATATTCGCAATCATGCGAAATACTATCTAATCATTGTGGTATTGACTCCATATTACAATGTTGTTTAACCCATGACGAGGCCAAGCATGTATTGAGTGAATGCCACTCCAGGGCATGTGGCGATCACCTTTATGGGATGGATATAGCCCAAAAAAAATTACGCGTTGGATACTTCTGGCCGTAAATTTTTAAAGATTGTATGGAATCCATTAAGATGTATTCTACCTGTCAGTTTTTTCATTCTCAATAGCGTGCCCATCCTTCCCCTTTACACCCAGTTATTTCCGTTGGCACCTTTGCGAAATGGGGCATCGATTTCATGCACTATAATCCTACCTCGGTCGAGGGGCATGGATATGCTATTGTATTTGTAGATTAGTTCACAAAATGGGATGAGGCTATGCCTACATATAATAAAGACATAAAACATGACGGACTCTTTATGTTTAATCATGTCGTTACTAGATTCAGGGTTCCACAAGCCATTGTCATCGACCATGGATCACATTTCCAAAATCAAATGGTAACTGAATTGAGCGTCAAGTTGGGTTTTCTCCATGAAAACTCAACCCCCTACTACCCTCAAGCGAATGGACAAGTAGAGGCCATCAATAAGGTCTTGAAAACCATGATATAACGCATGGTAGGGACCCATAGGTCAAATTGGTATTTAATTCTCTTTTCATCTCTTTGGGATTATAGAACCTCCGTCAGAACCGCTATCGGATTCACACCCTTTCAATTAGTGTATGGTATGGAAGCAATATTGCTTATAGAGTGTGAGATCCCGTCCTTAAAACTAGTCGTCGAACTTCTTCCAAACATTATGGCCGAGGAAGAAATATTTCTATACTTATCGAAACTCGACAAAACTTGTCATGATGTCTCCCTTGCTAACGAGGCACACAAGAGGTTCATCAAATCCTAGCATGACAAGTTAGTCAAACCCTGTATTTTCAATGAGCTTGATTTGGTCTTATCATATGATCAAATGCATGATAAGATGGGGGTAGGTAAGTTCAAGTCCATGTGGCATGTGCCTTACATCATGAAGCGTGTTTTAGAAATGGGGGCCTACAAGTTGGTCGATTATGACAGGATACCTTTGGGGATCCTATAAATGGGCTCTAGCTTAAAAGGTACTATGCTTAGGGAAATACTGCATAAGTAACTTGTACATTTTGTATATAATGTGTGTTTAATATGGCATGTAGTTTTCTTTCCTCTCATAGGTTAGGCTATCCTCTCCGCTATGAATGCTTGTACCATGTTCTGCTTGAATGCGAAGATGATGACCTATTTTGGGTTCTCAAATGGTGGTAGCCGACATAATCGAAAAATTTCTTCGGCTTCTTGGGTACTATATTCCCCTACCGATGAAATTATAAGTTCGGGAGGAGTTTTCCTAGGTCTTGCAACTAATAATATCACAGAGTATCACACAGTGATTGGATTGCTAACTAATGCCTCTTCCCATGGTATGGACCGCATTGTCTTCCATTTGGATTCTCAACTTGCGGTCTCTCATTTAAATTGAGTCTACGTCATTTGTGACCCTACACTACTTCATCTTTTTCGACGAGTATGTTTCTTGGAAAGACCATTTGAGTTTATTCAATATCAACAAATTCCAAGACACATGAATACGATTACCGATTCATTGGCCAATTTCATTTTATATTGGTACATCTCACATTATTAAACATTTTATCAATGTGTAAATAAGCACAACATGTAAATAATTCACATATAAGTAAGCAGTCTAGATGAGATCCATATTCACCATAAGACACATTGTATATAAAACCGCTAGAAATAGTTTTTATATTAGGTGTGATAAGAGTATCACAAAAAGTACTAAGAAAAAATATGAAGCTCATGGATTTCAGTACATCATGACTAAAAAAATTATGAAGCTCATGGCTTTCAGGAATCACTACATGTAGATAATAATACTAATCATGATGCTCATGATAACATATCACGACTCGGCCTAATCAGCGAAGTAAATGCCCAATACTCACAGAAACTCCCACTGTGTGGCATTGATAACGCTGCAACAGATCATCCAATGACATATTTGGGATGTCGGCAATCAAGATGTTCAGGTTATCCTCTATCTCCTTGAGCACTTCACTCACCTATCATTCATGAGCAGCAATGGCATTGCCTTCTCCCTTCCTCTGAATGGGACAAGCTCCAGGTGGCCTCTCTGGTCTGATATTTGTATTAGTGAAAACAAAAAGTCTTAGTACGCACACAAAAAAATATATTTAAAAAATGTATAAAAACTTGACATGCATGAAAATCCTTTCTTAACTATGTCGCACTAGGAAGACCCTTCTATTAGTGCCAAGTTAGGATCACCTTGGAAATATGTCCCTACGTATGCATAATCCTCGACCATGAGTGCTGCCTATGCACCCATCGAAAAAAAAAATATGGCCCATAACTATGGATCGGGCCACCTTGACGGCCAAATAACTCAACCCATCTCATCATACGTGGTTCCTGTGCATTAGGGATGGATATCTCTATGTGTTGAGGATTGAAGTGAGGAACTTGATCCATAAAGAAGGATACCAAAATGGACTCCTAACCAAACTAATATTTCATGATGCTCAATAGAATCTCGCACCAATTGAATATGATAAGTTGCATACACTCTATGGCACATATCATCTGAGATCTAGTTGCTTGGTGGTGGGATTTAGTTCCCGCCACCTGCACCATGGTGAATACAACAATCCTAAATGGAAAATTATAGACACTCTTGATTGGGATCTTCCCGCTACCTTTCCTGGTCCCAGGCTCACAATATTGACTGATGAGTGCATTGACATCTTCATCACCTCCACTATGCCCAGATAGAGAGTCATGAGCTTCTCTTCTTGAGAGCCTAGTCAAAAAATATATATCATCTATTTCCGAAGTGAGGATATGGGTCCCCACTTGAAAATGAATCTCTTCAGGATCCCACAACCCCACCAAATATTCCAACAAACGGACTTGGGACCTCCTACTTTGAGTGAGGAAATATTTCTTCAGTCCACACTCTTGGAGGGCCAACATAGTAGTATCATCATTCAACCCTTCTAGATCCTCCAAATCATGATCTCTCTCTCTCTCCACTCCAACATTTTCTTGAATAAGACCTGCAAAACTATTATTGGGGGCATTAGAAACCATTCATCTAAGAAAACCCCAAAATGTTTTGCTATAATCATTTTTGGGCCAAATCTACAATCGATGTAATCCGAATTCACCTATAGTGTGCCATCAATGTGATTTTCCTTTTCGGGATCCGTGTCGAACTAGATTGATGCATTCCCTGGAAGAGACAACCGTGTCGTTCCATGGGTGCATTTTTTCCCAAAAAAACAACCCAAATCCATCTAAAATACTAAAAATTTGCAGTAACTCAACATATGAAATGAAATGGAGGGTAAGTGTAGTTACCTAGAGTTGATGGGGTCAGAATGTACTCCCTGGAATGCCTCAAATCTCCAACACAAGCTTCTACCTCAAATGGATTTTACCCTCTTTAGTAAGACTGCAATGGTAAAATGAGTCTCTTTCACCTCTATTTATTGACTTGAAAGGCAATATTTTATTATTTTTACCTCATAATTTTGTATTATTATTACTTTTACCATTTTATTAGTGAAATTCATTTGTTTATTTATTATTATGATTTCTCACATTTGTTCTGAGATTTCAAGTCAAATATAATGATGGATTTATGGTCCAAAATTATATGTCATGCTTAAGAACACTTTCTGAGTTTTCTTTAATCTTTTTTCATACTCCTAAAATATGAAAAGATCTCCAAGAAAACTTGTCTCTTTCACACTTGAAAAAGGTTTGAAAGGTCGTATATCCAGTGATATTTTACCGCTTTTTCGGACTCTGTAGACTATTTATGAAAAAGGAATACCTTAGTTAACCATTGACTAGGAGAGTTCTTCCAGGCATTATTTTATACTTTTTTTAGGCCTAGGGGGATAAATTTATGAAAAAGTTCACCCTGGAGTCTTCTTTTGACCGTTTTAGACTCTCTAAACGTGAAACACCACCGATTTTACCCTCTTCGGACTCATAAAATTAAACATCGAACGATCCTCTTTTGGAACGAAATCCTCCTTTCCCACATTTGTAAAACATGTGCGATTGGACTCGTCTAAAGGATTAGCTATACTGAGCATTTGTTATCCTCCTAAAAATTGTTAATAAACAAAGAGGTACTTGCCAATCATGATGGGTAATAAGGAAAGGGGAATGCATATGTATTTGTATCTATGGAAACTCAATGTCACTCTTGAGCATGGCACATGCTTGTATTTCATCCAAACAGTTGGGTAATCATCTTGTCTCCAAGTCGTGTTGAGTCCATGAGTCTCTCTACTCCTTTGGGTCATCCTAAGAATGTTCCATTCATGTTGCATTATGTCTTGATTTCCATCTCTCCAAGTCAATGTTTCCAGGTCATTCATCATGCCATGAAATGTTCAAGGGAATTCCTCCATTTGATTCAAAATTTGCATTGGTCAAACTATCCATTATGTCAGTCATCACCGAAACAATCTCTCAACTATACTTGTCCATACACCTTGTGTCAATCCATACTCAAACATACAAAATCATCTTCCTATATCAGTTTCGTTTCAATGATGGGGGATACATCATGGCCCTCCTTCGATGAATCTATCCATGTCTATGTCATAAAATCATCCACAGATTAGATTTAGAAACCACCTGGTGCCTTGAAACCTGGATGCCTCAATGGCAGGTTTTCTCAATTTCAATAGTAGGTTTACATCATTGACCTCTGATCGAATGATTCCATGGATGTTCGAATCCAAATCATGCATTCGCATTCATTGGAATGTATTGAGATACCTTATGAATCATTGTCATCATTGATGATTTCCCTCGCAGTTGTTAATGGTTCACATCATCGACCGATAATCAAGTGGTTTCTACCATGTTCGACTTCAACCCCTTATAATCATATGGTTAGATTCGTATCAATTCGGGAATGAGTAGAAGAACCTGGGTTGTTATGATGTCTTATTATTGAAACCAGGTTGTGATGGATATTTTTTGGTAGGTTCCCACATAGATGTCATAGTGGAGACCTCATTAATGTATTGTCACACAAATTCACTTTTGTATTGGTCGTGGTTGTGTCATTATCTCATCATGGATCTACACTTGTATCTGAGTAGCCACGATTGTGTTTGGTCATTCAGGTATGGATCCACGCTATATTTTGGTGTCCGTATCCTCAGTCAGTACTAGCATAGATCTGCAATGTATTGGTTGACATCCATTTCTTCTGAGTCATTGAGATGTTTAGTTCAGATATGTCAAAACTTGTATTGCAAAGTCCTTGATGATCGTTAGTTTTCTGACCAATGGTTCTTCTCTCTAATAGTCACATCAAATTACGTCACCTATTATTTTCCTCTAGCTTCATACTTTTGGGGGAAACCTATTACATGGAATTTTCGTGAGTAGTACAAAACCCTGTGATCTTGTGTTGCCACAATGCCTGAGGACACCTTTATGGTGGATGATCCTTCATTTCTTTGTCCTAGAAATTGACCTTTTTTTTTACCTCGGTGCACCTTTCTCTATTAGCAATGTGCGTCGAACCCCCTTTGATGCAGTTTGCTACACTAGAAGACCGCGTCGATGATGCACCTTAGCTTTAGAGAAACCCACATCGATCTAGTTTGGCACATGTTGCTCCACTACATATCATGTCGATTTCTCCGCAATGGTAAATTTAGGTCTTCGAAACGATTCTAGAGTGAAATCTTGATTTATTACCTTTCCCTCCTATTTATATGGATCTAGATCGTCTTCCACCATTGTGTGGGATCATATCTCATCCACTCCCCACACTTTTCTCAACCTCACTTTATCCATATTATCCTATAAATTGATGTCTTGGGCCATGGGTGAAAGGAGGGAGAATTGAAGTACGTAAATGCTGGAGAAATCTCCTTAGACTTTGAGATTCCTGAGGTGCTTTGTATTCAAGGTGGAGGTGACTTGTTGGAGTGGGAAGAACCCATTGGGAATAAGCTACAACACCAAGGCCTAAATGATTGTACTTTTCTTTGTCGCTTTTAATACAGTTGTATTTTCCTTCCCATACATCTGATGTTCATGATCATGTATTGCACTATTTCTTGGTCACTTACATAGGTCAATTATACTATTTCTACTTCATGTATTATTGTCTTGGCTTGATCAGTAGCAGGTCTTATTGTATGCAAAGCTAGATCATGACTGCTCTTGGATCATAAGGACAACTGCTGAATCAGATGTAAGTTCCCCCCATACTCATCTCTTGTTATCATTCTATTGACATGGGTGAAGGTTTGTACAAGTTGTCTCTTTTTCTTCTAGATCTGAACCATTCAGATTAGGGACTTTGATCTTTGTCTGCACGATCGAAAACTCCTATAACAAAAAATTTCTCTCCAAATATGTCATGAGGTTGACATATTATTAGACATATCAATGACTTGTATTTACAACTTTGTAAATCACTTTTCATACTTTCCCTCAATTCTTGACTGGACTCATCCACCGTGGCTAGGGTTTGCAAACTTTTTCTTTATTCTACCAACTCCTAAATTTTGTAAAAGTATTCAAACAATTTGTCACTACAGATCTGTTAGGATATTTAGACACGTAGGAGTTAGTTAAGATCAACTTGTGTAATATATACGTTAGGTAAAGTGTGTTTCTTTAGTATGCATTAGTATGCATTTGTAAATATTTAATTCGACGGTCACGATATGATCTAGACAGAGAGTGATCCGATGGCTCAACTTCTCTTAGATCATACCTAACTTTGATCTGTGGCTTAACACCAGATTGGTCCATGATCTCTATTTAAAGAGCGTGGAGGGTCATTGTCTAGTTGATCGATTATGAGAAGCTCATTTGTAACTTTCTTTCTTTGCATAATGAATTGCTCCATAGAAGCTATTTGGCCAGGTCCGTGGAGTGTTTCCCTCTCGAGGGTTTAAACTATGTCAAAACATCGATGTATCGATCTGTGATCTGTTTGTGTGAAGTGGTTGATCTAGGTGTTTGGTCTTTTGGGAGTACCATGTGTACCGGAACCTGGTATTAGATCATTTATTGTCACATCCCCATCTTGACCCTATTGCATTAAAATTGTAAACGATGTAATATTCTTATAAAATCATGGTGAGGAGCTCAAGGCCAAGGCCCCGCCATCGATTTATTGATGTATATGGTTTACGTGCTATCCAGACACATTGGAATTGTAAATATCATGTAAATATGCATTTAATAAAATACCCACAATTAGCTATGCAATGCAACAAGAAAGAGATGGGGCATGATTTTACAAGGAATTGGGAGGAAAATATTCAAACCCTTGGAGCCAATCAGATCAAGCCAAGTGTCAATGAGGTAACCCATCAAACCCTCAACTACCCATGTTGACTTTTGTACCCAATCATTGATTTCCCCCAAGAGTTGGTTGAGGTAGTTAATGCCTTGGGGAATGAGAGGTATGGCTGTCCAAATTCGGGTATGGGCAAGCCACCTTGCATGGCAAATCGCGTTTTGCTCCTTGGGCAAGAAAAAAGCCATGAATTGCTCCCTAAGCCATTATCCATCAATCAGTCTTCCTCCCTCACGAGTTTAGAGCTACTTGGGCATTTTCCAGCCATGTTTGATGTGTTTTCCTTCATTCTCCCAGCTGAGAAGGGCGTTTTTGTATTGTATACCAGTGGGGAAGAAGGGGAATGGAATTGGGGTTCCATAGAGACTGTTTTTGCTATTAAATGCTGAGAGAGTTGGGGAGAAAATTTTTTCCTCCCTGTGAATGTTTTTCCCCATCCCAGAATTCATTTTTGGATGGAAACGATTTAGGGAAATCCCAAACCCATGGCCATCCTATTGGTAAATCCATTTCTTTGGCTTGAGCTTGAGTGTAAGCCTTCAGGGTTCAAGTGTAGCCTGATAAACCCAGCTGTGGACTGGCTTGGCTCAGATGAAATGATTAATTGGCTGTGAAAGAGTGAATGTCCCCTTTTCCTTGTAAGAATCATGCCTAGCTCGGGGGTCGCAGTTGTGTTTAGATATTGATGAACACAACTTGCCTATTGTTAGGTGGAACGTTGCAGCGACATAGCTAGTTGTTTGGGACAATTGCACAATAAAGATAAGTGTTTTTCTGTCCATGTATTACTTCTGCAATTTTTAAATTGATGACTGTTTTTTATATGCTATATGCATGAGTAATGTGTGTTGATAGTTTTTATTCCGCTGTGCATGTTTAATTGATTTGCATCTGCACACTCTTGAATTTATGTGTATGAATCTAATGCATGGGCTGAGTTTATGTAAAATCCCAGAATTTGGCATCATGTTCCCTTCCTTACCTTGGATAGATGGAAGGGTATGTGACATTTATGAAGAGTCGCTCTCGGTTATGATTTAGATTTTGAACTGTTGTTTCCAAAACTTGAAAGGGTTTCTATATATGGTGTTTCTACGCATTTCTCGGCTATGGGAGGTGTTCCATTGCGTCAGGAGCATCATTTCCATTGGAAAATAGTTTTCGTTTGATCGAAATGGTTCCCGGTTGCTTCAGAAATGCGTAATTCATTAGGTTTGAAGGTATAATGTTACAATGACGTTTTTATTTTTATTTTTTTGTTTAAAAAAAAAACTCATATTTTATTAGTTTTTATTATTAGATTTTTTTGGTTTTAGATTGTTGATTTCTCTGTCTGTGAATGCTCTTTTCCATGCACATTGTGTGATCTCGGTGAATCAAAAACATAAAGGGAAATGGTTTGTCTCGGTTGCGTATGCTCTTTGCCGTGCACCTTGCGTGATCTCGGCAAATCAGAAACCGAGAGAAAACGTAGACTCTCCGGGCAAGCTAATGAGATCTAACTCCACAAGTGTGGAAAAGTTTTTTTTGTTTTGGTTTATTGTGTGATTTGCAGGAAAAAGGCAAGCATGGAAAAAAAAGTAAGAAGAGTAAAAAAAAAAAAAAAAGCCCTCTTCTTCCTTTCCACATTTTACATACCTTTTAATCTAGCTCACTTGGTTCAAAGTTGCTTTATTCCTTAATAAGTCTTGAGTTCAAGTCTTAGGAAGTTACTTTTAAAAGAAAAAATGCATGCAATTTCTATTTTCAAGTTACTTTATTGTAAAAGTGCATCTCACTTAAATAATAAAAAATAAAAATAAAAAGTGAGTCACTTAAGTTCCTTTTTATTGGTGCACTATCTAAAGTAACATCATTGTAAAAGTGAAATCACTTATTTTACAAAAGTGATTCACTTAATGCAACTTTCTTGTAAAGTGATTGTCAAAGGTTCATCTTGGGAAGAGGGGGTTCCTTTTTTTTTAGCTGGTCATTCTCTATCTGCCATGTCACTATTGGGGACATCTTCAACATTTTCTTTGTTCAAGCATAACTTCATCATCCAAAGTCAGTTTCAGAGCCATCTTTTTTTAAACCGCCTATTTTTTCGAGCTCTTTGCATCCAGACTATTGGTTTATGCTTTTACAGCTATGAATTTACAAAAATGGTCTCCCCTTGTGATGTTCTACTTACTAGTTCCAACTGTTTCTCATGGAAATATCGTATGGAGGATGTTCTACGAAGGAGAGGACTTTTTAGAATTACCGCAGGGAAAGAAACAGAACCTATTGATGATGATAAGAAAATCAAATGGGAAAATATATGTAATGAAGCTCGTGGATTGATTGGGATGTCAGTCTCTACTGATTTGCGATTGCACATATCTTGAATTGATGAACTTGATGTTGCTTAGGACAAGTTGGAATCTGTGCTTGGTAAACACAATGAAATTCCAGGTCACCAACTCAAAAATGAGTTGATTTCTTTAAATCCAAGTGATTTTTCACGCATACAATATTATTTATCTAAATACAAAACTCTTAAACTCTTATGTGAAGAATGAAATATTAAGAGGGAAGACAAACAATGCATTTATCATATTATTTCCAAACTTGGACCTGCATATTCTGTTCTTGTATCTACATTTTACTCCATGAAATAATCCTTGAATGTAGCTAGCTATCAAGAGCCTAGTCTTGAATCCTTTTGTGTTTCCTTGATTAGAGAGAAAGATAAGCTCATCCATCTTGGAATAACTAACAATGCAGATACATCTGGGAAAGCCTTATTGTCCCAACAGAAAGAAAAGTCCATGCCTCCCAAGAAACAAAATTTTTGCAATAATAAGTCAAACAAGGGTCCCAAACCCTCCCAGTCAGCTCCTTCTTTAAAAAATGACAAAGGATCCAAGCTTAAAGGCAAGAAGACTGTGCGTCATTGCAACTATTGCGGGAAAGATAATCATGATGAATCTAAGTGTTTCAAGAAGATGGAAGCCTTGGAAGCAACAATGAAGAAGCACCACATCAGCCTAGATTCGCCTTCAGAATCTACCTCTCATGGACATGCACTTTGTGCTTCTGGTTATTCTTATAATGAATCTTCTTCTTCTACTTCAAATGAATGGCTCATTGATTCTAGAGCATCTTATCACATGGCTAAGGATCAAGCCATATTTTCTACTATGCATGAATGTAACACCAAACAAATATTTGTTGGTGATGATAGATCTCTAAGTGTTGTAGGAGCTAGAACAGTTCCAATTGATAATGGTCATTTCAGTGATGTATTATGTGTTCCAAGAATTTCTTGCAATTTGTTATCAGTATATCAAATCACTTATTCTGGTGAAGATAAAACTGTGACGTTTACACCTCACCAAGTTGTAATCAAGGATTTTAAAGATCCTCAATAGGTCCTAGCTACCAGAATTGTTCATGATATTACCAGGTTGTACAAATTTAACAACTTTGGGTCATCATGTTTTTCTTCAGTTTTTGTTGCTCATAGTGATAACTTGAGCAAACTTTGGCATGAGCGATTTGGGCACTTAAATTATCACTCATTGCAACAACTATGTAAATACAATATGGTGACAGGTCTTCTAATGGTATCTTGCAGGGATGGTGTTTGTTCTGGTTGTGTACTTGAAAAACATCATCGAGACAATTTTGACAAACGTGCTTCTTGGCATGCCTCGGTTCCCTTGGAGCTTGTGCATAGTGACTTGTGTGGTCCTCGTCTATCTGCTTCCTTTTTTGGTTTCAAATATTTCTTAACTTTCATTGATGATTACACCAGACGCACTTGGGTTTATTTCCTAAAACTTAAGAGTGAAGTATTTAACATGTTCTTGGCCTACAAGGCTCTTGTTGAAAAATAATCTGGTCATCAAATTATTAAGTTAAGATTTGACAATGGAGGAGAATATGTTAACAAAAAGTTTACTACTTTCTGCACTGAACAAGGAATCCAACAACAACACACTGTTCCATATACACCACAACAAAATGGTGTAGCTGAATGGAAGAACCGCACTTTAAAAGAAATGGCTAATTGTATGATCCAATCTAAGGGACTAAGTCTTCAATTTTGGATTGAAGCCATAAATTGTGAAAATTACATAGTTAATTGCACCCCCACTAAAGCTTTACAGGGTATCACACCAGAAGACGCATGGAGTAAAATTAAACCAAATGTAAGTCACTTCCATGTGTTTGGTAGTGAAGCATGGGCTCACATTCTGAATGAAAAACGGAAAGCATTGCAGCCTAAAAGTCAAAAGTGCATATTTCTTGGATATTCTGAAGATGTACAAGGTTATAGACTTCTTCAACCACATTCGCATGATGTAATCATGAGAAGAGATGTTAAATTTGATGAAAATCTCTTGGCCTACGAGCCTAACTCAGCGATTGTGCCATCTTTGGCCTGCGAGCCTGATTCGACGATTGTTCCTTCTTCTTCTTCCAACTTCCTTGACAGATGTCCAACTCCAGTTTCTAATGATGACCCTGAGGATGAAAATCCACCTCAACCTTCTCATGTTCCTCCAGTTGCACCAGCACAAGTGTTTCCTCGATGGGTCCGTTCAACATGTGAAGCAGCTGGTAATCTTGCCAGTGATACTAGAGATCAACGCCGAACACGTTCTCAGTTTCAGCGAGCCTCTTCTCTTTTGGCTCAAGTTTTCGAGAATCATGATCCAGAAACTTTTGCAGAAGCTTCAGGAAATCCAGATTGGGATGCAACTATGGATGAAGAATATCGTTCCTTAATGGCGAACTATACTTGGGATCTTGTACCTCTTCCAAAAGGAAGAAAACTTGTCAAATGTAAATGGGTCTACAGAACTAAGTATGCATCAGATGGAAGTGTTGAAAGACTTAGGGCAAGGTTAGTTGCCAAAGGTTTTTCCCAAGTTGAAGGGATTGACTACAATGAAACTTTTTCTCCTGCCGCAAAAATGAACTCCATCCGCCTTGTTCTTTCCCTTGCAGTTTTACATAACTGGGAAGTCCATCAAATGGATGTCAAGTCTGCCTTCTTACATGGTGATTTACAGGAGGAAATTTACATGGAACAACCTCCTAGATATGTTTAGAATAACTCTACCCTTGTCTGCCGCCTTAAGAAATCCTTATATGGCCTTAAGCAAGCTTTTAGAGCTTGGTATGCCAAAATGGATAGCTTTCTCCTTGACACTAGTTTTTCTAGATGCCATTTTAACCCCAATGTCTATACCAAGAAAGTAGGAAACCATCTCATCATACTTGTTCTATATGTTGATGACCTTATTCTTACTGGTAATGGCCCTAAGCTTATAACTCATGTGAAATCCAGTCTTAAGCAAAATTTATAAATGTCATACTTAGGACATTTGCATTATTTTCTTGGTCTCCAAGTCATGCAAACCAAAGGAGGAGTCTTTCTCTCTTAGTCTAAGTATGCTTGTGACCTTCTTCGTCGCTTTCACATGGAAGATTGTACACCAACCCCTTCTCACGTCCAGTCTGGAGTCAAACTTTCTGCCACTTGTACTTCACCTGAAGTAGATGCCACCTTGTCTTGTTAGCTTGTTGGTAGTCTCTTATACTTGACTCATTCTCGTCTCGACCTTTCCTTTGCCATTGGTCGTGTTTCCCGTTATATGCAAACACCTCATGAAAGTCACTGGAAAGTAGCTAAAAGAATACTTTGATATATTCAAGGTACAATTCAGTTTGGGATTCATTGCAGTACAGGGGGGAAACCTTTATTGGCTGGTTTCACTGATTCAGATTGGGCAGGCGATCCTAATGATCGAAAGTCTACTGCAGGTTATGTTTTCAGTATGGGATCTGGACCTGTCACTTGGGCTTGTAAGAAACAACAAGCTTTTGCTCTTTCTTCAGCAGAGGCAAAATATCGAGCTGCAGTTAATACCAGTTAGGAACCTTTATGGCTTTGACAGATCCTTTCAGAGTTTGGATTTGAGAAGTAGCATCCTACTCCACTTTGGTGCGATAATCAAAGTGCCATAAAGCTTGCCAAAGATCTAGTCCTACATCAATGCAGCAAACACATTGAGCTACATATACACTTCATCAGAGATCTCCTTCATGATTGTGTTCTTGAAGTGTTCTTTTGTCCTATAGATGATCAAGTTGTAGACATCTTCACCAAGTCTCTTACAGAAGCGAATTTTTCTAAACTTCAATCTATGTTAGGAGTTTAGGAATTTGTCATTAAGGGGGGATAGGCTCTAATGCCTCCTTCATTCTCCTAATAGTGTCAATTTTGTAAATCCTTCAATCCTATCCCAAGTTGTTCTTAAGGGGGGATGTTAGGATATTTAGACACTTAGGAGTTAGTTAAGATCAACTTGTGTAATATATCCGTTAGGTAATGTGTGTTTCTTTAGTATGCATTAGTATGCATTTGTAAATGTTTAATCTGATGGTCACGATATTTTCTAAACATAGAGTGATCTAACAGCTCAACTTCTCTTAGATCATACCTAACCTTGATCTATGGCTTAACACCCGATTGGTCCATGATCTCTATTTAAAGAGCATGGATTTTCATTGTCTAGTTGATCGATTATGAGAAGCTCATTTGTAACTTTCTTTCTTTGCATAATAAATTGCTCCGTAGAAGCTATTTGGCCAGGGCCGTGGAGTGTTTCTTTCTCGAGGGTTTAAACTACGTAAAAACATCGGTGTATCGATCTGTGATCTGTTTGTGTGAAGTGGTTTCTCTAGGTGTTCGGTCTTTTGGGAGTACCCTATGTGCGCGAACAAGATCTTGCATATTTCTATAAGCCTTTGGTTATCTAGTGTCTACTAAAGATTAAATATTCATTGTTATTATCTTAATCCCACATAATGCTAAAATAAAATTTAATTGAAAGAAAAATAGATAGAGAAAATAACACATCCACACATCCACACATCCACACACATAACACAAGATATACCCTAGAAAAACTAACTATGGGGAAATCCCACATAGAAGTGAGGACTATGCCTTACTCTTTTATTCTTGAATATGCACAAAAAATACAAAGAAGGTGGTACTCACTATGGATTCACCTATGACATTGTGGCCTATATGGCCCCTATAGGATATCCTATTTCCTTTTTTATGCTCTAATATCCACTCCCTAACTCTTTCACAAATATGGAACAATACTGTAATATCATAGGAATTGAACCCCTTGTTCTTCTAGTGGCCTAGTATCTAACAATGTCCTGATAGTAATCTAGGGTTAGTTTTAGGGTTTTTACATGCCTCAAATCTTGAATATGGTTAGAGTTTGGTTCCCTATAGAATGTTGTTGAAAGTACACATGTGACTATCTCCACATGTGTGGGTAATGAGAGTTGATGTATAATCCACTTGATACAATGGTAGTAACCATGATGCATTAGGTTGCGAGAGGCATAACTTATACAAAATCTGATTGAGGTGATATTTGATCCATTAGAAATACCATGCAGTGTAAAACAATGTTGAAAGATTATGTGATCTAGATCTTAAGGGAGGAGATCTAGAATCCTTGAATGTGAAGATAAGAGGAGAGAAAATATGGAAATCTACTATGAAATTCATAGAAACAACATTGACAAAAATAGATAAATGAAATAGACCATTAAAATACAAGAGAGAGTTAGAGAATAAGGATTATATTCATGTGAATAATTGCATGCAATGAGGATAATTTTAGGGCCTCTTCTTCCCAATCTTAACTCTCTCCCTACAACCTTTTCATAAGGTGTCTTGTTGACCATTTTAATTTTTATTCCATGACTCCATAGATTGCATGTCCTCTTTTACACTTAACAACAAATATGGATTTATGACTTTTACATTTGATCTAGATCATTGTGCGCTATGTTCATAAGCTTTTGACCCTAAAATACATATTTTAATCCCTCAAACTGGCTTATGAAGGTTCCATACCCCAAACCTACGAAGTAAGATGTTCCCCTAAAATGGGCCCTACAAGCCAATTCATCCAATCTTTCCACCCAAAAACCACAAAAATAGATGACAAATCATATATTGATACATCTCATATTAGTTCCCATTGTCTTTTACTAACCCATGTTGATTGTAGCTTTGGGTTCTCATTGTTTGATTGAGTCTAAGTGAATATTAACTCAATTTTGAGTTGTTCATTTGATGTAAATTAGTTTTTGTATTGAAATACGTTTGGTTTTATGTTTTTGATAAATCTGATATTAGGTTTCTATCAAAATGGTATTTGGGTTCTTATTGTTTGATCCAGATAGTCATTTGATATCGGTTCTCCTTGTTGGATAGAATTAGAATGGATTTAATGATGTAATCCATTAGTTTGAGAATTTTTATTTTAGAGCAATTCTAATGCAAAAAATGTGGAGTATGCGCATAATGTAGCATGTCCAAAGAACCCATAGGAAGAATGTATTGAGGGTTGCATCAGAAGTAGGATGGCAAAAAATTGATGATGGGAGCATAGTAGTTTAAGTTATCTGTCCAATTAACAAATTATTCATCTACAATTAGCAAGATGACACATAATCTGGTGACATGTATGTATCAAAGCAAACTTGGGGGTCATTCTCACTTAACCATAGTGACATGGTGCAAAAGTCTAATGGGTGAGGGGCTTAGTGTGAATGTAGTTGATCATTCATGTAAGTGCCTCAGTAAAGTTGATATGGAACCATGTTCAAATGTGCCATCTAATATACTATGGTATTACATGGTAAACTCAAAGTATGATTTGATTTAGTGTCCCTTTTTAATAAATATGGAAAAATTGGCAAAATTGCACTTTTTGGCCAATTCGACCCTTAGACTAGTAATGAGTCAAATGCTTCCAAATTGGGTTTGAATGTGTTTGAGAGGTATTAATACATAAAAAATGAGTCTTATGGATGCTTGTACACTCTCAAAATACTTCTGCAAGATTCACTTACAATCAAGGAAAGATAGGGAAATTTACTAGTCAAATCGAGGTTCAAAACCCTCAAGGGTAGGGGACAAAGATGGATTTCCAAATGTTGTATGAAATTCCCAAATTTTAGAACAGAGACATGGTAATGTTAAATGACTTCAATGGGCTCCCCAATGCATTATCAATCAGTTTCTATAGGCTTCTGCAACTCCCATAAATCATAGGTTTGTGGACATGTCTTCACATAGGGGGTAATGATACGAAACTTCACCATTTTCCATGAAATTCGAGATTTATGCTCCAAAGGCTTATTAAATGTATATGAAACTTATTCAAGACATTAATCACTCTCCATAACTCATAAAAATAACAGACATGAGCTAATACAAGTCGAAATAAAGCAACTTCAATCTTTCATAACAAGATATGAGGAAAATGGCACCATTAATACATTGTTTGGTATTTTCACATAGTTTCAATTGGTATTTAGGCCTGAGGATATTCTGAGAAGAAAATACAAATTAAATAAATCACATTAAAAATAAATGGGTCAACAAGATGTCCCCCAAAGATATCAGCATCTAACCAAGTGTGCCCTTCCTCCAAGAGCCAAAATATGAAGAGAAAAGTGAGAATGGTGTGGAAACAAGTTCAAGAAGAGAATGTCACGAGCTTCCCTGTAGCTTCAAACTAAAAAAAAATAACTCAATTGTAGCTCCAAATGAAATTTCTGAATGGCCTCTCCAATTTCCAATTAGGATGGGAATCTTTCACCCTAGAAATTGGTACAAAGGCAAGTAGAGTAAATAATCCACTAGCATGGACAAGCTATGCTCTCCAATATGCAACATGAGAAATGATAAAAATCCAGTCTCCTTCTTTGGTATTGACCTTATAAACTTACAAATACTTCCTTATCTTGAATTACATCCATGAGCTTCATGCCAACTCGAATTGGGAAGAGATTCCAATGTGTGCCACTTGTCCCTCCATTCCTAGCCTCCTCCTTCACTCAATTCGAATGAATGACTCTTTGGCTGCTCTAACTCCCTTGTGTGCCCTCTTGGACGTTATTTTTAGCCCTTCCATGTCATATATGTCAAATGTCAGTAATCAGGTCTGATTTATGTCATAGGTGTCATAGCATCTTCACCATTGTTGTCATAGAAGCTACAGAATTATCCCAAGTGTCTCAATTTCTCTCAAATGCCTCTACCTCCTCCATGGGAGTTACTCTTCCACTCCAATTATACCTTCATTGATTCATTCCAAGTATATTGAGCTTCCAACTCCCCAAGAACATTACACTCCACCTTGGATTCAAATGGGTGAGAATAGGATGCCATGTGGCATGAGGAATCTAGCTTTGTGTGGGTCCCACACCACCAATGTGTCTCCATGACCAAGTGCCACCTTATTTTCCAATAATAAATATTTATTTAACCCCTTTTAATATATTTATGTCAATATAATGTCCATTTGGGGTTTATTATCTTTCTTATTCAAAATCCCAATGTTTCCACCCCAACCTAGGAAACTAGTAGATTGGTGGAATTTTCTCTTTTGAGATTTATTTAAATGGGGACATTACAGTCCTGCCCACCCAAGATTGCTTGTCCTCAAGCAATTTCGAACATGGATGTTGAAGAACCTGCTTTCTTTCCAAAAATTATTTCCATCCAAAAAAAATATTTTGAAACCAATGAAACTAAAAATTATTCCAAGGTCCCATTGCTTGTATTGCACTCCAAAAATTAGGAGTGCTCTCCAACCCATACCATCAGGAAAGAGAATTATTTGATGCCATTTCCATGTATGCATTCTTTTAAACATCATAAGTACAAAATATATATCAAAGTACATAAGAACATCATAAAAATGTACATCAAGGAGGTGCCTCATCAAAGAATCATGAAAGTGCTTGTACCTCCAAGTAAGTAGACCACCATTTTCCAAGTGCATACAAGCATCAAGTGACCAATCAAATATGCTCCAATGACATAGGTGAGTATCCCATGTCCTATAATGCTTCTCCAAAAATATGTAAGATGCATCAAAACAATCAGCCATGTATTCTTTTATCGAAGAAGTGAATGAAGAATCTCCACTAAAATCTGAACCATGTAGGGAGCAAATAAAAAAATGAGCCTTAAAGGGGCTCACATAAGTACCATTTATGCATCCATATATATTTGTCTCATCAAGAAATAACAAAGGATGTTTCTACCAATAAAAAATTTCTCCAATCATATATCTCTTCACCCAAGTAGTTAATGAAGTTCCTACAACATCAATTGAACTAAGCAAGGAGCAAGGAAAATCATGAGTCTTCAAGTGATTATCATAATTGCATCCATGAATATATGTATCATCATAAGGTAAAAAGGGATGCTGCTGCAAATGTAAATAATGAGGTGCTCTAGTCATGTCATCATCAAAAGGAGAGGTAGGAGTTTCACACTCCTCATGTGGCACCATCAAAAAGAAACTCTTCACCCATACTTCATTAGGATGAATGCTACAAAATAGGGAAGTGTAAGATGTAGGAAAATGAACCAGCTCACCCAAATGATCAGATTATGCAAAAGTGTCATCATTTGTAGGCTCCATAAGGGTAACATCATGCACATCCCTCAAAAGGGAAAAAATTTCCTCATAGGTTGGTTCGAAGGTAGTGGAATCATACACTTCTTCAAAATTTGTGTAACCATTTCCAAGAGGAAAACCAAGTTCCTCTTCCACCACAACAAGTGCTTGGTTCTCTTGAAGCTCATCTTCAAACACATCAAACACCTACAATTTTCCATGTTTATTATGATCCATCATGTCCTGAGAATACTCCAAGCAATCTACCATTTGACAATCTGAAACATAGGAGGAAGAACAAGTATCTTGCAACCTATCAAGAAGTTGCTCATTTTTTATTTTGAGATTATGAATATCCTCATTATTAGTCAAGTATGCTCCATGTAATCATTCATTAAGCTCAACCAAGTTGTTTCTATAAAAAAGCAAGGACATGAAATTACCTTCAATGTTGCACATTTCTCTTTGAATCTTCTCCATGTCTTCAAGGAAGGATGGATCCTTAAATGAAGAAACTCTCCAACAAGAATTTGACACCAATGCTTGAGTGTCATGGAGTATTCTAATGGTATCTTGGATCTTATTTTCATTCATCTTTAATGAACCTTCAATAAAATGAGGCTCTTGCAAATGAAATTCCTCATCTTCTTATTTCTTACTTGGAACAACTTCATGAAGCTCAAGTGGTGATGGGGAAGTTGATCTTGGTTCTTCTTCAACTGCTACAAGGTATTCATTTTCATGCTTAATGGAAGTTTGGCTTGCAGCAACACTTTCAAAAGTGATCTCTATGTCACCAATATAGAGGTGTGAGTGCCCATCCGTAGGTACTCCTTCGTAGTTCAAGCATCCATCAGTAGATGCTCTTTGATTCATTTCCAAGGTAGAATGTGTCTCGAAATGATCTTCAATATTTTCAATAGAATATTCTTCATGCTCATGGGATGTCTCTTCATATTTATCCTTCAAGCAAGCTGATGCACTTTGCCCCTTGGTTTCCTTAGGATCAATATATTTGGAACCTCTTTTTGAAGAAAACCCAAAAACTCTCTTCGAGTAGGAAATACGTGCATTCCCTGAAGCTTCGGATATTTCACTGCTCTTTTCACTCACACACATATGATTTTCTCTCCAAGGTCTTTTGCAAGAAGGGCATAGATCTTTCTTCACTAATTCCACATATTAATTTCCAGGCCTATTTCCAAATACCGAATTAGCAAAGTCTTCAAAAGGAAAGGCATTTTGTGTATCTCCCTTGTATACATCAAGATATGCCTGATATTGTTGGGGCAAGGTTTTACATGTTTCTCTCAATCTTTGTAATTTATTCATAGAATTATCCTTTGGTAGTGTGACACATTCATCTTCATCCGGTTCAAAGTCATAAGAATAAATCTCATTCCTTATGAAATTGTAACAAGTGTTGCATGATGGCCCCTCTTCCTCGAACCATTCACAATCTTCTTCACATTGCTCATAAGCATGGCCCCTCTTCCTCATACCATTCACAATCTTCTTCACATTGCTCATAAGCATTGTACTCATAGGATTCATCATAATAGTAAGACATGGCTGCAAATTATTCTTTAATGTATGATATTGATTCACAGGTGTAAGGACCATGCTCTGATACCACTTGTAGTGTCCCTTTTTAATAAATTTGGAAAAAGTGGAAAAATTGCACTTTTTGGCCAATTCGACCCTTAGACTAGTAATGACTCAAATGCTTCCAAATTGCTTAGAATGATTCCAAATTGGGTCTGAATGTGTTTGAGAGGTATTAAGACATAAAAATGAGTCTGATGGATGCTTGGTTCCACTCTCAAAATACTTCTGCAATATTCATTTACAATCAGGGAAAGATAGGGAAATTTACTAGTCAAATCGAGGTTCAAAACCCCCAAGGGTAGGGGGAAAAGATGGCCTTCCAAATGTTGTACGAACTTCCCAAATTTCAAAACAGATACATGGTAATGTTAAAGGACTTCAATGGGATCCCCAATACATCATCAATAAGTTTCTATAGGCGTTTGTGACTCCCATAAATCATAGGTTTGTGGACATGTCTTCACATTGGGGGAAATGATAGGAAACTTCACCAACAGAGATAATTTTAAGGACTTGTACTTATTTAAAAGTGTATAAACCTTAGCGAATCTTACCAATTCTTAAGATGTCAACTATAAAATATTTGGCGATATTTTTCTAAAATTATTTCAATTTCTAAGGATTTTATATAGTTTATATAATAATTTGGCGATTTTTAGAGTGAAAAAAGCTTACCCCATCAAAATTGGGCGAAATGGGGCTTCAAAAAATGCAAATTGGCGAATCTTTTTTTGGAAAAAAAAATGGAAAAATAGCCCATGGGCTAAATTTCGCCCCTAAAATTATCCTTGTTCACCAATTGACATGAAATTCGAGATTTGTGTTTCGAAGGCTTATGCAATGTATATGAAACTTCTTCAAGACATTAACTAATCTCCATACATCATAAAAATCATATAGATGAGCTGATACAAGTCGAAATAAAGCAACTTCAAGCTTTCATAACAAGATATGAGGAAAATGGCACCATTTATACATTGTTTGGTATTTTGACATAGTTTCAATTGGTATTTCAACCTGATGATATTCTGAGTAGAAAATACAGAGTAACTAAATCAGATTACAAATAAATGGGACCACAAGATTTCCCCCAAAGATATCAGAATCTCACCAAGTGTGCCCTTCCTCCAAGAGCCAAAACGTGAAGAGAAAAGTGAGAATGGTGTGGAAAAACATTGAAGAAGAGAACGTCATGAGCTTCCTTGTCGCTTCAACCTGCAACAAATGACTCCATTGTAGCTCTAAATGAAAGGTCTGAATGGCCTCTCCAATTTCTAATTAGGATGGGAATCTTTCACCCTAGAAATTGGTACAAAGGAAAGTAGAGTAAACACTCCACTAGCAAGGACAAGCTATGCTCTCCAATATGCAAAATGAGAAATGATTAGAAGCCACTCTCCTTCTTTTTTCTTGATTTTTATAACCTTCCAAATATCTCCTTAGCTTGAATTCCATCCATGAGCTTCATGCCAACTCAAATTGGGAAGAGATTCCAATGTGTACCACTTGTCCCCCCATTCCTATCCTCCTCCTTCACTCAATTCGAATGGATGACTCTTTGGCTTTCCTAAGTCCCTTATGCGCCCTCTTGGAGGATATTTTTAACCCCGACATGCCATATATGTCACATGTCAGCAATAAGTTCTGATTTTTGTCATAGGTGTCATAACATCTTCATCATTGTTGTCATAAGAGCTAGGGAACCTATCCCAAGTGTCTCAATTTCTCTCAAATGCCTCTTCCTCCTCCATGGGAGTTACTCTTCCACTCCAATTCGACCTTCATTGAGTCATTCCAAGTATATTGACCTTCCAACTCCCTAAGAACATTAGACTCCACCTTGGATTCGAATGGGTGAGAATAGGATGTTATGTGGCATGAGGAATCTAGCTTTGTGTGGGTCCCACACCACCAATGTGTCTCCATGACCAAGTGCCACCTTATTTTCCAATCATAAATATTTTTTTAACCCCTTTTAATGTATTTATGTGAAGCTAATGTCCATTTGTGGTTTATTAGCTCTCTTATTCAAAATCCCAATGTTTCCACCCCAACCTAGGAAACTAGTAGATTGGTGGAATTTTCTTTTTTGAGATTTATTTGAATGGGGACATTACATGTGAGCATTATATATGACACAAATGTTAATAAATTGATATTTTAGATTGAAATACTTCAAAGAAAATTTTCCATAAACATATATATAGTATATGGCACCCTTGTTGCAAAGGAAGACTAAATTTCTTTGATTGATCATCTTATCAACATAGTCATCATTTTTTTGGACAATACATACATGTATCGACATTTCACAAATGAATTCCTAGTTTCCAATGCTTTCAAAAGATTGCCTCATGTGCATATTTAACTTGCAACTAAGTTTGGTAGTGCCATGATAGAAGGTTTTTTTCAAGTTAAAGTATCAAGAAAATATGTAGTAAATCTTATGAAGATAGCCTAAAGCATCTTGATTAGGAATACATTGAAATTTACTAGCAGCGCTATGTGGATAATTGACTTCGAATAGTAGAAACTAAAAACTAAATTAGCATATCCAATTGTGGAATCCCTTAGAGATCAACAATGGAGTTTGAATTTGATTTTTCCATGGGAGAAAAGATGGATGGGAAAGCCACAACTCGTTTTGTGACTCTATGATTGGATACAACCAATTATGTAGATTCAGCCAAACATAATGTTGAACCACAAATATCAACAAAGAATGATGCTTGTTTGGTATGAGGGTTTGTGCAGGAAGTTGAGGGACCCTTTAGGTGCAATTATGCACCTAAATATGCATGTTTTTCACCGCTCTCTACAGCATGACATACATGACCATTATTGACAAAATTTTAGGCATAGATATAATTTTTTATGCAAATTCCAAATATGTAAGTTAAAAAAAAATATTGAGATTTTCTATTTATTTCCTAATTTTCTTGTTTCATCACTCCGTTGGTCCAAAAACATACTGTTAGTGTTTATTCCGTAACTTTTTCATTTCACAACCATTTAAAAAACAAATTGTATGCTGCACTAGAAGACACCAACCTCTACATGCTATAAAAAAGCCAAGTCGAAATATATGCATTAAGACCTTCAAAGGCTGCACCCACATTTGATGTATCGCTCTCAAGGTTTG
This sequence comes from Larix kaempferi, assembly GCA_027924585.1. Classification (NCBI taxonomy): domain Eukaryota; kingdom Viridiplantae; phylum Streptophyta; class Pinopsida; order Pinales; family Pinaceae; genus Larix; species Larix kaempferi. Next base: position 3,952,402 of record BSBM01001082.1, on the reverse strand, counting down.
ATCACTTACATAATTAAAAATAAATAAAAATTAAACATTTAATTTTATAAAAATATCACTGCACTAGTGCTACGGGTTCTATACATGTCTACCAATTTTTGTATCCTGAAACCGTCATTTAGACATTGAAAGGCTGCACCCACAAAAACATATACCTTATCATTTGCCAAAAAAATAAAAAGTGACTGTTAGAAAACATGAAATTTGACATAGTTATGTAAATTTTCAATACTTAAAACTTTTATATTCTGAAACATGACTCAATTTCCTATGTTTCATCTTTTTTACTCGATGCAAGATATCTTGTGTAAGAATGTAAAAAAAACCAAGTAAGTTGAGGGATTTCTGATTTTTCATTTTTTATTGCATCTAACGCGCCAAAAGTGACCCTCATTAGCTTGCACATGCTCATGATACAATACCCATAGATGCTATCAACAATAGGTCAAAAACACCAAAAATCATGCAGTAGTTTGAATGCCCCTAATATGGGCAAAATAAATGTTCATAAACCATTATCTTCTATTGCATTGACATATTATTAATGTAAAATTTTAGTAGAAAGTATGCTAGACACAATATAAGGGATGATAAATTATATTAAAATGAAGGCTAAGGTCAAGAAGAAAACAATTAAGAGAAGTTTTGGTGCTTTAAAGATGAGAAATATTAAAATGAAGGCTAAGGTCAAGAAGAGAACAATTAAGAGAAGTTTTGGTGCTTTAAGTTAAAATAAATCTTTCACATGGAACAAACATGGTACACTAGTCCAAGGGAGACTGTGGGAGGATCATGTTCATTTCCTTCAAATATTTACTTTCTAAGAATCCTTTTTTCTTAAGTTATTTTGCCCCTTTAGTTCAGGAAAAAGGAAAATCTAAGCACAATCTAAGATCTTAGGCATCATGTTGCTCCTCCTCGGTGGCTATTAAAGTGGCCCAAAGAGATTACATTTTGTTTATGGTTTCTTTAACTTGAACAATGCCGAGGATAGTAGCTTTAATATTATTGAATTATCACTCTTTTGTTTTGCGATGATATTCAATTCAACTTTGGGAAACAATTCCTTTTGGGTGCTATGACTTATGAGTCCTATAAACTTGTGAATGTAAATGTTCTAGAGTTGTTAAGTATTAAGATGAGGTCTAATAAATTTTATTACACTGAAATCTACTTGCTAAAAAGAAATGAGTTAAGTAATATTTGAAAGTTTGGATTAAAATAGGAAAGTTCAAATTTGTTATATCCTTGGACATCATTTGTTAGTGGTATTATAAGTATTAGGTTTTGTATAAAGGAAATGTATGTGGAATTATAAAATAGAGAGGGAGGTTAGAATTGGTATTACAACTGAGCTACAGCAATGGCCTAATTCGGCAGATGATGTTAATTCCATGGAATGTGATATTGAGCAATTAAGCCATGCATGGTTTTCATGAGAAAGGCGTTGAACTTTATTATTGAGTGATAGTGGTTATACTCACTATTATACTAATGACTATGATATGATCTAATTATTTAGTAGTAAAATTGTCTTAAAGTTTTTACATGTGGAAATGTACAATATTATGTACCGCTTGGAAATTAAAAAATGAGGGTTTAATATTTTAAATGTTCAATTTTGTTTTAAGTTTTTAAAATAATATATATTAATACAGTATTACTTTATATTAACAAATCATAGTTACACTCTAAAACCAATACTTTCACTTTATAAAAATAGATTAAAACTCTTTATTTTTTTATAAATAATTAGTTTTTCGTCAAACAAAAAAATGCAAATAAGATAAACATAATGACTATAACTTTTAAGTTAGATAAAGACTAGTTTCCTTTGAAACTTCTTCAATTTTATGTTTTTCTTTATTTAATATAATTAGTTAAATTTTAATTAGATTTTTTAATTATTTTTCATATTTTTTTATTTTATAAGTTGACATGAACTTTTTTTAATTACTTTTTTTATTTTTAGTAATGTTATATCAAGTTGAGTTACTTAATGTGACAACATCTCCCCAATACTTGATTATATAATACCCTATTCTCCATATAAAAATTTACTAGAATTATTCCATCTTTAAACTATTTATTATTTATTTTAAAATAATAATCTTCATTATTAATAAATAACCAAAAAAAATTATATAATAAATTTACTTAATTTTATTTATTTTAATAATAATAATTATTATTATATTTTTTAAATAAAAAAATTATTATAACAAATTAAGAATTATTTTAAAAAGATTTAATATTTTCAATTAATTAAATTTAATTAATTTTTTTAAAATACATATTATTAAACAAATCCCAAATACTTTCTTTCATTTCATAAATAAACACAATATATTACTTACATAAATATAAAATACAAGTCTCTATCTTACAACTTGGACTATCCCAATTGATTAATTTTACTTAAATTCATTTCATTATTTTTAAAATATTATCAATAACATATATTGACTTTACATCAATGACTTAGCATCAAAGTTTAAATTACCAACCAACCACGCGGAATCACATTATGTACACGCAACGAACACGGAATCACAATCTGCTACACGCAACCATTGAATGAAAGGAGTGCAATTTGAGATATTGAGATATGCTCAAATATTCTGCCAAAAGGTCAGACTGTAGCTCTGCAACCAAAATCTGAATAAAGAAAATATTTTTATGGTCATAACGTCTTCCAGTTATTTGGATCATTCTCAGCTTCTTTATTCAATCAATGAAATAGGGTTTCAGTTCGGACACCATGTCGCAAGGAGCAGTTTACGGCAGTAGATATAGCAAGCCAGAGACATTATAGTCTCAATTTACAGTGAGATGGATTGTTTTTACTTCTGTCGTTTGGTACTGTAGGTGGGTAACCAAAAATCGATCACGGAATTATTTTTATGGTCATTGCGCCTTTCAGTTATTTCTATTATTATTTGTATTAACACTGAATTAGGGTTTTAGTTTGAACACCATGTCACCAGGAGCAGACCGCAGTAGCATAATTAGCAAGCCAAAGACATGGCAGAAAAAGAAATCAGGTGCAAGTTATCCATCCTACATTGGCGTCAGAAAGCGAAAGTGGGGAAGTTGGGTTTCCGAAATTAGGGAGCCCAGAAAGCAGTCAAGAATCTGGCTCGGCTCTTATTCTACCCCAGAAATGGCAGCTTCTGCACACGATGTCGCAGCTTTCGCTCTGAGAGGCCACTCTGCTACTCTAAATTTCCCCCATTTGCTTCCATACCTGCCTCTCCCTCCTACCTCTTCTACCAGAGACATTAAAGCCAGTGCAGCAGCAGCAGCAGCAAAAATTAGTTTAATATTGGATCAATCATTTGACCAGAGCAGGAACCCAGATGACATAATCGACGAAGGTGTCCGAGAGAAAGCAACCAATGAATCTTCATCGATCGCTCTGAATTTTAATCTAACGGCAGAAGTTGCTGGCTCTATACTATCTGATGAATTAACGTCCAAGCAATATGTTGGGAGCCTCCATGAATTGGCTGCGCTGCAAATGGGTGAGAATGAAGATCAGTTTGTTATGGACTCTACCAGTTCGCCGGCTATGAATATAGATTTTGATCTCCCAACAAATCCAAGCGTACAGATCTACAAACAGCTATTAATTTCCGAGGAGGAAGATGAACTGTGTAATATCATATTCGATAGCCAATAAACATTAGTAAAAGGTTGTACATTGTATTGTACGTTTTCTGGTGATGTGTATTAAGGAAGGGCAATGAAGCACCAGAAGCATCTTTTCAACTTTAGGGTTTCTTATAGAATAGCCGAACAGTTTCTTTATTATTTGTCTGTCTAATCTATCCTCTGGAAATGTACATTAGGGTTTCTCATTGATAGCGGAACAGTTTTTGGGATTTCTCTGTTCAGCTTATCCTGTATGTACGAGGTGTAAACATTGTCATGTTGTGAAATAAAGGGAGGTGTAAACATTGTCATATTGTGAAATAAAGGCCAGCCTGCCATTGAATGTGTGTGCTTTTCTTTTTTTAAAAGAAATATTTATAAATATCTTTAATCAAGTTTATTCCAAGGATTTGAACTTGGACCTCGAAATTAATACAAATCCAGTCAACTGAAAACCTTAACATGATCACATATAAGATCGATTAATTTAAAGCTTTTGCAATGGCTAGTTTCTCTGTTCGCTTTCTTTTTCTTATTCGAGGAAAGGTTGTATTTATTTTTAATGCGTTGCAGGAAAATGATTTATTTATTTTTTAAGTATATCAGTCGGTTTTAAATAGTCAGATTGAGGTCATTTAAGCTTATAATCTTCACCTTGGAAAATGGTATAGTAAATAATGTGGAGGTGGTTCACGGAAAATATACTCTAAAGGTCAAGTTAAGGATTGTTAACTAATTTAACACACATAAAGTATTTTTCGTTTTTTATTATTAAATATTAATAAAACCAAACATTAATATAACCAAGTCACATGAGCATGCATTTAAAGTGAAATATAAAGTTATTAATGTTTTGTTCTATTAATTAGCACAGCCACAAGTAAAGTAGTCACACAGTTAATCATTTAGTTTTGTGAAGATGGATGGCTCTATTGACGTCCATTTTTCTCACCATCTTGATCAGTAAACATGCTCTGATTGCCGTTATTTTCACTATTTTGATATAATAAGTCATTCTCTTTGCCATTCAGACCATCAAACATACTCAGGTATGAACCTATTTGCATATCATGTAAATCTTGATTAAATATCATCATTTTGATGGTTTATTAACAATCATCTCACATTTCTAGAGGTGTGTGGCATTTAGTTTTTATTCTGCAAGTTGTGGTCGTCATTCTAACCTTCATTCAGTTGCGCGTTCATGCCGAAGTTGCCCAACTACATTCGAACCGTCCTTCAGCCCTCCATTCATACCCGCAGAATCATTGGTTGAGATATTTCAGGGCAGTAAAGACGAAAACGATGATGTGAGTTGTGTTAAGGACGGGGCCTCATGGTGCATGATCCTCCATTCTAGAAGATTCTCTCTCCTGTCCACTTGGCTCGACACCGTATCACCTGCCCACGTTGAAAGGAACCAATGCATAGCTACCTGGGTGAAGGAAGATCAACACCTCCAGGGATTTTGTAGCCATTAAGACCTCTATTTTTAGAGAGGTCGACTACGTCAACCTTCTCTCTTGTTGTAAAACTTATATAAAGATGTTTCCTATGAAGAAACGCAAGATACTTTTACAGAGCAATTGTATCACATAGACGATAGCAGTACTTTTTATATAAACGCTGTGTAATTTTTATGAGTCAATGGAAGTTCTAGATTCTAGCTGTTGATGTTATGTCGTTGGTGAATAATTTGAGTTAAGCTTCAATCCCTAATTGCTCACGAGGGCCCCTCAACAACAAGAGGTTTTATTGTATATATTCTGCATTTTTATAGAATAGCCGAACAGTTTCTTTATTATTTGTCTGTCTAGTCTATCCTTTGGAAATGTACATTAGGGTTTCTCATTGACAGCGGAACAGTTTTTGGGATTTCTCTGTTCAGCTTATCCTGTATGTACGAGGTGTAAACATTGTCATGTTGTGAAATAAAGGGAGGTGTAAACATTGTCATATTGTGAAATAAAGGCCAGCCTGCCATTGAATGTGTGTGCTTTTCGTATTTTTAAAGAAATATTTATAAATATCTTTAATCAAGTTTATTCCAAGGATTTGAACATGGACCTCCAAATTAATACAAATCCAGTCAACTGAAAACCTTAACATGATCACATATAAGATCGATTAATTTAAAGCTTTTGTAATGGGTAGTTTCTGTGTTTGCTTTCTTTTTCTTATTCGAGGAAAGGTTGTATTTATTTTTAATGCCTTGCAAGAAAATGCTTTATTTATTTTTTAAGTATATCAGTCGGTTTTAAATAGTCAGATTGAGGTCATTTAAGCTTATAATCTTCACCTTGGAAAATGGTATAGTAAATAATGTGGAGGAGGTTCACCGAAAATATACTCTAAAGGTCAAGTTAAGGATTGTTAACTAATTTAACACAGTTAAAAGTATTTTTTGTTTTTTATTATTAAATATTAATAAAATTAAACATTAATATAACCAAGTCACATGAGCATGCATTTAAAGTGAAATATAAAGTTATTAATGTTTTGTTCTATTAATTAGCACAACCACAAGTAAAGTAGTCACACAGTCAATCATTTAGTTTTGTGAAGATGGATGGCTCTATTGGCATCCATTTCTGTCACCATCTTGATTAGTAAACATGCTCTGATTGGTGTTATTTTCACTATTTTGATATAATAAGTCATTCTCTTTGCCATTGAGACCATCAAACATACTCAGGTATGAACGTATTTGCATATCACCTAAATCTTGATTAAATATCATCATTTTTATGGTTTATTAACAATCATCTCACATTTCTAGACGTGTTTGGCATTTAGTTTTTATTCTGCAAGTTGTGGTCGTCATTGAGACCTTCATTCAGTCGCGTGTTCACGCCGAAGTTGCCCAGCTGCATTTGAACCGTCGTTCAGCCCTCCATTCATACCCGTAGAATCGTTGGTTGAGATATTTTAGGGTAGTAAAGACGAAAACGATGATGTGAGTTCTGTTAAGGACGTGGCCCTCATGGTGCGTGAGCCTCCATTCTAGAAGATTCTCTCTCCTATCCGCTTGACTCGACACTGCATCACCTGCCCACGTTGAAAGGAACCAATGCATAGCTGCCCGCCTGAAGGAAGATCAACGCCTCCAGCTATTTTGTAGGCATTAAGACCTCTATTTTTAGAGAGGTCGACGACGTCGACCTTCTCTCTTGTTGTAAAACTTATATAAAGACGTTTCTTGTGAAGAAACACAGATACATTTACAGAGCAATTGTATCACATAGAGGATAGTAGTACTTTTTATATAAACGATGTGTAATTTTTATAAGTCAATGGAAGTTCAAGATTCTAGGTGTTGATGTTATGTTGTTAGTGAATAATTTGAGTTAAGCTTCAATCCCTGATTGCTCAAAAGGGCCCCTCAACAACCAGAGGTTTTATTGTATATATTCTGCATTTTTTTTGCAAATTAATAGTTTTCATTTCCAGTATTTAACTTGTTTCCTGTAGATGATGTTGTTTTATTTCCTGTACATGTCAGTTCTTTATTTCCTGTAGTTTATATCTTGCTGCTAGTTTAATTAATATTCCTAGAAGTTAATGACCGGTCATGCATAAGTCATCTTAGTTTGCTTTCAGCCTTTTCTATTGCAATTAGATGGAGTTAATTAGTTACTGTTTCAGAGTTTAATTCATAGTTAGAATTAGTTCTGCTAGTTTTTCCTGTAGCTGTAGGTTAGTTTTATTTACATCTCAGCCTTGTTGATTATTCCATAGAAATAATTTGTTTTCGTTAGATAATGATTCGTCTAGGTTGCTTCTTGCCATTCCAACTTTAAACAGTTTATTTACTATTTTTCTTGCACTGTAGGTTCATATGCATCAACCAGTCGGCATTAAGATCATTCAGTCTACTTCTTTCCTTAGTTTAAATCGTTTTCTTCCATCCAGAACTATCATTCGGACTGTCTTTCAGACTGCCATCCAGATCATCATACGGACTTTAATATTTTCTGCATTGTTTTTATGCTTATTTAGAATCCAGTTTATTAGGTTTTCGAACTGTAATATTTCTTGCATTTAATTAGCATTCTTAGATGTAATTAAGATCTTGTTCCACACTACATAGAGTTTTAATTAAGTTTCATCATCGTTCTTAGTTTCCATTTCATTTTCCTTAACTTTGCTTTAATTGCTTTATAGATTATGTTTCTTTTATACCTGATTCATTAATACTTTATTGTTCTAGAATTCATTAGTTCCATTCTTAGTTTAGTTATTTCATGTTTCTCAAGATTGATTTCGGATTAGATTTAGTAACTTCATCCTCCAAAGTATCTTAGTTTTGATAATTTCTTCATTTAAGCATAGGATTGGTTTTCCCATTCCCATAATTAGTAAAGATGTTCATAGAATAGGATTTGACTCAGAAATAAGATATCTTTATAAAGTTTTCTACTTGCTTCTAAATCAAATTCAGTTCAAGTAAAATATCTTTATCTACTTGCTTCTCAATTAAATTCAGTTTCAAGTAAATATATTTATTAAGTTTTCTACTTGCTTCTAGATTTCATTTGTTCCAAGTCATTTGCTTATGGACAGAGAATAAATCATAAAGTTAGTTGTAATTGGACACTCTTTAGTTTGCATTTGTTTGTCGAAGTTAAACTAGATTTTCTTCCATTTTGTTTCCTTGTTACATTTGAAAGTCATTTTGATACATTCTCTCTCGTTCCTATTACCTTTGATACATTTCCTTAGAATCCCCAAGGAGAATGGAATTAGGTGGTTTAGTTTAGTTTTGATTAATTGTTGAATGCCACAGTAGTTTAACTCTTGAATTTATCAATAGATTGTAGTTTTTCTTTTAAGATCATATAGTTTCTTGTTTCTATATTTAATTGTTAATTGAGTCATTTCATAGATAGCTTCCTAAACTCACTTGTAGTTGTTACTTTCTAATTTCTAGATTAGAGTTTGAATCTTTAATCAGTCAGAGTAGTTCTGTTTTTTATTAAGTCTTGCTTCCTAGAATAATATTGTTGTTTTTATCTTTTCAGTTATTTTTCATAGAGTAGAGTAGTATAGATTGATACTATTCCGATCTGCTGGTTTAGTTAGGCTTAACTAGTTTAGTAGTTGTATTTCTGAATTTTGAATCGGGTTTTTCATTTTGAAAAATCTTTCGATCTTTTCATTATTAAACATTTCTAAGGTCTTTCGAGCGGAAACCTTAGGTGCCATTCTACCTTAGCATATACTGTGCCACAACTCTAAGATTACCAACCCCGGTCGATACTTAAATATTTTGTGATTTCTTAAGACAGTAAATACACCCAAGAGGCTCTTAAATGAAGACTAAAGATTAAACTAATTAATATAAACATTAAACTAACATAAACATTAAAATGATTAATATAAACATAAAACAAATACTATTTAATAAACATAATTTTTTTTTAACCACCACTTAGTGAAAAGCAACAACTAATCGGATGTGTGCAGCTGGTGGGGATGGGATGTGTGCGGCTGGTGGGGTGATTATGCTTGATCAGAACCATTTCTTCACTCTTTGTCTCAACTGTGGCCGGGGAACAAATATGAACGAAGAACTACTTGCTTTGTGATGTGTGGCTAGAGCAGCAAATTATTTTGGCCTTCCAGATGTCAAAGTCTTTGGAGACTCTAGAGTTACTATCAAATGGGCATGCGGTGAGTTTGACTTAAAATTTGCCTCTTTAACACATTGGTGGAACATGATAGTTTTTGAGCTCAGACTTTTCAGAAGCATACCTTTGGAACACATATTTCGGGAACATAACACATTAGCTAATAAATTTTCAAAGTAGGTATTGGAAGGAGATATTGGCTATTTAATATGGGAAGAATTCATTGATTCCTCAGCTCAGGATTCAGGAATACTCTATTTTTTGGATTGCGATCAGTCATATTTTGATCTTTTTACTTATGGTCCTATCGGTATGTTGTCTCAGGTTCTGTATAAGGTGTATTAGAAGTTGACACTATGTTTATAAGTTTATTTTGAAAAGTTTGAAAGAGACTGTGACTTGTCTTTATGACAGATCCATCGTTGTATTGTTTGATTAAAAAATATTTGAATATCAATGGTATGCTTTTCTCGCTGAAAAAAACAAAGATAAAAATATAAAAAAAAGGATATTAGGTGGAAAAAAAATTTAACTAATTTTTTTTAATTAAATTTAATAAAATTAAAAATAATTAATTTAAACTAAATTATATAGAAAAATCATTTTTAAAATTATATATTTTTGTTTGGAAAGAAAATTTAAATATAATAAAATAATTTAAAATAAATAAGAAAATGTATTTTTTCCTAAAATATTAAGAGTTCTAATGAGGAGTAACTTTAAACAAGGTCATGCAACATTTGGCGTTGTGACCATAAAATTTGATTATTAAGAATTTTTTTGTAAGTTCAATAGAGTAATTTTATTAAATACAAAAAATAGTACAACCTCTTAAGAGTGAGATAGTCTGAGAGCCAATCGTGGCATCTCATTGGACCATAAAAAAGACAAAGAAATTTTGACATTCTTCCCAAACAAGAAAAATCAGAGCCATTATGTAGGAGTTTGTTGCCCTTTACAAAAAGAAAACATGACCATGGGAACAGATTCAGGGCATGAGAAATTAATACAAAAGCTTTATGCGAGATTCAACTAGGATAATTCAAACTAGACACAGAGTAGATAATCGTTTCTTGGCCTGAATTCCCATTACCCAATCTAAATCAATGACAAAAACAGACTAAAAGTAAGAGTCCATAATTACTTGGGGTTGTTGGCATCATCTGCATCCTAGGGTGTTTCCTCCAGAATAGGGAAATGATAATTCTTGGATCTTGAGGTGCTATTATATGCTTTCTTTGAAGGGAGTGGATTGGATTTGCTCTGAAGGGAAGGATCCCTCAAACTCTTCCGCTCAACATGCTTCTGTTTCTTGCCACTTGTCGAGGAAATGCCTGTCTTGTTTCCAGATGTGGCATCCTTCTTACCATGCTGAGTGTTAAGGTGCTTCTCAGGCTTGGACACCTGAGAGGAAGTTGGAGAGGGAACATTGTGAGGAATAGTGGACAGGGAATTGTTTCCATGCTCAAAATACTGAGAAAACATAAGTATCTGGGCCAACAAGTTTTTGACCATCCAATAGTTCTTGCGATGCATCCTTTTCCGTTTGCTGGTCATATGCTGAACAAATATCTCCTCCTCTCAATCATATAGCATGATCTGTATTTGCATTGGGATAGAACTATTGTAACCAAAATCTATAGAGCTCCCGCATCTCCCATTATCATTGTTTCTTCCACCACGAGAACAACCTCTTCCTCCATGACGCGGGTAGGATCTAGGAAGTCGGGACATGGCTGCAGTTGAATATTTACCGAGTGTATGCCAAAACTGCTGAGAAACAGAAAATGTTCCCAGGATACCAGGGTCATGGAGAAACCGAAGACCTAAGATAAGATAGCTCTTACATGCAATGCACAACCAACCATATAGACACAAAGGATAAATATTAGTTGTGTTTCCCCTGCTCCGCCTCTAAAAGTGGTGGTAGATCCTGTAATTAAACCCATAAACGACCCTTCTTCCTATCATAACTTCGCACCAGAGTGGAATTATTTCCATCGTACCTCGGCCACCTCTATAGCTTGCTTGGGATATCAAATTAAGGGTGAAAACATGAAGTTGGGAAACAATTTTGGCTTGTTTTTGACAAACAAAACTGCTAAATTTTATGTTTTTCAACTTCGACCTCTTCAAACCCATATCTCCCTTAGGAATTTCAACTTGAAGTAAACACAAAGGTTTTAGAGAATTGAATTAGCTTTCTAGTCGTATTTGTTTAATTTTATTTATGGACATATCGTGGGACAAATTTGTTGTCAACCAACGACATATACTCGAAAATTTTAGGTATGGATAATGAGTGACCTGTGTTGACGGCGGGTTTTTGATAGATGGTTATTGATTTTAGGGAAAACAATTGTAGGCTCATAATATACACACACTACACTTGATATTGGACTATATTTTGAGTTTTTTAAGACTTGAGAACTATTTTTTATTATTTATCAAAACAACGTATGTTCAGAAAATGGTGCATTATTGACACATGTTTTTGTCTTCACATTTTATTTCAAATGTGACTCTTATTGAAAAAAATAAAAGTACCCTTTTGAAGAGGATGAGCCAAATATGATCTCTAAGAAATTTCAAATTTTTTGGTGTTGTCTTTGTTATGATATTGAATTTTCATTTCGGGTAATTTTTAGAGTAATACAATTCTTAAGGAATAAGGTTTAGAAAAAAATTATTAATAAATAGTAATTCAAATCGAAATGAAACAATTATTATATCATGGGAAACTAGATTCAGAGATGAATCCATTGCTACCAAGTCCAACGAATAATACTTAAAATTTGTATGGTTTTGGGCTTGCTGAAGTTGCAGGTTCCAGAAGGATGCCTAATATTTTCGCACGTTTTGTTGACCATAAACTCTCGGCTGAAAAATACCTTCCAAACTCTCGGCTGAGACTTTAGTTCAAACTCTCGTCTGAGAGTTTTTTTGAAAATACAGTGCGATGATTGGTTCAAACTCTCGGCCTAGAGTTTGAACTCTCAAAACTCTCATCCTAGAGTTTTTTAAACTCTCAACCGAGAGTTTGAGATTGACTTTTTTTTCCCCTGTTCATCTGCCCACCCTCCTTTTTTTTTCACTCCATTGTCACAAAATTATTTCCCAGTTTCGCATTTTCACCCTTAATTAAGGCCAAGTTCATCGAAGTGTGCCCTGCTTAAATTGCATGACATGTAGACTGAGAAGGAGACACGTAGTGGAGGGTGGAAGCTTCTCGGTTAGACTCATTGTACCCTCCCAGATCACCCACATCCGAGGAGTGGCAATCTTGCTTGGCCAGGGTAAGACAGTCCAATTTGAGCATGGTGTCATTTAGCATTGCCAGATCCAGGTCTTGAAGGCATGACTTACATGAGATTCCTTCGTTTGCTAGTCGATCCACCATTGCGTTTGCTTTCCCTTTTACATGTTGAAACACTATAGATCCTAAGGTAGGAAAGGCATCCACCAATTAGGAGAGACCAAATTTGAGACTCCAACTTGGTGAGAGTTTGTTTATTTGGGCACATCATTGAATTTTCCTAGCTAGTGAAATTATTATCTGAGAAATTCCTTCCATTACCAGAGGGAGGAGAGACCATTTTATGGCTATTTGGATTCCATATAGGAGCGTTGCTAGCTTAGCCACATTTTTTTTGTCATGACCAAGACTTCCATAGTAGAGATGAATGATTTTCCTTGAGAAATATCTGAATACATTGCCAAATCCAGTTAAACCAGGATTTCCTTTGGAGGCATCGTTGAAATTGACCTTAAAGAAGCTAATGGGCGAACAACTCTATTTTTCCGATATCGAGGGGGCCTTTGTTGGTAGGCGGTTTGGTAAGGTAACATCGCAACATCTCTGATGTTGCGACAAGTCAAAAGATATCGCGGAAGATGATGAGCTAGGTGTAAATAAGATTATTTTATGCATTTTTTGGTTAATTGTACCCCGGTTTGCGGGTTTTTGGGTCATTTGGATCGTATATTATGTATTTTTGAGTCATTTGTACCACAGTATGCGGGTTTTGGGTCATGTTGGACTGAGTTAGTTAGATGTTGGGCATTTTTCCAATGTGTCGGTTAGGAATTTGTTAGAAAGTGGACAACCATTGTAAAGGCAGAAGCCTATATATAGACATAGTGTTGTAGGTCTTAGATCATCTTTGATATGTGTTTTGACATTTGTATTTGAGATCAAGAGATATTAACGAGATTTGTGTTTTGCATAGATATTGTATCTGGGTTTGTGCGATAATAATATGATGTGATGAAGCTGTTTTTGTGTAATCCCTGTGTATTTTCTGCTCTTTTATGGTAATGCATGTTGCGAATCTGAATAATACTGCGTTTCCTTAATGCAATATTTGCTTTGCTATTGTACTTGCTACGATGAATGTTTCTATTGAATGATGCTATGAATATAAAATGATATCTGGGTTAATCTCATAATACCCATTTCAGAATACTGCAATAAGTTAAGTGGAATTTTGCAATAAGTTTAAGAGATTGTTGTTGCAACCTTCCTCCTTCATTCGGCGGAAACATGGTTCCATCAAATTCCCCTGAAAATATCGGGTGAGACCTCATCTGCTCTAAAGGTGTTTCCGGACGGGGTTAATCCTATCTACATTGATGCTCAGGGAGATTGTGGTGTGTCGACAGTGAGTGGAACCCCTGTCGAATAGGTTTGAGTCAACAAATGGTTCCGTTGCCGGGACCCTGTGCACAGTGAAAGGAGGATATGTTGTGGCATCCAACAAAACCGAAAATCCAGGAATGGTTTGATTAGAAGTTGCAGGAGTTTGCTAAAGAAGAAAGCCGGAACACTCGACTGACGGTAGATCAATGGATGGAGAGGTACATTCACGATGGTTCGAACAAATATTTTTTCTATGAGTTCCCAGTCATCTTGTTCGAGTGGTTGGCACAGTTGACCTTACAGAAGAAGAACTTTCAAGGCAGTGATCCAATGACCTGGACTCCAGAACTGATCCAGGAGCTGTAGGAAGTCGATAATAAGGTATTACGGGCTGTCAAAGTTTGGCTTGATAGCGTATTAGAAGGCTATTTCACTGAATTTGCGGTTGATACAAGGAAATCCTATAGTGAAGTCGAAAGGTATTTTTTCCGCGAAGCCCGAGGAAGGTTTCTGCTATCGCTCTAGCTATCCATTAAAATGATTGTCTGCGAGAAGGGTATATTGAAAGATGCATCCTGATCTGTAGACAGCCTGGTGGGCGGAGGCCGTGGGTACCACGAATGTAGGGGGGGCGGTACATGGAAAGATAAGGGGTATATGGGTGCAAGTCATGACGAGACTATGAGTGAAGCTGAGGAATAAAGTGGTCTTATGAGGGGAGTAGCGAGGTTTTGATAGGAAAAGAGGCAGAGGATAGGAGAAGGTCCTGCAACGATCGAACCACAAGGCCATGAAGGAAGACCACATGGGACGAAGCGACCTCACAGTCCTGATAAGGACGGCCAGTCTATGCCCAGTATAGAGGCAGCACCAACGTACCCACACCTTCACTCACTATCTCACAAACAGTAAGGAATACCACTTCGACACCACCGAGTTCATCAATTCCGCAACAGTTAATTACTAGTATTTTAGTGACTAAAGGAAGGAAGCCCAGGATGGCGGGCTAGGACACAAAGTTACCGTTGTTCGATGGAAATGGGACAGACAACCCTAAGCAATATTGGTTTCTATGTGAGGCAGTGTGGATTGTAAAGAAGATTACAGATGATGATGCTAAAAAGGGATAGCTAGCGACGACCCTTCAAGGTCACACCTTAGACTGGTTTATGAAATTTGTGCAAGTTCCTATTGGAACCCCTGAAAAATCACTGGATCAGATTCACATTGGACTGATCGAAGAATTCAGGAAACCCAAATCGGAAGTGCAATACATTACAAAGCTGAAAGAAATTAAGCAGTACTCGAATGAAACTGTATGGGACTTCAATCGGCGATTCAAGACATTGATGGGGAGGGTAAGCTTTGAAATGAGCACTGTATAACACAAGGAATGGTTCATCATGGCATTGCTTCCACACTTTCAACTTCCGTTGATGCAACAAAACATAATTATGCCGAGTGAAGCTCTGGAGATTGCGATGTGGCTAGAAGTGTCACCAATTGGGGAAAACGCAGCTGGGATGTCACGGATTCAGACACAGCTGGCTAACCTGACTATACAATTGCAAGATCTGAAAAAGGGCAGGGAGCAGCGCGAAGAAGTCTTGTGTATGTGATGTCGAGGGGAAGGACATTCTAAGGATAATTGCCCATACTTCCACAGGTATTTGGTTTCAGGAGCACTGAATCTGTTGAATTGTGGTAGCATGTCATGGTGTTGCGTTTTCCAAGTATATGGGCACCGCCATGATGACTGTCCTTACATGCAAAAAATGGTCACAACACTGAGGAATCTATATTGTACATTTCACAAATCAGTAGGGCATGATGACAAAGATTGTCATGCATATGGGTTGCTCCTAGAGAGGACATATGACGCGTTTTATGTGAAAGATGATCAGTGTGCCATACAACAACTGCAACCGAAACCATAGGTAGCCCAGCCACTACCTCAAATGCAGATGCAGTTTGTACAACAGCAACAACCACAGAAATTTGTGTCGCAATATACTCCAATGCAAATGGCTGCATAGCAGCCACAGTACGTTCAGCAACTGCAGTATGTGTAGCAAGGGCAGGGCATGCAACCGAATCCTATGCGACAGCAATTTAATCAACCCCAGTACCAGCAACAAAGAGGATTTCGTGGAGGATACTGTTAGAAAAATAGGATCGAAAAGCAATAACAATAAACAGAAATGCAAGTATAATCACACATACACATTACAAGAGAGACACATATATATCATGGTTCACCCAAATGGGCTACATCCACACTGAAGTTGCCAGTCCTTAATATTATACCGTCTAGCAAAGTGAAGGGATACAACCTGCAGCAGAACCGCTGCACTTCCTCTTCACTATCTCACAGTCTCTCTCTTCTTGATTTGAGAGATCTTTACAATGCATAATACCTAATACATCAATCCTAGCTGTGTTACAATCTCTTTGTTTTATAAGGGAAATACAATGGAAAAATACCACGGGATGCCCAAAAACATGAGCCTGTAAAGTTTTGGCGAAAACAACCACAAAATTTTTCCTCCGAACCCCCTTCTTGGGGGCTCTACCCTCGAACCCTCATAACTTGGGGGCATTTCCCCCAAACCCCCTTTCTCGGGGGTGCTAGCCCTGAACCTTCGATGGGGACCCACTAGCCCCCATGCCCCCTAGCCGGGGGAGTGCAACCACTCCCTAAGACCCCCAGGGGATCATGGCGGGATCATAACCAAACTTGGGGTTCAAACACGGTTGAATCATCATCTATGAGTTTGGAGATCAGGCTCCACAACCAACAATCTCTCACTTGGAGACTGATCACAACAACTCCACCACTGCTGCACTTGCTTGAATTGGACTTGGAAAATTTCTCATCTTCACCATCATGCTAGAAGGCCAACTGAAACCGAGAAAGAACTCAATTTCTCTCTGGTCACTACCTTTGTGAACATGTCTGCAGGATTCTTGCTAGTGTGTATCTTTTCCAGCTTCAACAGTTCATCTTCCAGAACAGAGCGTATGAAATGGTACTTGAGCTGTATATGTTTAGTCTTGGAATAGAATGCCGAGTTCTTTGCAAGATGAATGACATCCTGGATGTCACTATACAACCTGCTATCCTTCTGCTTCTTACCCAATTCCTCCATAAACCTCTGCAACCAAATCATCTCTTTATTAGCCTCTGTAACAGAAACATACTCTGCTTCTGTTGTTGAAAGTGCAACAACCTTTTGCAGTTTTGAAATCCAACTTACTATTGTTCCACCTACAGTAAACACATACCCTGTGGTGCTCCTCCTACTATCCTTATCACCTACCATATCTTCATCAGCATATCCCTATAGAATAGTGTCTAAACCTCCAAAACATAATTCTTGAGTGGTGGTACCTCTCAAATACGTGAGAATCCACTGTACTTCCTTCCAATGTTCTTTACCTAGATTATTCATATATTTGCTCACAACTCCCACTGCTAGTGCAATATCTGGTCTTGTGAACACCATGGCATACATCAAGCTTCCAACTGTTGATTGATAGGTAATCTTGGACATGTAATCTATCTCTTCCTGTGTCTTCGGACACATTTCCTTACTTAGACTAAAATGGCTGGCCAAAGGTGTACTAACTAGTTTTGCATTCTACATTTTGAACCTCTCCAACACCTTTTGTATGTACTCACTCTGAGACAATGTCAATTTGGGATTTTTCCTGTCTCTCATTATTCTCATACCAAGGATTTGCTTTGCAACACCCAAATCCTTCATCGCAAATGAATTCGCTAGCTTCCTTTTGAGTACATTTATATCATGCATGTTAGACCCTGCAACAAGCATGTCATCCACATACAATAACAAAATAATATATCTTTCATTGTCTAGCTTCTTGAAATAAACACAATGGTCAGAATGACATCTACTATAACCTTGTTTTGTTGTAAACTTGTCAAATTTTAAATACTACTTCCTTGGAGCTTGCTTCAAGCAATACAAACTCTTTTTCAACCTGCATATGAAGTTCTCCTTACCTTTGACCTGATACCCTTGTGGCTTCTACATATATATCTCTTCTTCCAAATCCCCATGGAGAAAGCCTGTTTTTACATCTAACTGTTCAAGATGCAAATCTTCTACCGCCACTAGACTTAAGATAGTCCTAATTGAAGTCATCTTAACAACAGGAGAAAATATTTCATCAAAATCTATACCTTTCTTCTGTGCAAACCCCTTTACAACAAGTCTCGCCTTGTACCGTTTCTTACCTCCTTCTTTTTCCTTCAACTTGTAAATCCATTTTTTCTGCAATGCTCTTTTACCAGTAAGAAAATGAACCAAATCCCAAGTCTGGTTTCCTACCAATGAGTCCATCTCCTCATTCATGCCTTGCTCCCACTTCTTTCTAGTTTCCACCTGCATTGCTTCTTCATAACATTATGGTTCACCAGAATCTAGAATCAATAAATAACACATTGAAGGAGAGTATCGTTCAGGGAGTCTACTTAACCTGGTAGATCTTGTTACACTTGCAGGAGTTTCAGGTACTTGTTGCTGTTCTTGATTTTCTGGCACCTTCGAAACTTCATTTTCTTTAATTTCATCAAGCATTGCGTACTCCTTGTTTTCCTTTTCCTGTTTCTTTCCTTGCAATTGATCTTTATACATGACCTTTTCATCGAATATCACATCTCTACTCCTGATGATTTTGTTATTTTCCTAATCCCATAAACGATAACCAAATTCATCAACCATATATCCAATAAAGGTACACTTCTTGGATTTAGCTTCAAGCTTTGTTCTATTTTCTTTATCAATATGGACAAATGCTTCACAACCAAATGTTCTCAGAAATGAGTAGTTTACCTTTTTATCTGTCCATGCCTCCTCTAGAATACCACCATCCAAAGCACTTGAAGGTCCTCTGTTTATTAAATAAACAACAGTATTTATAGCATCCACCCAAAACTGTAAGGGAAACCCTGCATGCAATCTCATACACCTTGCACGCTCCATGATCATTATGTTCATCCTTTCTGATACACCATTTTCTTGTGGTGTTCCTGGGACTATCTTCTCTCTATGAATCCCATGGTATGAACAATAACTATCAAAATCCTTGCCATAGTACTCACCTCCATTATCATATCTGAGACACTTCAACCTTTTTCCTGTCTCATTCTCAACCAAAGCTTTCCACTTCTTAAAAGTAGCAAACACATCAGATTTCTGTCTAATGCAATAAACCCAAGTTTTCCTAGTTGCATCATCAATAAATGTAACATAATAATGACAACCACCAAGAGATTGTACCTGATCCAGTACCCATACATCTATATGCACAAGTTCTTACCTTTTATTCTTCTTATGTTTCCCAACCCTAAGAAATATGACTCTCTTCTGTTTTCCATAAACACAGTTTTCACAAAATTCCAAACTTACCTGCTTCAAATCTAGCAACAACTTCCTTCAGTGGAGAATCTGCATCCCCTTCTCACTCATGTGGCCAATCCTATGGTGCCACAATGCTGTATATATTCCTGTGGAAGCTAAAGAGATAGAATGGTTAGTATTATGAAGACATAACTACAACGTACCTACCCTGTCTCCTTTTTCTATCACCAGTGATCCTTTAGTGATCTTCCACCACTTTTCTCCAAATGTAGATATATAGCCACCATCTCCCAACTGCCGTATTGAGATCAGATTTCTCTTCATAGTAGGAATATGCCTAACATCTTTTAACAGCCAGTCAGTTCCATTCTTAACTTTTATCCATACCTTACCCATTCCAACAATTTTACATGGCTCATCATCACCCAATAAAACATGTCCAAAATCGCCTAGAACATAATCATGAAAATAGTTTCTATGGGGTGTAGCATGACATGAAGCCCCTAAATCTACTACCCAATAATCACTAGTATTATCTAATGCAAGAATGAAAGCATCTTGTAACACATCACCTGCTACATTTGCTTCTTAGATAGTTTCCTTCTGTCCATCTCCTTTCTTCTTTGGAGATATGCAGTCTTTCTTCAGATGTCCTTTCTTTCCACAATTCCACCACTCTATTTTTCTCAGTCTGGACTTAGATCTTCCCGTTTTAGACTTGCCATGATTACCTTGGCTCTTTCCTCTCTTCTTTTGTCTTCCCCTGCTCTCCATGGTCAATGCATTACCTGATGTCTCACCTATGTTTTTTCTTCGCATTTCTTCGCTAAGAATAACACCAATAAAATCATCAAATTTCAAGGTGTTTGAACTAGAGACATAGTTACTTACAGCCATAACCAAGCTATTCCATCTTTCTGGCAATGAACACAAGATTAGAAGAGCCCTAACCTCATCATCAAATTTCACATTTACAGAACTTAGTTGGATTGTAACCATATTAAACTCATTTAAATGATCTGTAACAGATCCACCTTCAAACATCTTCATATTAAACAAACGCTTCATTAGAAATACCTTGTTGGAGGCCGAGGGTTTTTCATGCAGCTTACCTAGTGCACTCATCAAACCCTCCATTGTTGTTTCTTTTGAGATATTGAAAGCCACCGATGAAGCCAGGCTCAGCCGTATTGTTCCTAGAGCCTTTCTGTCAAGAACCTACCATTCTTCGTCCTTCATGGCCGCTGGCTGCTTTGCTCTTCCTCCCAATGGAAGGAATAGATCCTTTTGGTAGAGATAGTCCTCCATTTTCATTTTCCATAACTGGAAGTTCTGGCCGTTAAACTTCTCAATCTTAAACTTTCCTTCTTCTGCCATTGCTCCCACTCGAACCAGAAACCCTAGCTTCCTGCTGGTTTATCTGCTAAATAGACCTTTGGCTTTGATACCAATTGTTGGAAAAAAAGGATTGCAGAGCAATAACAATACACATAAATGCAAATATAATCACACATACACATTACAAGAGAGACACAGATATATCATGTTTTACCCAAATGGGCTACGTCCACACTGAAGTTGCCAGTCCTTAATATTATATTGTCCAGCAAAGTGAAGGGATACAACCTCTAGCACAACCACCGCACTTCCTCTTCACTGTCTGACAGTCTCTCTTCTTGAGCTCAGAGATATTTATAATGCATAATACCTCATACATCAATCCTAGCCGTGTTACAATCTCTTTCTTTTATAAGGGAAATACAATGGGAAAATACCACGTGATACCCAAAGCCATGGGCCTGTAAACTTTTGGCGAAACAACCCCAAAAAGTTTTCTCGGGGGCATTGCCCCTAAACCCCGTTTCTCGAGGGCCCGGTGGCCCCCGTGCCCCCCAGCTGGGGGAGTGCAACCACTCCCTCGGACCCCCTAGGGATCGTGCCGAGATGATAACCAAACCCGGGGTTCAAACACAACTGAATCATCATCTATGAGACTGGATATTAGGCTCCACAACCAACAGAGACCGAGGTATACGCGGCAGAGGATTTGGTCGCGGAGGAGGATGAGGAGGTCGTGGACCGGTCCAGTGTTATCACTGCACAATATGGGGACATTACCAGCGATATTTCCCACTGTTGTAGGCACAGCGCACATTTTGTTTTTTTAATGATCATATGGTAGAAAACTACCCATAGATGATTGCACGATGGAAAGCAGGGAACATTCCGCAGTTGCAGAATCAGCCTCAGGAATAGTAGCCCATGCAGAATAAGGTGCAACAACCAGTGTAGAATCAGAACCAACGTCCAAATCAGAATGCTAATCAGACCGTGAACCAAGGAGGGAATCTACCACTGGACCAGAATCAGGGTGCGAGTGTTGCGACAATTTCTGCAGAGCCCAAGCCACAAGATGTCGATGTTGCAGTTATCACTTGTGGAGGGATGATGATCGGAGGGGACAGTTCACAACCACTCATTCAATTGGCCGGGCAGAAGAAGGTATCATTTGAAATTGAGTCTGAGCGTGATATATTCTTGAAGGCGCAATGTGTGATGGACCAAGATCATGGTAAGGCTGTTTTTTACGACATGCCACTTGTCTTTGATGCTACTTCAAAAGCTGGTCCATCTGCCCAATCTGGTACTTTGCAAAAATTTCTTGAGAGCTGTTTATTATTAGCAAGGGATCCCACTACTCTTGCTGATATCAAAGGATTGTTGCACTGACTTGGGAAACGATGACAGGATTCTGTAGTAAACTCCTTACAACGGTGGAAGATAGGTAAGGAGATGCGCATGAACATTCAAATTAGGGATTACGATGTTGATTCAGTTATTCTCGATCTTGGTTTGGATGTCAACATCTTAACCAAGCAGGCATGGTAGAAAATGGGGAGTCCCCCATTGAGTTGGTCTCATGTCCAACTCCGGCTAGTGAATCATGCCAACGTGACACTGATTGGGTGAGTCCCATGCTTGGTGGTGGATATTGAGGGAATGAAGACTTATGTTGAATTTGATGTTATTGAAGTAGTGGAAGGAGGAAGCTCTTATCCCACGTTGCTAGGGATTGGCTCGGCTAATGATAGTGGTGTAGTGATCAATTTGAAGCGACGGATGATGACTATTGAAAACCGCGATCTCAGAGTTATTGCTTCGTTGGATCCGACTGAAGGATGCAGATACCTTGAACCCATGAAGGATGAAGATCCCAGCGAATGGGACCATGCATTCAATATTTCCAAAGATTGCATTCATCCGACTGCCAATGGAGAGCTTGGATGGCGCAGCGAGAAATCTATGACTTCTGACTCTAACGACGCATTAGAGCATTGGAAAAATCACTTGCACGAGGTATCGCTCCGCAAGTGTGGGCTAGTCACGCAGTTGTTTTGTCGGGTTGTAAATGAAACAATTAGACTTCCAGTATATGAAGGATTTCCTAGATTATCTGACTTTCTGGTGGAGTTTGAGGAAAGAGTTTCAGAACCACAACAACTACTGGACTTGGAGGAAGCACTAAAGGCTGCTCCAGCACGATGGTGGGTGACACACAAGAAATCAATTGACGGTTGGTTGCAGTGCAGGAGATTGATGGTGGTCCAGCTTGGCGATGCTGAAGTTTATCACATAGGGAAATATGATGGTTGACATAACCCTGGAGGTCATTTGATGGGGTGCCAAACATTATGGGCCTTGTGACCAAGAGACGAGTGGGTTCATGCATTTATCCATACTTTGGATGAAATGCCGCAGTCTTGGTATACTGCAGCTAAGTTGCGGGGAGAAATTACTACTTGGTTGGAGTTGATGATGTGCTCCGCTCACACCTTCAGTTTTGTGGATGCCAACCCGGATGTCCATAATGCTCTGTAGATCATCCGTGATGTAGTTTTGAAGGTTGTCCCGGTATCATATCCCACAGATCTGCATACACACTACCAGATGTTGTCCATGATGGAGTGTTATAACATCACTGGTGGGCCAAAGGATGGCGAAGATCCGAGGAATGTCAATATACCGGAGTCTGAAAGAAGTTGCGATGTGGTAGCACCTGATGCGCCAAGTGATCCGATTAGTCAACTGCTGAAGCTCCATAAGATCAACATTGGGATGGAGGACAGTCCCAAATTTGCCAATGTTTGGGACTATTGGGATGAGGAGATGATGGGGAAGATTACCGATTTGCTGCATGAATTCCAAGACCTCTTCCCCACAAAATTTTCTTAGATGAAGGGCATTTTGGGCGATCTGGGCAAAATGAGGATTCCATTGAAACTAGATGCTAAACCGATAAGGCAACGACCTTATTGACTGAATCCATGACATAAGGAAAGGGTCAAGGTAGAACTTGATCGCATGTTGGATGCCGATATAATTGAACCTGTTGAGGAGTCAGAATGGATCAGCCCTATGGTGGTGCAGGACAAAAAAACCGGTGAAGTGCACATTTGTGTTGATCTGCGGAAGTTGAATGATGCTTTTTTGCATGATCCTTTTCTGACCTCTTTTACTGATGAGGTCCTTGAAGGCGTTGGCGGCCAGGAGATTTACTCTTTTATGGATGGATTCTCTGGACACCACCAGATCTGAATCGCGAAGGAAGATCGCCACAAGACAACTTTTGTGACAGAATGGGGATGTTTTCAGTACACAGTGATGTTGTTCGGATTGAAGAATGCACCCATGATATTTTCATGGGTTCTTGTTGTTGCATTCAGGGATTTCATTCAGAAGTTCTTGCAGGTATACATGGATGACTGGACAGTTTATGGCTTAATCCGTGATCACCTGGAAAACCTGCGGTTGATGTTGGAGCGCTGTCGCCAACATCAAATCTCGCTGAACTTGAAGAAATGTATTTTTTGTGCCCCGTTTGGAATACTACTTGGTCACATTGTGTGCAAATAGGGGTTGTTACTTGATCCAGCGAAGATTGAACTCATTTTGAGCTTAACACCACCGACTACTATCAAATAGTTGAGGGCAACATTGGGACACATTGGATACTATGGCAAGTTCATCAGGGGTTATGCAGCGATTACCACCCCTACGGAGAAGTTACTGAAGAAGGATGCAGTATTCCAGTGGAGCCCTGAGCGTCAAGATAGTTTTGAGATGTTGAAGGCTAAGATGGATTCGGCACCGATATTGGTATTTTCGGACCAGGGTAAGGAATTCCATGTTCACTTCGATGCATCATCGATCACGCTAGGTGTGGTGTTGGTGCAATCAGGAGAGGGGGATCTTGATCACCCCATTACTTTCACAAGTTGGAAGTTGTCCTTAGTAGAAAGAAACTACACCACTACGGAGAGGGAGGGCCTGGCAATGGTTTATGCACTGCAAAAGTTTTGCCATTACTTATTGGGAGGACACTTCAAGATGTTCACCAACCACTCTGCATTGAAATACCTAGTCAATAAGCTTGTGTTGGGGGGGAAGATCTGTCGTTGGCTGCTTCTCTTTCAGGAATTTGATTTTGAAGTGATTGTGAAGCCAGGACGTCTGAATGCAGGGCCAGATCATCTGTCGTGGATTGAGACAGGAGAAGATCCCACCAACATTGAAGATGGGTTGTTGGATGCCCAACTGTTTAAGGTTGTGATTGCCGATGGCTACTTTGAATAAATTATTCAGTTCCTGACCACAGGTACTGCGCCCGAGGAGTTCACCACCGCCCAAAAGAAGCAGTTGGTGGTAAAAGCTGCAGACTTCCAGCTGATGGCTGGGGAATTATACAAATTGGGCTCCAATGAGATATTGCAGCATTGTGTTTTGCCTCATGAGCAAGAACATATCCTATCAGAAGCACACACAAGATTGGCTGGAGGACACTAGGGCGGGTGTGCAACTGCCAGAAAGGTGCTTTGTGCGGGGTTTTGGTGGTCCATGTTGCACAGTGATGCGACAGCATATGCACGGTCTTGTGATGTTTTCCATAGAACGAGGAAGCCATCCAGAAGGGACGAGATGTCGTTGATGCCTCAATTGACTCTCCATCTGTTTGAAAAATAGGCAGTAGACTTTGTGGGACCAATCAACCCGTCTGAAAAGTGCACTGGTGCAAGATACATCATCATAGCGACAGATTACTTGACAAGATGGGCAGAGGCTGCCGCAGTTGTTGATTGTTCTGCAGCGACAGCTGTGCGGTTTTTATTTGATAACATCATCACTCACTTTGGCTTCCCTAAGATATTCCTGAGTGATCAGGGTAGTCACTTTCTCAATCGCACCATCAACACATTAAATAAGGAGTTGCAGATACAACACAAGAAGAGTACGCCCTATCATCCACAGGAAAATGGCACGATGGAGGCTTTCAACAAGATATTGGAACATGCATTGACAAAGGTGTGCAATGTGAACCGCGATGACTGGGATCTCAAAATCCCAGCAGTGTTGTGGGCCTATCGCACCACATGTAAAAGATTAATAGGGAAGACACCATTCAAGCTGATGTATGGGCAAGAACTGGTTATGCCGATGGAATACATTGTTATGAGTCTACGCATAGCAGCATCAACAGGTATGGACGATGTAGCAGTGCTAGAGGAGCGCCTTGCACAGCTAGTTCAACTGGAAGAAGATCACTTTATTTCAGGATTTTTACCAAGGTGTGGAGAAGGATCACCACAAGGCCTGACATGGTCTCCACATCAAGAATAAACAGTTTCGGCAGGGCAACTTGGTGCTATTATATGACAGCAAGTTTATGAAACATCTAAGAAAATTGCAGATGCATTGGATTGGTCCATATTGCATCAGTCACATTACATCAGGAGGAGTAGTTCAGTTACAACAGTTGGATTGGACAATGCTCCCAAAATTGATCTTTGGTAGTAGGTTGAAGCCCTACCGATCAGGCTTGGAGCAACGCTATGCCTGAGTCGCATCGAACAAAGAAAAAAAACAAAAATACAGGATGATTGGTGGTAGGATGATACACCAATAGAGACAAGAATGCGCAAGTAGGAAGGCTTGTGTCGCAAGTTAGGAGCAGTCCACAACAAGTGGCAGGGTAGCGACTGGGTCAAATCAGCAATAAATGCCAAAAGTTAAGACAGTTAATTAACAAAGCTTGTTCGAATGATGGGCATTAATGGTAGATCTGACCAATCGATTGACAGGATTGATGGTGGATTTGAGTGATTGAAACAGAATTTTGGTTGACTTAAGGAAAGATTTAGTGATGATTACGAAGGATTGGTTTTGACACTATAAGAATGGGTTCAAGCTGATTGAAAGGCACCGAGAATTCAGTTATTAACTATGGCTGTGAAGTGCTGCAGAGTATCGTTGTTGCCTGGTGAGTGCAGTTGTGAGTTAGGCAAGGTTTAGTTCAACTTGTAGAGTGACGTTGCTGAGTGTTGAGTGGGTTTGTCAATTCCACTAGTGAATCCATCAGTTGAGAATGTCGTGTGCGGTATGCTAGGCGAGCTGGAGATAGTTGAGATTAGTAGTGAAGTAGAGTCTCCCTTCATCCCAGTTGTCATTGAAGAAAAATTTGAGTTTGCGGGAGACATCAATCTTGAGGCAGAAGTTGCAAACATGCCAGTGGGACCATCAGTGATTTCCAAGAAGCGTCGGGGAGGTAAGCATTCTAAGTCGCCACCGAGCAAGCGTCATCTTCCTGAAAGGTGCAGAGGAATCACAAGTATACATTGCGGATGCTCGCATTCCCAGTAGGAATCGAGTACTCTGTTGACATCGGGCCAGCACTGACACATCTGAAATATGACGACCATGATATGGTGGCATACAAGGATATTGCGTCGGACCCTTATGAGCTAGCATCACAGTTGAGTGGTAAGCCAGTTCCATGTGATTGGGCGCGGGGTTTGAACTAGGAAGGCTTGCTGGGCCTTATTAATATGCCACATTTTGGATGACTACTCGAGGTCAATGCATGCGTGAAGCAGCTACTGGCCTGCTTTCATGGCGGTACATTGTGGCTTGATGAAGCAATTCCCATCATGGTGCACTTGATCATAGAGATTACTGGGCTGCCCAAGGATGGGGTTGACCCGTCGCAGTATTTCAGAGGAAAGTAGAACGACAAAAAGCTGGCCGTGCAGTTGGTCAAGTGCTATGCCTTGGAGAAATATCGCCATGGTTACCGCACAAGCAGCATCAAAGATAAAGTGGTGCTCATTGGCACCAAGATACTTTCCTGCAAGTTGGTACAGGGTGGTTGACCCAACCAGTGTAATTCAGGAATTGTGGCGTGTGCCGAGCGGTGTGCGGTCGGGGTACAGATGAACTGGTCATTGTTCCTACTAAATCGGTTGACGGAGGATGCTGTGGTGGTTCAAGCCAGTAAGGGATCATTCACATATAGCTGGATTCTACTATTTATTGCATTCATGGCCTAGAAGGATCCCGACGCGTACCAGGGTATGGAGATTGACGACTTGAAAGAGCGTCGCGACGCATGTTATCAAAACCTGTGGTTTGTCCAAGAAGGAGAGCGGACTAGGGAATGTGTGTTGCTATTTTGGTTATACTGGGAGATGATCTGTGCTGCTGCGTTGAAGGTGCCCCGATTGTCCGAGGAAACTGCAACACAGTTTAAGCTGGTCATGGCATTCGCAATTCAACCACATGCAATTTATGTACAAGCCCGCCATGACCCAGATAGGCAATGGTCGCTGACACCATATAAAGTGATGATGACGGAGTTGGAGGCTATCATGAATGATTGTCCAGAGCAACGACGCGAACCCATGGGGTTGGCAGAGATTGAGGCTGGAGACCCAGAGAAAGGCCCAGATGATCGACTCTTGGCACAGGAACAACAGAGTCATCATGACTCAGATCAAGAATCCACCAAGACCCTGACAACCGATGACTGCAAACTGGAAGAAGGAAGGACAAAGATGCATCATGAATATGGTATGATCATTGGGGCTTCTGCACTCACAGAGAGTCAGTTGGGTCACCTCATAACGACGATCACTACTATGACAAATACAGCTGCTTGGGTGATGACCGTGACAACAGATCAGGGTTTCCATGAGTTCAGCACATGCCTAGATTCTCTTTGTGACATTGTGTCCAGGAAGGCACCCCAAGAATCTTTGGCCCTTCCAATCGACGCAATCAGCACTGAGACGTGGGTCTGGAATGTTCAAATTCCACCGACTGCGATTGTGACAGACAATACTGCTCTCAGGACCAGGGTGCAATAGTTTGAATATTTGACAGTAAATATCAATGCGTTGTCATCTCCAGCATTGGCATCCATCCAAGTAGATGCCAATCAGGAATTGGCGGATAGAGAACGGAATGCACAGAGTCATCTCATACGATCGCAGGAGACCAGCGCAGCGATCTGCAAGGAAGTTGAGGATATCAAAGGGAAGGCCACGACAGGATAGGATGGTTGACAAGATGAAGGAAATGATGGAGAACCTCCAGGCCGAGAAGGCTACTGAGATCACAGAGCTTAAAAAGGAGCAGGATAGGTTGACGGTGGAAAAAATGGCCTTATGGGCCACTCAAGCACGGTTGGAGGCAGTTATTGAGGAAGCCTGTAACCATGTCTTCAAGCCCATTGCAGAGTTAGATCCGATTGTGCTAGCGCAGAAGCTGGGGGTTGTTATCACCCAATTGCAGGAGTACAATGCGGTATTAACCCATGCTCTAAAGCTAGCCACACTGTAGAAGTACGTTGAGGAATGGAAGAGTGTCATTGAAGAAGTGGTAACTCAGATGGCCTAGTTAGAGTAGGAGGATACAAGAATCACTACAGAGATTGCATTGTTCTAGGGCAGTATCATCCAGGATGAGCCGTTGGATCAATTGACCAAGCAACGACGTGAGGCGGAAGAGCAACTAGCTACATTGAAGACCGCCATGCGTGCCATGCCACTAGTAGCATAGGTCTCCAAGAAGGCAGAGATCAAGGACTTACAACAACGTGTTGCTAAAATAGAGGAACGATAGACACAGCAGTATGCACAATTGGATGAGTTCCAGGACGTTGGGGCCGAGCTTAATGCTGTTGCCAAGTCTGCACTCCAGGAAGTGCAGTAAGCAAGGCAGAAAGTTGCCACACACCTATGTTCCCACCCTTTGGCTACAGACCTCGAGGACAGTAAGGAGATTGCTGCAACAAACCTACAGCAGGTTAATGAAATTTGACAACAGTATGAGGACTTCTGCATTAAGACCAGTGAATACACCATGTCCAGTTGACATGGATCAAGGGCGAGCCAAAAGATTGTGTTGGGGGCCTATTGGCAGGCGGTTTGGTAAGGTAACATCGCAGCATCTATGATGCTGCGACAAGTCAGAATATATCACAAAAGGAAGTGATCTAGGCATAAAGAAGATTATTTTATGCATTTTTGGGTTAATTGTACCGCAGTTTGCGGGTTTTTGGGTCATTTGGACCGTATATTATGTATTTTTGAGTCATTTGTACAGCAGTATGCAGGTTTTGGGTCATGTTGGACTGAGTCAGTTAGATGTTGGATCATTTGTCCAATGTGTTGGTTAGGAAGTTGTTAGAAAGTGGACAAGCATTGTAAAGGCGAAAGCCTATATATAGACATAGGGTTGTAGGTCTTAGATCATCTTTGATATGTGTTTTTGTGCGTGTATTTGAGATCCAGAGATATTGGTGAGATCTGTGTTTTGCAGAGATATTGTATCTGGGTTTGTGCGATAATAATATGATGTGATGAAGTTGTTTTTGTGCAATCCCTGCATATCTTCTGCTCTTTTATGGTAATGCATGTTGCGAATCCGAATAATGCTATGTTTCATTAATGCAATATTTGCTTTATTGTTGTACTTGCTGCGATGAATGTTTCTATTAAATGATGCTACGAATATAAAATGATATCTAGGTTAATCGTATAATAGCCATTTCTGAATGTTGCAATAAGTTAAGTGGAATGTTGCAATAAGTTTAAGTGACTATTGCTGCAACCTTCCTCCTTCATTCGGCGGAAACATGGTTCCTTCAGCTCCCCCTGAACATCTCGGGTGAGACCTCATCTGCTCTGTAGGTGTTTCCGGATGGGGTTAATCATGGCTAGGCTGATGCTCAGGGAGATCACAGTGTGTCTACAGTGAGTGGAACCCCTATCAACTGGGTTTGATTCAACAGCCTTGAATCTGGTAGAGATAATTTTATGAGTCTGAGTGTTGAGACCCCAATTTTCCATTATGATGGTTTCGATTTGATTGGCTTGGTAATCCTGTCCAGCACAATTGTTGAGGTGGAGAGTCTCAAGGATGTGATTTTTGCACATGGTCCACACCGTCTCCTCATTCCTAATCTTGTCATTGAAAATCCTTTGTTTGCACTCCTTCCATATTTCCCAGACCACAAATATCAAGATTAGGGTCCAAAGATGATTTAGAACAGTGATTGGAAAAGCTTATCCTTCCAATTATTCATGGTCTGTATAGGATCTCCCTTGATTCGATTAGATTCTACATAGCATGGCTATTTTGTCCCATAGACTGTTTGAAAAAGGGCATGTGCCCAACAAATGCGACATGGTTTCCTACTAATTGTGGTAGAACACACATCTGGACAGTGTATGAAAGCCTCTCTTTAGGAGATTTTCCTAGGAGAGGAAGCATTTATGGATGAACGACCATAGGAACGTTGTGACTTTTGGCCAAGTCTTCATGTTCCATATTTTTTACCATATGGGGTTTTTTTCTCTGTAGTATGCTAGGAGTGTAGTTGGTATGCTTCTTTGACTGTGAATATACCTACCAAGTTGTAACTCCACCTAATAATATATGGTTCTTGTTGATTCTAGATTCTCCTCTTTTGCCACTCCTGCCAAATTCTGCTCATATCTTCATTGTTGATAGGTAGCCTCCGGTCCCTGGGATGCTTCTAGGTTCTGAAATCCTGCATGTCATTATCCATCCATAAATATTTTACATAGATGCTACTGGAATTTTGAATAGAATCCAATGTGGAGGGAATCTGTAAGAGAGGTTCAAGACTAGGGATTTGTTTCCATGAGTCTATCCAAAAGTGGGCAGAGGTTCTAGCTATAACTTCCCAAAAACTATACTGCAAAACTAGATTCCTTAGAGGGTTGGCGACGTTCCATATTAGAGAGTCCCATGTTGCAGAATTGAGTCAAACTAATTCCTGCGGGTCCCAGGTGGGGGCATATTTTTTATTCCATAGTTGGGCCCAAGGAGATGAGTTTCTTGTTTCCCAATTCCACCAAATTTTTGCATTGAGCACCTCATTGCTTTTGATCAGATCTTTTAGACCTAGGCCTCCTTCTGATTTGAGTGTGCATATTGTATCCTATTTAAAAAGCGATCATTTGAATTGGTTCTTGCCGTTTCCCTAGAGGAAGGTGCATTTTATTTTCTTTATGGCTTTTAGGACCCATTTTGGAGCAGTAAGGACGAAGAATAGATAGAGAGGCATAGCTTGAAGGACTTATTTTATGAGGATAAGGCGTCTAGCCAGATTCAAAGATCTGAAGGTCCAAGAAGATATAGTTTGCTCAAGTTTGTTAAGAAGTTCCCACCAAGAAGAATGTTTAATAACAGTGTCTATTAGCAAGCACCCAAGTATTTTGAGGGTAGGGAGGCTATGGTAAAACCAAGAATGTAATATCCCTAGTTTTGACTTGGAATGTATTTATCTAGACTTATGTAAATGCTATAAACATGCTAGTGTGAATTCCTAGTGTGGAGCTCAAGGCCAAGGCCCAACTAGTGATGTCTAGGCATGTGTGATGTTTAGATTTTATTTGGACTATTTGGTTGGCCTTTATGTTGATTTAGAATATATGTAAATATTATGTGCATAAATAATAAAATGGTCCAAGACTGGTTGTGTAAAGAGCACCAAAGGGGCTATGATTCCACTAGAGGGGAAGAGGAAAGGGGGCCCATGGGTGACTAAACCCTTGATTCCAAGTGTCAACCTTAGAACTCACCCAAAATTTTGTCATGTGCTGAGAATAAGCCAATTATCTTCTTTTTTTAACCATTTTTCAGTCATTAATGCATGTGTGTGGTTGGTGGGAAAAGTCACCTCATGTAGTTATTGAAGCATGGGACATACTGGACTTTTGTAACAGTTCTGTCATGACAAAAGTCATTCTACAGCTTCCAGGAGTCCTTTCTACTACTGGAAGAAGTTATGTTAGTTGTATTTTCACCATTTTCTCATATCCCTTGGAGTCAACCCTCATTTTCTCATTCTTTCATGCATATTTAGGCTATGCAGAGATATCCATTGCTGTCCATGAACTTACCATGCTATTTTGAACCAAGAAATTCGAATTTGGAGACCATGTTGCAGATTTGGAAGTGAAAATTGTTGGTTGTATGTGATTAGAGCGGTTTGGAAAGCTAGGAACCCTTACCCATGGATTTTTGTTGCTCCTAGGTACTTGAGAAGTCACTAATTGAGGCTACAGGTGGTTCTATAGTAGGCAATATCATATTGGATTTCTTATATGCACACACTGGAAGCACCCAGCAAGATGGATCGCCCAAGAGAACCGTGGATCAGTGAAGGGGATGCCTGAGCTAGAAGGGTGTTGTGTGAGGAAGGTATCATGGAATCCAAGGCTGTGAGGGCTAAGTGAGACCCCTATAGAGATTTGTATGATAATTTGGGTAAGCATAGAGAGAAGAATGGGTTATGGGTTGAGAGAGAGAATCCTATAGGTGTTTCCTTTTCCCTGGTGGCCTCATAGCCTAGATTGGGGGTGGCCTCCTAGTAGAAAGAGTATATGCTAGATGGAGTGCCTATGGTTGGGTGGAAAATCACTCTTACACAGCCAGTTGCTTGGATCTGCGTTGGATAAAGATAAGTATTCTGATGCATTTGAATATGAAATGTTTTTATTTCATGCCTGTAATATTTATGCTTTTGTATTTGCATGCTATATGTGTGTGGATAGATTTTAATTACATTGTGCATGTTTATTTAAGTTTTTGCACACATTTTATTGTTGAAAATCATATTATGGAATTGGGGTGAAATTTGAGAGCCCATATTTGGCTAGCATCCCCTCCTGATGGTCAGATTGGGTGAGGGAAACGTTACAAAGAATTATGGTGATGTTCCTTTAAGTGATAACGAGAGTATTGAAAAAAAAGATATGGGATTTTTCAAGGTTGATTATGGTTCCTGAGGCTTCTGAGAAGACTTGAAGTATGCAGTGCAGAGTTCGAGCTTCTTGAACACATGGATGGCATATCAGGAGATTGTCGTCAATGAATTGTTGATTAGTGATTGGAGGATTTTCATGTAGAGCAATCCCTCTGAGTTGACCTAAATAATAGGTGTCCCTAATCATGCAACCTAATCCTTCAGCCATTAGGATGAAAAGAAATGGGAAGAGGGGGTCCCCTTGATAGATCCCTCTTGAGGGTGTGAAGGTGGTGAAGGGAACACCATTGACAAGAATGGAGAAAAAATGGGTGGAGATCAGAGAAAGTACCCATTTGGTCTAGGAGAGAGAGAAGCCAAATGCGAGAATGATTCTTTCAATATAAGCCCAATTTAAATTTTCAAATTCCTTAGAGAGGTCTAGCTTGAGGAGCATTCCATGATATTTGGTTTGTTAAATAGAATGAACGATTTCATGAGCTAGAATGATTCCGTCAAGGATCTGTCTACCTTCCCCGTAACCAGTCTTCTCTGTCGAGATGAGGAGAGGAAGGAGAGGTTTAAGACAGTTGGAAATGAATTTTGGAATGATTTTATAAAATACATTACAAAGGGAAATGGGTCTATACTTACTTGGAGATATCGTGTTATCCTCCTTTGGGATGAGTATGAGGAAAGTGGCATTGAGTCCTGGGAGTACCCACTATTTTATTCTTGATTCTTCAATTATTTCCTAGACATACTCCTTTAAAATGTCCTAGTAGTGATGAAAGAAGTCGATAGTGAATCCATCTGGACCCAGTGCTTTTCCTTCAGCCATTCGTCGGACTACCAATTCCACCCCTAGAGGAGTTATAGCCCTCATAAGAGTAGAATTTTGTTCCTCTATAATGATTGATGGGATGTGAGTAACAATATGGTCCATAGATTCACTTCTATTAGGAGTATCTTCAGTTAAAAGGTCCTTGTAGAAGGTCAATAGCTCACAAAATCTCCTCATGCATTTCAACCCTCGAGCCATCCAGTTTCTTAATTTAACTGATTCTACTGTGAGTTCTATGTCGAATGGTTGAGCGATGAAAAAAGGCAGTGTTGTTCTCTCCCTCTTTCACCCAGTTGATGTGATATTTTTATCTCCATCGGGTCTTTTCCTGATTGTGACACTCCTCTATTTGTGTTTGAATCTCTGTCTCCTTTTTGCTGCTTTCTTCTGTGCGGCCTTCACTAATCATTTGTTGCTGGAGAGAGACCATCTCTTGGTCTAGAGATGATTTGGATGTGAAGATGTTGCTAAAGGTGTTTTTATTCCATATCTTTAGGTTCTGTTTTGGGAACTTGAGTTTTTGTTGAAGCCTGTACATTTTGGAGGCACCAGAGATTTGGAGACCCGTCCACCAGTTTTTTATGTTTTCATGAAAATATGGATGGGAGATCCAAAAATTTTCGAATATGAAGGGACGTCGCAAATGGGTTTTTTACCCATCCCATATTAGACAGATGGGCCTGTGTTTTGATCACACAGAGGGGGAACTGTTGCAACCATGCTTATCTTCAGCTCTATTATATATTTAGAGATCAAGAAGCGATCCAAATTCGAGGCAATTTGATGGGAATATCCTGTTCGGTTGTTCCATGTGAATATGCCAATCGTTGTTTCAACTTCCACCAACTTGTTATTTTCTATGAATGCTTTCAATATTTCATCCTCATGTGATAGGATTCTTCGTCCTCCTTTTTATCTTTGAGGTTGGTGATCATGTTGAAATCCCCCGCTAGGTTGGGGTAATTCAATCGGTACCATTCCAGGTATTCAATTGGACAAATTTTATGCTTTGAGGATTGGGGCCCATAGACATTGGAGAGGCACACACGAAAATTGGTCCGTATGACATGAATAGAAGCTGAAATTGTGTTCCTTGTGACAAGATAATCACACATCCTTATCTCTTAGGGGTTCCAGGAAATTGCAAGGCCTCTCAAGGCTCCATTTGCATCTACTACTATTGCTTTACATCCATGCCAAAGACACTGCATAAGGGTCTCTAGAATATTGTTGTTACATTTGGTTTCTTGAAGGAGATTCATATAAGGATTTTCCTGGAGAACTTTTCTTCACATCATTCTATGTTTGGTGATTTTGTTGATGCCTCTAAAATTCCAGGAGATAATATTCATCGAGAACTTGGAGATTCGGAGGAAAATAATTCAGTAAGTTGGGCAGACTAACTTGATTCAACTGGCTTGGTACCAAGGGTATTATGCTATAGATTTGTTTTCCTTCCTTGCTTTTGGGGGCCCTTTAAAGCTTTCTTTTGATCTTTTTGCGGGATGTTATGAATACCCAATTTCGATTTTTCTATGGCCTTGACTAACACTTCTTTCAGTAGATGTATCTTCTTAGAGGGGATGTCTTTGTAGGATTTGTGGAAACATGATTCCTCTAATCCGAGGAGATCCAAATCTCCTAGATCCAGGTCACTCATATCCTCATCCATGACCACATCATGGTCCATATTTGGCATTACTATCTGGGTCTCAAGGACGGCAGATTTTGCTAAGCAGGAGGTACCTTAGGCTTCTAGAATCTGCTAAATAATTAGTTAAGTGTGTTGTTTTTTAGTGGCACCTTTTTCCTATGCATGTTGTATTTCAAGATCTTCATGCTAGTCCTCTACATGCAGTATTGAAATATCTTCATTCTGGTCCATGAGAATATCAAATCTATTGCTGGTGGTTGCGATGGTCATTTTGCTGATACTAGGGATTTTGCGATTTTGTCGACGCATGGTTGGGAATTTTTTAAAACCTTCCTCATCCATGGCCTGTGCCTTTGGTGCTGGCTTGTTTTGAGGCCAGTCTATGTAAAGATGTCCATGTTGATGGAACATATGGCACCAGAAAGGGTCATGTTCATAATCAACCGATTGGATCCATTCCAGGTCTTCATGTACTAGACAGATCGAGTCTGGTATAGCTCTTGCTATGTGCATGTAGATGCAGATCCTTGCATATGAGGTGTACTTGTTGACTCTAGTTTGATCGTCTATCTTTACAAATTCTCCTAGGGATATTCCTATTTCTTGCGTAGTTTCCTCATCCCAGTAGTCTTGGTGGAGAGAGTATAGGAGAATCTAGACTCGATCCCATGAGAAGTCCCCGGTGTCTGGATTAAAATTTTGACCCAATTACGGATGAATAGTCTAGCAGAGTTAAAGAAGTACGAGCCTCCATCCATTAACTTGTTTTTATCATCAATCCTTGAGAATATGCTGGTAAAACATCCCTTGGAGCCAAGCTGGAGGTCAAAGTGGGATTTGGGATTCCATTTTTGTAACATCCCTCTTTTTACACTCACTATCTTGTAAATGGAAATGTAAATTTGTACTTGTTTCTGGTGAGGAGCTTGTTGATGCCTCGAAAATCGTAGCATCAATCAGTCAGGGATTCTCCCCAGTAAGCAAGCCCAATTAGATCGCTCAGCATTTGGTGTGGGGAATCCATCCGGTTAATGGTTCTGGTGACCATGTAAGATTAAAGATTTGATTTGGTTTCACCGGTTGCGGCCTAATCCACCGTTTATGTATTTTATATTAAAGAATGATATGCAGGTGCTCTAAACTAAATGCATGCACTAAAACAAATCTAATCTAAATTATTTAATCTAATTGAACCTATCCTTGCAAGGAGCAAATCAAAGGTATGAGCAACAGACTGAAAGAAACATCTAAAGATTTAACAGATAGCCATTTAATCAGATATATGCATTTTCAGCAAAATATGAATGATATCAAAGATAACTCTGATTCAGTTAAAACATCCCATTACTCATGTAGCATAGAAATTTTTGCAAAGGAAGTAAAACCATTCATAAAAGAGAATTAGTTCACAAAATCTAGGAAAGATATCACTGAATGTATATGAAAACCCCAGAAATAGTTCGGTAGTCATCCATCACAAATCCAAGCAAAACGTTGCATAGGCTTTCACAGGCCAAAATGGTTTTTCTCATTCATGTAGTAGAAGTAGTTCTCATACATAAGAAGAGTGTCCTTTCACCTGCCAAAAGTCCTTTCTATTTTCCCCTAATCATCTATATATAGCTTTACAAAATGATTCAAAAGCCACCACCTATACCTTAACTCCCAAGATTCTTTTAATTTGTCTTGTAGTGTCCAATTTACAAAAAGGGTAAAAATCCCCAAAATAGTACAAGAGCAGAACGGGAAGTAAAATCCAAATGTCCTTTTAATACTTAAAATAGACAAAAGGCAGAAGAGAGTGTGCTGGCTTTTAATTATCAAATATAACAAATATAGATCATCCTTGGGCTAACACCCCCGCTTCCTCAAGAGATTTTGCTACAGCTGGTGTCTCTGCTGGAACTTGTGCCACTGGTGTTGATGATACTTCTGTTGAAACTGATGAACCTGCTACTATTGCTGATACTTGGTGTGCTTCTGCAGCTATTTCCCTGTTTGCTTTTTCTATATAATTAACCCAAAGACCAGTTTCTTTGATGACACTGTTTGTAGAAAGAGGGAGCGTAAGTTGTAGAGAAACCTCATGCTTGGCGAGATCTTCTTCAAGGTTGATTACCTATGTTGTTGGAATTTGGAGGATCTCTTCAAGAAGATGTGTTTGAACTGCTTAGCCAACCCAATGGTGAAGGTATTCTACGGTCAATACATCCATCTTCTTCACATAATCCATTTCTGCATTTAACCCATCCCTTAACTCAGACAAACTAAGAGTCTTGTCCGGAAAGTCTTCCATATTCTGAGGCATTATCATTTGGAAATTTTCTTGGGTAGTTCATATCTTAAGATACAAACTTCCACATTGTTCAAGGGTGATCATGGTTGCAACGTTTAGCTTTACTCCACAATCTTTTCAAAAAGCCAAAAGGTGCACATTTGCTTCAAAACCAGAGTTGGATTTAAGAGGGAGTCTTGCTGGGAACCCCGAATTTCCTTCTCTCCATGCCATGTGTTTCTTGATGTCTTCACTAATGCGTGCATATTTCCTCCTGTTGTTAACACCCAAAATAGTGCTCACTAGCTCATTTCCTTATTCACATGACCCATTTGTCCACTTTTCCACCATTTGAGCCTCTAAAGCCATCAAAAGGTCACTAAAACACCATAATACACCCCTTTTTCCCCTCAAAATGAATATTCTTCCTCAAAACACATAAAAAACCCTAAAAAAGGGTCCATAATTCCCAAAAATATTAAAAAGGGAATAAAAATATTCAAAATATTCAAAAAAGGAAAAAGGAGGGAAAAAGGTACCTAAACAATGTTGGTCAATACCATTGGTTTCCTCAAAACCATAATGGTATTCCCCACCACCAAAAACTATAAAAAGGTGGTAGGGGCTCCTCACTTTCTATCCATCCATCATCCTATCCTCACGCTGTCAAAATTTCTCATGAGACTTTTGGCCATTTTCAGCATCTTGGAGAAGACACCTTTGGAGCTTGGAGCTACTCACCTTTGGAGTTGCTCAACACAAATCCTCACCATTTGAGGTATCTTAATACAAAACATCTATTCTTTTATTTCTTGTTCTTGAATCATTTTTAAATTTATTTGTTATATGCACATGTTAGTTTAGATTTAGATTTAATTCATAATCGTTTTTGCTTTCAATATTGAAACTGCTATCACATTGTTGATAGGTGCCCATTGCACTAAGCTTGGTTGCAAAACCAAACCAACAGTTTTTGGTGACTCCGCTGGCTTCGAATTCTTAGATCTCAGTTTTTTGCTTTAGATCTTAGTTTTTGTTAGTTTTAATCATTTTAATTCATAGATCTGCCATCCTAGACAACAGATCCATTGTTGTTCTATATTTTGGCCCTTTCTATTACCATTAACAGCCTGAAATTTCCATTTTCGGGTTCATTTTTCGGCATCTATTTTTTGGATTTCACCTTGCGGCTTTTCTCCCAACAGTCGCGTGGCTCATCGTGACCTCGTGCATTTTTTCCGCGTGGGGCGCCCCAGCTTCACGGCCATTTTATGCGCTGCACTTCGCGGCTTC
The DNA here is from genome assembly GCA_027924585.1 of Larix kaempferi. Lineage (NCBI taxonomy): Eukaryota > Viridiplantae > Streptophyta > Pinopsida > Pinales > Pinaceae > Larix > Larix kaempferi. The sequence continues at coordinate 3,912,916 of BSBM01001082.1, read as the reverse complement.
GCAGCCGAAGCCCGCGCTGCACATCGCGACTACGTGGCCAAAACCTGCACTGCACATCGCCATTGTTTCCCCAAAACCCGCGAGTAGTTATTTTGAATTCGGTCAATTTTTTGAAAATATTTTTTGCCGTATTTTTTTCCCATTTAGCATATTTTACAGCATTAGTTTTTCTGCATCTTTACAGCCATACTAAATCTTTTCCTACTTATATATGTTCCATTAAAAGTCTTTTTAAAAATTTTCAGTAATTGAAAGAAAGATTTTCTGCATTTTATTTAGATCAAGGTTTTACTATTTATTTGCTCAATACTTTGCCCAAGCAATTTTTTAAAAGATCCATTTATTTCTTGAAATATTTATGTTATTTGCTTCCCTTTAAATTATTTCAAAGATCCATTATTTTTGAATAGTTTTTTCAAGCATTTACATTTCAAAAAAACGCCTTTATTTTTGCAAAACTGGAAGCGTCTTTTCTTTCATTTGTAATTAATCGCCCAAGCGAGGCAAATTAATTTCAGTTTAAATATCACACTTGCACCCACTCTGCCACATAATTTAAACTGAGCCTTAAAATTTACCTTAACTCAACAAACTTTTAACCCCACTTGGGGAGCACTTAAAAGAATCTTGTAGTTAGGTAGAATTGAGGGGATAGGTGTACCAATAACACCCCTCAATTATTTACATTTGAGACAGAGTGGTTGTCTTTAGGGTCTAAAAATTCCTTATAATTTTGACACGGTTATCAACCAATTTATCAGGAAGGCCTCTCCCTTAGGAGGGTTGAAGTAGCCAAACGGGTTCCGAAAGTCGGAGTGGAATAACACAATCTATTCAGTAACCGAAGGATACCTTTCGAAGTTCTCGGTGTACACCCAAGAGGGTGTACAAGGGTGATAGAACCAAACTGCAGGTTCACCCAACCGAACGTATCATGAATGGGGTATCCTAGTTGCCACTCTTTAGGATTGTCTACCCGGTGTCCCTCCCTGTAGGGGGATATCTATCCGTTGATTCAACACTCTATATTGTCTGACTTGGATTTCATCACCTTGCAAAGAATATCGTTTGTTGACTCACAATACTTCTAGTTAGGTGTTTGCATGATACATTACCCACCTTTGGTCTAGTAACACCACTTTTTTCTAGGAACTGTTCAACTTTTGGTATTCTGACAAATTTTGTTGCATCCCTCCAGTTATTATAGCACAGCTGCTATAATAAGTGCTTTTTGAGATTGGTTGTTGGCCCGAGAGCCTTTATTTTTTCACTCCCCTCTTGCACTCATTGTTTCATTAGGGTTTCAAGATTTTTTACATCACCACTTTTTAAATATTTCTCACCATTGAGAATTTAGGACGATCTCGTCGTCTTCAGGGTCAACCCCCTCAGTTCGGTATACTTGGCTCTACACATCATAGACGTAGAGCCTTATCCCTTGACTCAACACATCATTGGCCAAGCACACAGTCATCCGATTCTGACACGCCTACTTTCACATCTTATTCTGAGGCTGAATCCGAAAACCTTACTGAAATATCACCAACCAACCTCATGGCTGGATCACAATACGACCCACTTTTCACCAGTACTATTGGAGATACATCCACAAACCCTTCTACTACTGTGCCACCCATGGTAACAACAACCCCTTTAGGCATGCCTAATATAGGGGCCACTCCACCTTTAGGTGTGTCCAACACAGGACTACCTCCTATTATGGGTATGCCCAACATAGGAATCTCACGCCCTCTCATTACCACAACCCAGATCCCAGGAATTCCTAGCACTATTCCTAACCCCTCTGCAACCCATCTTGCACTTGGGAGCGCTAGCCTATCCCACACCACAACGGTTGGAGGACACATACCTTCAATACCTAGCATACCCTTAGGGGCTATTGGACCACTACATAATGCCGCCATTAATAGTTATGTCCCAATCACTACGCCACACCCATCTGCTAGTTTACCATACATGGCTAGTCTGAACTTACCAGACCTAGCTAGGTTAACCAACGATCCTATCAGGCACAACCCTACATGGCCACCCATGCCTACAAAGCTCCCATCGGACATCCCCAAGTTTGAAGGAAAACTTGGGGAGGATCCTCAAAACCACATAATGTCATTTCACCTATGGTGTTCATCTAACTCCATAGTGGATGACTCCATTAGACTAAGATTGTTGCAAGGAACGTTCACTGGCTCTGTAGCCAAGTGGTACATCGAACAACCACATGGGACCCACCATACATTTATGTCTCTCCCCTCCACTTTCCTTCAGTTTTTTCAGCTGCCTGTACGCTATGATGCAGGAGTTGAAATACTGTTGTCTTGCAGACAAAACACAGCTACCCACATCACCGGCCATATCCATGAGTGGTGCAAGTGGCACAGCCTCTGTAAGATAAAACTGGATGACTGTATATTTTTGGACTGGTTTCTTAAATCACTCCTACCGCTCATAGCCAAAGACGTAGCTTCCAAATGACCCTAGTCAGAGGAAGAAGCTATCTTAAAAGCTCAACAATTCGACATAATTTATGCCCAGTTAGGCTATTTATACACCATCATACCAGATGCCCCACGAGGTGATTCTTCATGCGATGACGCTCCGGGGGCATCACATGCCACTAATGGTATTATCGGCCAAGTCACGGCACAAAATAAACCTTTTAGCATGGTGAGCACCATAAATGCCCCAGACCTCTCTAGAGCTACATCTAATTATGGAGCGACAACTTCGTACGCTCCAATGAATCAGACTCATCACACTCATGGACCCTCTTGTCCACAACATTGCTATGGAAAAGTGCCATCGACATATGTACCACCCACATACTATAACCAATCGTCCACCCAGAACCCAATTCATTTACTGGTCCAACCAATGTATTACCCACAGCAAGCTACACCAGCTAACCCAACACTTCCAATACCTCAGGGTTACCAACAACCCTAGTAGGCAACTAGACCACCTCCAGCCCCACCACCTTATTATCCACCGCAACCTGCTCCCGCACCCCAAAATCCTCTCACTACTCAAGGGCAAGTGTACACACAACACAATCAACCCCAACACCAAAAAAACCAACGCAACGAGGGTGGACAACAAAACCGTGGAAGAGGACGTAACCGTAGCAACAACCAACAACATAATCAAGGTCCACCACCTCCCAATCCTCCAAATAATAACAATGCTGCTCCTCCCAACCAGAATCCTGATCATCATCCCAAGTAGGCAAAAAAACAATAACCTGAGAACAAACCATCCATGTTCTATATGTGGAGTCTATGGACACTACACTCACAACTGCCCCTATTTAGAGAAAGGACGTAAGCTTTGGGCTGAAGATGCCCAATGCTAGGGCCACACTGGATAGCCAGCTCCACTTAATGAACCGCAACACATGATATTGCAAAACCCATTTCCAAACCAGGGAGTAGTAAATGCTCGCCAAATGGATCCCCCACAAGGATCTGCTGCACCCCAGCAGCAAATCACCTATGCCGCCACTGATTATCAGCATACAGATCTAGGCACACACCATTTATTAATGATGTCATCTAATGACATTAACCTCCAGACTCGCAAGAATCAGTACGGCCCACACCCAGAAAATCCTCCCATTGATGCATCCACCTCCCTTCCACCAGATCAACCACTACGCATACCAAATATGCTGTTAGACGGAGGACCTAAAATCCCTCGCATCCCTTTGTGAAGGATTAACAACAATCCTAATGCTCACGCAGCATCCAATTATAACGTCGTGGAAGACCTAGCACAATCCCCCGCTACTATGTCTGCTTTAGAGGTATTGAAAACATGCCCTGCACAATGAAAACTACTTCTATCCGCCATTGGAGGAGTAGACCCTGACGATACATGCATGAAGGCTTTCGACTTAGACCAAGCCGAACCTCGAATGCCATCAAATTTGGCCTTCCAAGTTTCAGTAAACATTCAAAACCTTGTTGTGCATCGATGCATCATCGATGGAGGAGCTTCAACCTACGTTATGTCCACCCTTGTGTGGCAAAAACTTGGCTCCCTCGCTTTACAACCATCCACCACAACATTACGAGCTTACGACGGGCGCTCGGCTCAACCATAAGGCCTCTTAGCAAACGTACCCATAGAACTAGGCGGCAAATTAGTTCTCATCGACATCGAAGTGATCAATGCCCAGCTCGACTACAACCTCCTTCTTGGACATAGCTATATGTACAAAATGAAAGCCGCCGCTTCATCTGTGTTCCACCTCATGATGTTCCCACATGAAGGACATGTTATCAAGATTGATCAACTCACATATTATGATACTAACGCCCCCGCAGCCCCTCAAAATGTGCTACCAATGATTGAACAAACCATTCAAAATGCATCGACATCATTTGTCTCGTCAATTGGTCCTGGGATCTACACCGAGTCACCTATGACTTCCACATTTCCATCAATCCCACCACCTTTACCAATAACAAAAACATCGGATTTGTGCACCTTGTCGCACACCACACAGCAACCTTCATCACTACCACAAACACCCACAGTGCCTACTCATATTGGAACAACGCCAATTCATACTATCCCGTTCTTGTTCCCATTTTCCGGAGTTGTCAGTTTGCCAGTAATGGCTACACTCAACCTTCCTGGTTTAACATTAGGGATACCTCTATGGTACTTACCTGCTTTGAGTCCCCCGCTGACTCTGACTGTTATTTTACAACCGGTACAACCTATCCCTACTACCAATGACCCACCCCCTCCTGTCACTCATATGCAAAACAGACTACCCCCAATAGTGACTACGACATCAACGTCTAGAAATGCCCCACCTCCATTACAAAACACAGGGGGCAGAGGCCCACAAACTTATAACACTGGACCCATTACTCGTACCCCCCAACAACCCCCAAAGTAGCTAAGAACCCCCCAGCTATTCACGTTCAACCGAAGTGCTCGTTGTGTGACAATGTAGGCCATGCCACTCATCAATGTCCACAATTACCTGCACTCCAAGAACACATGAATATGTTGGATGACGACACCGGAATTTTAGTGGTAAGACTTGAGCCACCTCCTCAACCTCGCAACAAAATGCTTCGCACTAACCACCTTTGTGCGATATGCGGCATTTATGGCCACTATTCACACCATTGCCCTGATCTCCCAGATTATAGAGCAGCCTTATACGAGATGATTAATGCCGACTTAGAGATATCTCCTCCCCTCATCGAGGAGATCTACCCTCCGAAATCATCTTCTTCGGAAGAAATCAATACCATCTCTATGATTTCAACCACGTACAAACAAGAACCCGCTGATTTATGGTCTGATACTTTGTTACTGATGAGCAAATTCTAGAAACACTCACTGCATCGGACTACCCTTGGGACGATATGCACCATCTATCATACTTCCTCCCTGAGGCATCTACATCCACTGCAGAAAACCAACTATCAGTTGAATCGAAAGATTTTCTACCAACTAAGGTTGATTGGTTCAAAGACCCCATCCCAGCACTAGATGCCTTCGAAGAGGGGAACATGTCCAACATTTCCCTGATTATACAAATCGACATCTCCACCACACCTGGAAAACCTGAGCTCATCTCGCTAGGCACATCATGCACTCAAGAGGAAACTCAGGCATATAAGAAACTCTTCCAAGAGTTTCGTGATGTCTTTTCCTGGTCTTACACCGAGATGCCTGGCCTTGATCCTAACATTGTGGAACATCACATCGACACTTGGTCCCATGTGCCTCCTGTCCGATAGAAACAATGCCCAATTCACCCATCTAAGCTCCCATCTATTAAGGTTGATATTGAGAAACTCCAAAAAGCAGGATTCATATATCCTATTGCCTATACCACCCGGGTTTCAAACCCAGTGCCAGTAAACAAAAAAGTGGGCACCATACACGTTTGTACTGATTTCCGAGATCTCAACCTCGCTTGACCCAAAGACAACTTCCCCACACCTTTCATTGACCAACTAATCGATGAATGTGTGGGACATGAGGTCCTTTCTTTTATGGACGGTTTCTCCGGATATAACCAAATCAAAATCCGTAAAAAAGATCAATACAAGACAACTTTCACTACCCCATGGGGCACCTTCGCTTATTGCATCATACCTTTCGGTCTCAAGAATGTTGGAGCCACTTTCCAATGTGCTATGACTTATTGCTTCCACAATCTACACAGAATCATAAAATTTTATCTGGATGACCTCACCGATCGATCCAAGAAACATTCTGACCATTTAGACGACCTTCAACAAGTTTTCTTGCATTGTCGAAAATACAACATCCGCTTGAACCCACTCAAGTGTGTCTTTTGCATTATAGCAGGTCGCCTGCTGGGGTTTGTCATTTCAGAAAAAGGCATCACTGTAGACCCCTTGAAAGTCCAAGCCATTCTCGACTTACCGTCACCCTGTACATTAAGACAACTTCAAAGCCTTCAAGGGAGGTCCAACTTCCTCCGCCGCTTTGTCCCTAACTATGCCACAACGGTCCATGGTTTACTTCGACTAATACGTCTGCATACCCATTTCATATGGGACCAACAAGCAGAATCAACTTTCACCGACTTAAAGAAAGCACTCATGAACGCCCCGTTGATCTCTCCTCCAGATTTCACAAAATATTTCACCCTCTATGTTTCGGCATCCGAATATTCCGTATCTGGAGTTCTTGCCCAAGAAGATACTGCTCGCCAAGAGCATGTCATCTACTATATGAGCCAGACCTTGTCAGGCCCACCCCTCCGGTACCCACATGAAGAGAAGATGGCCCTCGCCGTCGTCTTTTCAGTACAAAAGCTGTGACATTAAATTCTCCTGAGCCACACCACGGTTGTAGCCAATTCCAATCCAATGGTTTACCTCTTGACACGTTGCCTCCTTCAAGGACGCTTAGCTAAATGGGTGATTATCCTGCAAGAATACGACCTAACTTTCAAAACCCCAAAGAGCACCAAGGCCCTAGCACTCGCTCAACTCATCACAGATCTCCCATCCTCTTCGTCATCACCCGCTATCCAAACGGACCTCATTGACGACCACATTTTCATCATTTTCTCTGACGACCCATGGTACATCGACATTTTAATCTACCTCCGCACACAAAAATTTCGACCCAACATCGATCGTGACAAACGCCTTCATATAGGAAACCATGCCCCCCGATATCTCCTATTAGGCGATGTACTTTATTGACGCGGCATCGATACCATCTTATGATGCTGCCTTTCTCATGGCAAAGCAGAACAAGTCCTTAATGACTGCCATAGCGGTGCCTGTGGAGGCCATTTCTCCGGCATGACCACTGCCCAAAAGATCATCCGCGCAGGTTACTATTGGCCCTCATTATTTACTGATTGCATCACCGCAATCAAACATTGTCAAAACTGCCAACCTTTTTCCCCCAAGGCAAGAACCCCACCCGTCCCCCTTCATCTAGTTGTCACTGTCAGACCATTCTGCAAATGGGCCATTGACTTCCTAGATTGCAATCCCACGTCATCCGGCAGTCATAAACACATCATTGTGGCCATAGATTATTTCACCAAGTGGGTGGAAGCCATGCCAACTTACAATTGCAAAGCCGGCCCGCAACACGTTTTTTCCTCAACCATGTTATCGCTCGTTTTGGAGTACCAAAGCAACTCGTCTCAAACCACGGATCTCACTTTGAAGATGCCATTTGGAGAGAATTATCAACCCTACTGAAATTTGAACACCATTTCTCCTCTGCCTACTACCCCCAAGGGAATGGCCAAGTCGAAGCGATTAACAAAATTTTAAGGACCATCCTCCAACACACCGTTGACAAACACAAATCAAATTGGAATCACATTCTCTTCCTGGCACTATGGGCATACCGTACATCTACCAAAACCGCCACCAGTTTTACCCCTTTCCATCTAGTTCACGGTGTCAAATCCGTCCTCCCCATCGAGTGCCAGATTCCAGCCCTACATATGGCCGTTGAACTCCTACCAGACACTTCCCCAATTGAGCAACGCTTACTACTTTTGGAGCAAGCCGATGAAGATCGGCGCACAACCCTCCAAACCATCGAAGCAACCAAGAATCGATCCAAACTGAGTTACGACAAACATGTCCACCCAAGAACTTTTACTGAAGGGGACCTTGTCCTCGCCTATGATCAAGCTCATGACAAAACTGGAAAAGGAAAGTTTGTGTCCATGTGGCAAGGCCCATACATTATACATACCTGCCTTGGATAGGGGGCATACATTCTTACTGATTCAGAAGGCAACCCCCTACGCAACCCACGCAATGGGTTGTACCTCAAACGATTTTACCCATAGAAAATATGATGGACACCACCGTCCATAATTGTACAGTCTGATTTTGTTTTTTACAAAAATACAAAACCCTAAAAATTTGTTTTTCTACATGACCACAAATGGATCCTGTTCCACTCTGCTACGCTGGTTTTGCTGATGGTGCAAGCCTTTGGTCCCCCAATCTCGCCTCCACAGATTGGGTAATATATTCCCCTTCAAATGAGTTGATCCACATCGATGGAGTGTGCATAGGTGCTGCCACCAACAACCAAGCTGAATACAATGCCGTGACTGGTCTCCTAGCCGCAGCTCTCCAAATGAGCATAAGTCACCTTAACGTTTTCTTGGACTCACAACTCCTTGTTTCCCATTTCAAGAATGATTACCAGGTATGCAATCCATGTCTTTTCAGAAAATTCTTGCGCACTAAACAAATGGTTCGAAAGTTTGAATCCATTTCATTCACACATGTCCCAAGGAATCTCAACAGTGTAGTAGACCATATGGCCAACAACATTCTTGACTGGCACACCAATCAAACCATGTAGTAAATACAAAATGTGCCTCCATAGGCATAAACAAAAAATGCATCCACGTGCATAACATGTGCCTCCACGGGCATATAAAAAAATTAAAATGATGCATCCACGTGCATAACATGTGCCTCCATGGGCATATACAAAAATTAAAATGTTGCATCCACGTGCATAACATGTGCCTCCACGGGCATATAGAAAATCAAACATGCTTCCACGGGCAAACAAATAGACAATAAATGCATCCATGTGCATACACAACTATATACCAAAACATATATATATATATATCATCATATAGTCAAACATGTCATAGGTGCCCTCAGCACCCAATATAAAAAATACATAAGTCGTACAAAAAGGTACTTCCCCATATACTCATCATCATTTGGGGTCAGACACAAGATCATCAAATCATCATGGTCTCCAGGCTCCTCTGGCGCCACCTCCGCTGGCCCTGCCGGATCATGCCGAGCCCGAACCTGCCTCTCCGCCGGCCTCGCTGGATCATCCCGCAACCAAATCCTCCCCTCCACCGGCCCTGCCGGATCATGCCGAGCCCCATCCCTATACTCAGCTACCACCAATGCTGCTCTAAGCAGGATAGAGCACCACTCACGAGGCGCATCGAAACAACGCTCGACGATGTCCCGATCCAAATCCCTCCACCCATCCTTTGGAAATCCTGCCAGGATCATGTCTAGTGTCTCTCGTACGCCCTCCACGACATCATCTCGAGGCCCAGCTCCTCAACTGCGAGTCCCAACTCCTCGAGCATGAGGAGGCGGTACCACTATAGGAGGCAGAATGACCACCATCGCCCGTCCCCTATGAACCACATGGTTGGTCGGTGGTACAAGACCAACATCTGCACACTCACGCAAGTGAACCATCATATAAATATCTCTAACTATAATCATAACAAAAACATCTAAAAAACACATGATATAGTAGAGAACAAAACAGAAAAACATACCATCTAAACCCCAGGCCTGTCCCTGGGCTCGAGGCATCGCCTGATCTCCTCGATAATCCATACCAGCATATGGATAGTCATCAATCAGCAGGGGGATCTGCTCCCACTGCTCATACATATCCTGTGAAAAGAACTCGCGGATACCACTACCACCGTGGGGCATCATCTACCCCCACTGCACCATGTGTGGCTCGCTTACCAACCCGTCTCAAACTGGCACCTGTGGCTACAAAGTCAGTACCTGCTCAAAGAAGAAACAACACAGGAAGGAGGCATAGCAGAACTCTCGCCCCTCCCGATTGACCTTGTCCAGATCTCTCCGGACACCAACAAAAAACATCTAACCCCATGCGTAGTAGGTCCCCCTCAACATAGAATCCACTATCATTGTTTGTCCCCCCAACAAATGATGTGGCACCGCGGCACCCAACACCCACAGAATAAAAGCCCCAATAGCCCGCATATCCCACTCCCGCAAAGATCGCAGGCTCAAAGTGATGTTCTGCACAATCGACCCAACAACACAGAAGGTCTCCAGCAGATCCTCGATATCCAAACTTGCCGGGATCCTCGGCAGAAGATCCCCTACCTCCCATAAGCAAGGAAACCCAGTAAGAAATTATACATCAGTAAGGGTGATCTCTAACCTCTCACCCCCAACAATGAATGCACCCTCTACAGGGACCCAGAGACCCACCAATTTGTTCAGTAGTGGTGCTATTGAATGCATCGGTGGAATCTATGTGAACTTTAGGAGCTCGTTCACAACCAGAGTCTGTCGGACCCCCTGATCAGTCTGAATCCAAATCATCAAGTCCTCCTCCATCTCCCGCTCTCTCCATGACAATAGTGGTCTCCTCGACATCCTGCCAAAAAACAAAGAAAATTTTTTAAAACCAGAATTTTTTTTTCAAAAAATTCCATCGCGGCTTTTCCATCAAAAGCCACGATGATTATCACGGCTTTCATCCATGAACCCATGATGAACATCGTGGGTAGTGATGAACTATCAGCCCCATAGTTGCAATGAACATCGCAACTTTCAACCCAACAACCACGATGAACATCACGACTGTCAGCCCCAAACCCGCTATGTTCATTGCGGAAAAGGACATAGAACCCGCGACATTCCACGTTGGAAGGCCAACATGGAATTTTGCGGCCTTTGGGGGTCCTCCGCTAACCAAAAAAGACATAATTAAAAAGGCTAAGGCGAATAGGGTTACATGAAACTCACGGAATCAAAAACCAACAGTTGAATCTCCCGGAAATCAAGAAAGAGCTCTGAAAATCCTTTTGACCATTTTTCAAACAACCCTATTTATAGAGATTTGACCATTTTTCAAACAACCATAGCGGTATCATACGACGTCCATTCCTCAAACCGTTGGAATCAGCACAGCGAGAACTTCATGATAGTCCTTTCCTTTTCCTATTTTCACCAAGTCCATTTTTTGACCATTTTTTCACATACCCCCTCATTGCCTTGGTTTGCGTGCCACATCGACCATCGTCCATTTTTGACAAGTTTGATATCGTCAGATTTCCGAGCTCGTGATGATGCTTGAGATCATTTCTCGCTCTCACCCCCATAATTTTCGGGTATTTTTTCAAAATGCCACCCATCACCTTGGTTTGCATGCCACATTGTCCATTGCCCATTTTTGACAATCTTTATGTCACCGGATCCAGTATTCCGCACTCATGACGATGCTTGAAACCTTTTCTCGCTCTCACCAATACCTTTTTGTTTGGTATAGTTTTGCCCCTTTTTCGGGCCGAGCAATCACTTTTACGAAAAAGGCACTTAGGGAGTTTCTGCTAAGCTCTTTTCTGACTCCTAAAACAATGAAAAGATCGCCAAGCAAGCTTGCTTCCTTTCATGCTCGCTAAACGTATCTGAAAGGGCGTCTACCTGGTATAAGTTTACCCCTTTTCCAGACCTTGTAGACTAATTACGAAAAAGGAATACTCTAGTTACATCGGCTATAATAGTTCTCCATTTGCATCATTTTATGCTTCTTCGGGCCTTGGAGACTAACTTACGAAAAAGAACACCAATGGAGTCCACTTACCACTTTCAAACTCTCTAAACATGAAAGCAACCTCGAGCAATCACCATCTTGGGCTCGTAAAAACCCACAGGATGGTACTCACAACCACTGCAGAGTCTCCTTATCATTTTCAAACTCCTTAAAAATGAAAACACTCATGAGCACGAACAGTCCTGGGCTCACAAAATCCATAGGATAGTACCATTTCAGAGCACACTTTTATCCCTTATTGGAGATCATTAAAACTATGAAGAAGGACCCAATGGTGCTTCTCGGCGCCACAACAGATCACGTTTACTCACATGGAAGCTTCCCCATTTTGGTCGCCTTTGTTCAGAGTATTCTGCAGTATGTCACCCTGAGAATCCCTCGACAACACCCATCAGCTTGTCCCCCCAGAGTCAATACATACCCTTCAATCCTTAAAAGCTATGATCCCCACACCTACAAGTCAGTTCCCTACGCTTCTAGGTCAACCATGTCATCATGCTCTGAACAAAGGAAGTTTGAGTCCACCCACTCTATGACCCCAGTTACTTCCCATCCCCACAAGTATGTCAGTCCTACCATCAGTACTACCACACTTCAGTTCTACACCTCATGATCCTATCAAGGAAACATCATTGCCTTATTAGTTGCTGGTCTCCCTCTCTCGACAAAAACCAAATTTATTCCAGAGGATAGACCTAGAGGTCCCTGTGTCTTGGACTCATCACCATTTATGATGAGTGCCTACGAATCATTTCGAGAAGAGTCATTAGTGCCTCTCCAAATGGTTGTTTCTTACATGCTCGACTTCAACACCTTGATTGCATCGTTGAGACTCGTACAGGGTATTGGTCCTTCCAGTTATTTGTTGAAGACCCCGGATACCACCTGACTCTTCCACATTTGAGAGTCTACTCATGGAAACAACCAGTTACATTTTTCCTATAGATATCCGGGTTGCACATGGAAAAAGTATTCAGATGTACCCCAATTTTATACTCCCTCGAGTATACAGTTACATATACTCCTCAGAGTTGACTCAGTATCACTGAGTCCCTACAAATGTTGGACACCTTCAGATTCAACGGTTCATCAACCCTTCTGAGACCTTGTTCAGAACGGTTGTCGCTTTATTCCAGTGTATCAGTTATTGTAATCAGTCATGTTATGATCATGAGTACATCCCAAAATAGTGTCCCCTTTGGACCATCATGATGTACCAGCATATTTTTTTAGTATTCTTCAAGTCCCCCTTCTTGGGACTAATTGTTATGTATATGTCTTGATACGGGCATGGGTATGCCCGCCTTGTCCATTATCAGAGATTATTCCTCATTCATATTGAGTCCATGTAATATTTTTTCTTTTTGCAGCTTCCAAGGGCCATGGATCCAGTCTCCAACCAGTCTCTTCTCTTCCCCAAACCCCAGGAAAAAGACAAAAGACAAAAGAACTATAATGTCTATCGGCCATACGATGAGCTCCTACCCTAACACATCAGGGGACAATATGTTAACACCCAAAAAGTGCTCACTAGCTCATTTCCTTATTCACATGACCCATTTGTCCACTTTTCCACCATTTGAGCCTCTAAAGCCATCAAAAGGTCACCAAAAGACCATAATACACCCCTTTTTCCCCTCAAAATGAATATTTTTCCTCAAAATGCATAAAAAACCCTAAAAAAGGGTCCATAATTCCCAAAAATATTAAAAAGAGAATAAAAATATTCAATATATTCAAAAAAGGAAAAAGAAGGGAAAAAGGTACCTAAACCATGTTGGTCAATACCATTGGTTTCCTCAAAACCATAATGGTATTTCCCACCACCAAAAACTATAAAAAGGTGGTAAGGGCTCCTCACTTTCTATCCATCCATCATCCTATCCTCACGCTGTCAAAATCTCTCATGAGACTTTTGGCCATTTTCAGCATCTTGGAGAAGAGACCTTTGGAGCTTGGAGCTACTCACCTTTGGAGTTACTCAACACAAATCCTCACCATTTGAGGTATCTTAATACAAAACATCTATTCTTTTATTTCTTGTTCTTGAATCATTTTTAAATTTGTTTGTTATATGCACATGTTAGTTTAAATTTAGATTTAATTCATAACCGTTTTTGCTTTCAACAATGAAACTGCTATCACATTGTTGATAGGTGCCCATTGACTAAGCTTGGCTGCAAAACCAAGCCAACACCTGCATTTAGTGGATTTGGCATTAATTTCTTTGGTTCTGACCACTACTGCTTTCATCTTGCAAACTTCTTCAGTTATGAGCTCCTGAATCTTGTGGGTCCTTTTTAATATTTCACAAGCTTGCTTGTGAAAAGGACTTATATCGCCAATCTTGCTGTTCACGTGTTCTAACTATTGTTCCATCAATTCCCTGCCATCTTCCAACTTCTCCATATTATCTTTCATATCCTCAATCTACTGAATAGTATCAAACTTTTCGGATTCTAGTTGCAGGTTTTTTCCTTCAAGGTTGTTCTTTTCTGCTTCGAGGGTTCTTCTTTGTATCACTAAAGCTCTCTTTTTAGCTTCTAGATCCTACAATCTTCTGTTTAGTTCTCCCTTCTCTTACACAAAGGTTTCACATTTCTCAACAATCAAATTTGAAAAATTATGTTCTTTGACCAGAGTTTCCTGCAAATGGAGAGCTTTCCTTTTTTCTAATTCTAACTCGTCTGCTAATATGTTGACATTGTCTGTCGTTGCTATAAAAAAGGCCACAGAAATAGATTCTATGAGTTTTTGTGCATGGTGAGTACCTTGCATGCCTGTGGTTTCATGTTTGGTGACAATGTATGGTTGAAAAGGTCTCTTCATTTTAGTCACTGTTTCCTTGACAATGGATTTCCTCTTCTTGTTATAAGTAAACCTGTCACATTGGGACACCGTACTGCTTTTTGATGGTGTAAAAGGGAGAGGTGGGAGGTCTCTTATGGGGATATCTGCATCCATGTCTTGGATGTTTGCACTCTTTGGTTCAACATCCTCCTTCAATTTGTTTTCTTCTTCCACTTTATTTTGTGCTTCCTCTTCCGTAGCCTTTCTTTGAGCTTCTTCTTCTGCCTGTTTGGCAATAGCTTCCAATATGATTCGTTCTTCCACTTGAACTCTTCGAGCTTCTTCCTTTGCTGCTTGGACTCTTTGAGATTCTTCTTCTCAAAGTCCATCCTCTTTTTCTTTGTTTTCCCTTTTATTAGCTTCTCTTTGGATTCTCTCGGCTTCTCCCTTGAGTCTTTACTCTTCTCTAGAGAGAACTTCAACAGCTTCTGTTGTTTCCTTTTCCTGTTGTTGTTCGGCCTCTTTGACAATAGTAGAACTAGAACTGGCTCCACCTTTACCGATTTGGAAAATCCGTAGCTCGGTCATATTACTAACTCCTCTATACACTTCTTCATCTTCATCATAATAATGAAAGTAATCAAAGTGGGCATGAATCTCCTTGCAATGTTCTGCAGCTTTGTCTCGTCTATCATTCCTCTGAAAGATCCTTTCTCCAAAGTGAAAGTCCCTCAGTTCTGCGATAAAATCTTATACTGTTGCAATATTTGAAAACTTATAAGACCTAACATAAAAAGGCAAAGGTCAAAAAGAGGCCTTATTTTCCTTGTACAAGGTACTACCAATTCCATCAAGGAAGACTTCTCTCACTGCTTCCTTGTGGACTACGTAGTTAGTAGCATACCTGGTAAGAATGTATGGGGGTTTAGAGCCTCCATACATTCTTATGTGGGTGCCTTCTGGTGAAGAATAGAAATCACCATAGTTCTCCAGGACTTCCATGGCGTTCTCAGACAAGCAGTTACTTTCTTCATTGGACATCAGCTCATATAAAGGTATGATAAACTCCTCACAAATAAGTTGGTAGTGCCTTTTGTAGTTCTGAGCCCAAAAGAGCTTGTAAGCAGTGTATACTGGGGTGTCGTCCTGGTTCCAGTTACATCCCAACTTTGGAAAGGGACACTTTGCCACAATACAATCTATCAAGTAGGATGGCATGTAAAATTCTGCCTTCTTTACTGCTAACCCTTCTTGTGCAGCAATTATGGCTGATGATAGGTTGTCTGAGAGAATATCTTCCCAGTTAAAAATTGTTCCTCTGAATGCTACATAGTGGATGATGGGGACCCATTGGAGCATATAAACAGTATCATCGGGCCTACCAAATATTTTTCTAAGCATGAGGGCAACCATTCTAAAAGGAGGCCTTAGATTCTGAACCTCGTACTCATCACTCTCCTTCTTCCTGATCTGTTTTCCTGAGATTAGCAACTTTGTGGCCATTTCTAGATTATCCATCTTGATTTGTCCTAGCCATTCATCATGAAGCCGTTGCTGAGCCCGAGGCAGCTTGTAAGCCACTGCAATATAAGATGGATGAAAGGATTGGAAAGCTTCCCCTTTACTGTCCGAAAGAACCCTCGTCGCAACATCCGTGTGCTACAAGATCCATCCAATTACTTCCGAGCATGGGAAAAGCTCTAGGCATGTGGCTGCTTTGGATATGCAGGAGGTTTTGATGTTTCAGTATAGATATTCTTCCTTGAGAAGTGCCTCTGAGATGTCCTAGTCTCTTATCGTATGATATATGTCTCCCCATTTGACTTCTGGGGGAACGCCTGTAGTGCATTTGGTGTCTTCAAATAGAGTTTCTATTCTCATGATAGCTAATCCTGCCTCGGTCGCCTTCAAATTTTTTTTTCCACCCTTAGGAATTTTGACTTAAAAACTGTTCAATAATCATGTAGAGGTGGGCATAAGATAAAATTATAAAGCAACATTGATAATTTAGATTAATATTCTGAGTATAATATCATGGCTTAAGCGCCCATATGAAACAATAATGAAATATTATGATAATCATATATTTCAAAACATAGATGTGGAGCAAAAAAT
Source organism: Larix kaempferi (assembly GCA_027924585.1). Classification (NCBI taxonomy): domain Eukaryota; kingdom Viridiplantae; phylum Streptophyta; class Pinopsida; order Pinales; family Pinaceae; genus Larix; species Larix kaempferi. Next base: position 3,896,128 of record BSBM01001082.1, on the reverse strand, counting down.
GTAGCGGACAGAAACACCAACGATTCTTCCAAAAGGGTAGACAAGACCGTTTTTTACTCCATAACACTGGTGATTTCAGAAATGAGAAAGGCATGCCCGAGGCCCTTTGATAAACTGTGCGATAGGCGATGACAACCCGGTAACTTTGAACGTCTAAGGTTTAGAGAAAAGGGACCGGGATGGACAAGCTAAACAGGATGAGATCGCGGGTTGTTTCATGACTAAGATTAGGGATAACCGCATAGTTCTAATGGAAAATATCACACATCATGACTACGACGTTCATTAATGCAAACAAATAAACTAGAACTCACCATTGCGAACAAAGGTACAGGTTTTGAAGTGCACCAACTTGAGAGATTTAACTGAAATTGAGGATGAAAGCATTGCTACGAAGCTGGCAAGCCTGGAGTATATGTACGCAGTCTAATATGGGATTGAAGAATGGGCACCAACCAATTGAAACAATAAAAAGAACGGATTTCTAACCCTACTTATAACGGGTTGACGCATGCGGGCAATTAATAGGGTGGTTTGAAATTTAAGAAACAGATTTATGGTAGGTACGACCAGAGTCAAATCGGCACGCTCGGTGTTCAATGTGACTGCCAAAAACCGGATGATCTTGGCTAACTCATCCGACAGTTTCGGAAGGGTTTCATGAGTTCTTCCACTGTTGTGGGAAAAATGGATGATTTCATCCGTGAAAGAGACATAAAATTTTGCCTCATGGGTCACTTTTTGGGTGACTTAGGTGAGTCTAGGCACTGTTGCGTATGAACTCGATGAGTGTGGGTGGAAAACTCTGGAAGGATTGGCACATTTCTTCCTAAATGATGAAGTGAAAGACTCAAACAAACCTTCTGTCCATTGCGGCGAAACTCAGTGAGCTTATCCAAAAACGTGTTTCAAAAAAGAGCAAAGCGATCTATTGTTGCAGAAAGACTTGGCGAAATCATCCACCACTGTAGAAGGACTTGATGAGATCCTTTGCTGTTGCGGAAGGACTTGCTGAGTTCAACTGAAAAAGGTTTAACTTACCATGACTTTTAATCATTGTGGCTAAGTTGGCTGAGTTCTTCCTCCATTCCGAAGAAACTCGATGGGTTCTTCCGCCATTGCGAAGAAACTCCATGGGTTCTCCTGCCATTGCGGCACAACAACACGAGTTTTCTTTACTTAGGTAGAAAAACAAAAGTAACTTCAAAAGGAAGAAAACATAAGGCTTTTCTCTAGAAAACTAAGTAAGGCAAGGGTTTAGCTAGCTTTGACTTCTAGGAAAACTTCCATCTTAAAAATAGAGGAGGGGCCCCAATATTTACAAAATTTGGAGGGGGGGTGTTGCAGCAATAACAATCGTGATTCGCTAGTGAACACAGATCTCTGAAACAAACTCATCACTATGTTAGAAAAAATTCCAAAGTGTTGGTTTCATGTGCAACCAAATGCTCTCGTAGTTTAGCTTCTGAGAATGCGGTGATCACTCTTATCATAATGGTGATGAGAGAAAAGGAAACTTTGACTCAGACTTCATAATAAATCTCTAAGGGCCAAAATGAGAGGTTCACTTTAAATTTTATGTCCTTTAGAAACCTATTGATATGTGACTCCACAGGATTGTAAACATATCTCGCAGACATATTCGTTTGTTCCTTATTCCCATGCTATTTTACATCCTTTTGGATGTTTCTTTAATTCACGACTTTTACTGCTTTGAGTCTTCCAGAAATAAGTTTCTTTTGCTTCCAATGATAGATATAGGTTCTTCAATCCAGAATGTCCTTTTGTGTGAGCGAAAGATCTATTTGATTTTTTCATGCTTCACAGATGAAGAAGAACCTTGCTGAGCTAATTTATTTAAACAACTTCTTTGTTTCGAAAGTTTTTTTTTTTTTTTTTTCTCGGCCATGCTTTAATTGAGGCGAGAATTTTTCGAAACCAGACTGCTTGATATAATCCCTTTGTCTTTTACTTGTAGCATGGGATCATTTGAAATACCATACATTTTCAGGACAGGCCTCCTCTCCATGAGTCTACTGTAGTGAGTTTCCTTAGACAGTTATTAATGTGAGAGTGAAAGAGGCCTTGAGATAGTCAGAAAGAAATGCTAAATCTTAGTTATTTGACAGGGGTTATTTCGACCAAGAGGAAAAAAGATCTCTGCATTCCAAGAAACTAATCAGTGAAAGCAAGGTCACACTTATTTGTTTTCCTCTATCAGTAAGTTTCTTCTTCACCAGCTTTTGAGTTTTGCTTGGAGTCTCATCTTTTAACCATTCCAAAATCGAGCTGAGATTTATTTAAACAAAGGACTCAAGCAAGGTAAAAAAAAAAAAAAGCAACAAATCAAGCTAGTTAGCAGACTAAAAGATGATTGTAAATAACTCAAAAACAAAAGAAAAAGGAAACAACTGAGAAAAATAACAAAAACAAAGCTTTATTTATGTACAAAAGTCCAAATAGGACTTATGCGAAATATTGCTTCAAGGCGAGGCTGTTGAGAGGGAGTTTTACCTCCTCTCCTTGCAGGTTTTTCAATTTATAAGTTCACGGGCCAAGCTTTTCGCAGATTTGGTAAGGGCCAAGCCATACGTGTTGAAACTTTGTGTGCATCCCTTTACCATCATGTTGGTGATCCCACTTCAGAACTAAGTCAACTACTTCAAAACTTATCTTTCCGGACTTCTTCTTATCAAACCACCTTTTAAATATGTCTTGGTGATGGTGAAATTGGTCTTTGGCTTCTTGCCGTGACTCTTCGAGTTTTAGGAGGGTATCAATTCTTGATTGAGTGGCTTGACTGCTAGATCCTCGAGAATCTTGGGACAACTTCAAAGACGGGAGTATAATATTCGGGGGGAGAATGGCTTCCTTTCCATAAACCAGGGTGAAAGGAGAAACACCTAAGACATTCTTGGGAGTGACTCAGTCTGCCCATAGAGCATTAGGGAGGGCTGTGTGCCAGCTTCTTTGATTTTCAATTACAGTATTCTTAAGGATGCAGATGAGATTTTTATTGGTGGACTCAGCTAACTCATTTCCTTGAGGATAGTAATTGGCTGAATAATTTAGTTTGATTCCTTTCTCATACATGAATTCATTAATATTCATTGACGAAAAATAAGAAGCATTATCAAAGACTAGAGAAATTGGGACCCCAAACTTGGTTATGATGTTTTCTTCCATGAACTTGATAACTGCATCCTCGTTCGCTTTGCACGGTAGGACAGCTTCGGCCCATCTTGTGAAATAATCCGTAGCAGTTAGAATGTACCAATGCTGTAATTCAGAGTTTGGGTTTATCTCGCCAATAATATCTATGCTCCATTGTTCAAATGGTTCAGAGATGATCACTAGTTGCAAAGGTCCTGCTGCTTTTGGCAATTGTCCGACACTTCTTTGGCACACATCACAATTTCTGGCATAGGCGTGGGCATCCTTGAAAAGGGTGGGCCAATAATACCCAACTCTGAGAATTTTGTGAGTTGTACTTTCTCCAAAATAATGTCCCCCAACGGGGTCATCGTGTAATTCTTTGACCAATTTACTTGCATCTTCTTTCTCCAAACATCTGAGCTATATGCCATCATATTTATTCCTATAGAGTACTCCCTCAATGATTTGATAAGCTGGTGATTTCATATGGAGTGCCCTTCTTTGCTTCAAACTCCAATGCTCTAGCAAATAGCCTAACTGTAAATAGTGTACTAGGTCCCTGTACCGTGACTCAAAACTGTCAAAATTGGACATACGTCGATCATATTCAGCTCGGCTTCATTTCTCCAGTCTAACACTTCATCATCTGGATCTTTAGTAAGTAACTTGCATAAACTTTGACCTTTGATAATAGTGGTTGGCTTGAATTCTAAGTCATACTCTTGAAAAGCAGTAACCCAGTTTCCTCTCCTTTCTCCCAATTCCTTCTGAACGAACAGAGATCTAAGCACAGGATGAGGGACTATGACTTTATTTCTATTTTTAAGAATATATGGCCTGAACTGCTTTACCACTTTGAAAACTACATATCCTTTCTTATCTACCACGGGGTAGTTTAGTTTAGCGCCTTGTAGACCAGTGCTCATAAAATAAATTGGGTATTCATCTCCTTATTCTACCTTTTGAGTGAGCACATCTACGAGAGAGTAATCAAAAGAAAAGGTGTACATGATAAAATCAATTTCAAAATCTGGACTTCTTAAGGAAGGTACATTAGCTATGGCAGCCTTGATTTCTTTAAATGCAACTTTCTCCAAGTCTGTCCATTTGAATTGTACACTCTGCTTTACCTTTTGCTGCAAAGGTTTAACGATCTGAGCAAAATCTAGTACGAAATTTTGAACAAAATTAATGGTTCCCATGAATGATTGCATAGATGTTTTGCTATGGGGCATGGGAATATTGCTAATAGCTTTCACTCTCTCTTGATCTATCAAGATTCCCTCTTTTGAAAAGATGTGAGCCAAGAGCTTGCCTTCAAGAATTGCGAAAACACTTTTCTTGGGGTTCAAAGAAATTCCATACTTCCTGCAGCGATCAAAAATCCGTTTCAAGTGTAACGCATGGTCTTCCCTTTTCTTTGAGAACACTGTCACATCATCTAGGTAAACGACTACACATTGACCGCCCAATCCTTTGAAAGCAATGTCCATGGCTCGTTGAAAAGTATCTCCTGCATTTATCAAGCCAAAAGGCATTCTTTGATATGCAAAGGTTCACCATTTTGTACGAAAAGTGGTTTTGAGCTGGTCCTCTTCTGCTACTAACACTTGGTTATAACCGGAGAAACCATCTAGTAAGGAGAATTGTTCTGATCCTAATACCATCTGCAAAATTTTCTCCATTGGGGGCACAAGATAGTTGTCTTTATTGGAAGCTTTATTTAAGTTCTAGAAATCTACACACAGTCTAATTTCTCCTAATTTATTCTGTACGGGAACTAAATTAGCCACCCATTCAGAATGTCGAACTTTAAAAATAATCTTGGCATCCAACAATTTTTTTAACTCTTTCTGAATTAGGGGCTCGAGTGTCGGATGCATCCTTCTTAATTGTTGCTAAAAAGGTTTGACGCCTTCCTTCATTGGTATTATGTGTTGAATGATGTGGGTATCATATGTTTTCAGATCGTTGTAGGTCCAAGCAAACACATCTTTATATTACTGGAACAATTTGATGAATTTACTTCTTTTGCTCGGCGTACAACACTTACCAAGATTAATATATTTTGGTTCAGCTTTCATGCCCAAATTTATTAATTCATGTTGTGTGGATGAGCTGTGAGTTTTATCATTTACAGGTCTTCTAAACTTGCTCTGTAAGTCAAACAATGCTTCAAGAGTTCTCACTCCTTTAGGCATGAATTTTCCCTTTACAGCATTTTTATTTCATAAATCTGAATCATGTTGTTCTTCATCTACTAGGGCTTCTTGAAAGACATTTTCATTTGTTAAGAAACCGATAATCTGAACATCATCATCAAACACCCTGAGATTTGTAATATTATCCGGAACAGAGGGCCTAAAAATTAATTCAATAGAGCATTTTCTATTAGTGGGCACTAATCTGGAAGCAGAGGTTGCTAACAAATCAGCTGCAGCAGTCTTCAACCTAGGAATAGAATTAATATTGAAAGCATCAAAACATGAAATCAGATCCCAAACCTCAACTTGATAACCTTTTAAGTGCGGTGAAAGGCAGTGAATTGTATTCCTTATTTTCCTGACAACTATTTTTGAATCACCAAAGACTTTCAAGTATTTGACATTCAAACCAATGGCGTTTTTTAATCCATGGATCAGAGCTTCATACTCAACAGTATTATTTGTACATTCGAATTCTAATCTATAAGATAAAAATTGTTTATTTCTATTGGGGTCAATCAAAACACAACTGGCTCTAGATCCTTCTTGAGTTTTGGAGCCATCGAAGTAGAGAGTCCAAAAAGTACTTTCTTTTTTAACTAAGTCAGTGCCATTACTATCTAAGTTAGTAACTAAATTACTATATTACAATCGATATCATCAGCTCATGAAAAGTGAAGGAGATCGGTCTATTTGTTTGAAATATGGCTAACATCTTTTGATTGATAATTTCCGAGTTCGATTTCTAGGAAATAATTTCCCAAAACTGAAGATGAAAAGGTCATAGCTTCATTTTTTTCCTCTAATTGAGTGACATTTTGTTTCATTTGAGATTCTCTCAGTATTTTGATTTGGTTTTTCCTATTCTGACAAGGTAACCACAGGTCAGACCAGTCTGTGGCGAAGTAACCATTTAGTTTCATCGACCAGTCCATACTCAAGATTAAACCATAAGCCTCAGGAATATCGACCACCATTATATCAATAAACTGACATACCCTCAGATCAGCTGACAACCTAATAAGTACGTCTTTCATTTCACCAATAACTTTAATAGCGGTTCTATCTAATTGTATGATTTGAGATGGAGACAGGATAGGCTGTTCATTAATCTTTTTGAAAATAGACAAAGGCATGACATTCAAATTGGCACCAGAGTCTACCAAACAATTATGCACATTATGATTAAATTTTCAAAAGTTAAGAGAAACGACAGAGTATGAGATTTTGATTTCCCACCGATACTGGCTTCATTTATTTATGGGTTTTCTTCAGTGTTTTCAGATGTAGTGCTTGTTATTGGATCAAAGGATTCCAATAGTTTCTTTCTCTACTGGGGCATACTACACATATCGAATATCGAGACATTATCTTTTTCTTTTTTAATATCTTCGATTATGTCATAGCCCATGTCACATTCTTTCAAAACTTTGGGTTGATTTTCTATTTTGTTTGAAGAATTGTTTGGTTGTTTGGGTATTTCTGCGTTTGATTCCTTTGTCATTGTGGGGTTTACTGCTAGAATTGTCTTAGGCAGGGGAGGGATGACAGTTATATGTTGTTTTGGTATTTGATTTGCAGATTTAGCTTTAGGCACATCTACTGTTTGATCCAGCACCGGGCCTTTACTTCTAGTAGTAACATTGATGGATGTTGCTCGAACTTCATCAATGGGATATTCAAAAGACGGTTCTTGGGTAGGAGTCCAGTCCCAAAGGATCATCGCGGTGTCTGGAACGGATTCTTCCCATTCAAGAATTTGTTCTTGCTGAGGGTTTGTCTGCTCATGCATTTTTGCATCTAACATTTGATTCATTACCAAACTCATTGAGTTAATCCACTGTGGACAACTTTTTTTTGAGTGTTGTTCTTGATGAAAGGTACAAAAGTGGTCCATGCCTATTTCATTTAAGTTTAGCACAACAGAATTATTTACCGGTGGGGTTGGTTGTGCATTTTCTTCTCTTTTCTTATAGAAAGGCTTGAAAGGTGGCTTTGAAGAGCTAGTTTCCTTATCTTTCTCTAGATCTATAATTTTATTAGAGAGTTTTTGCATCATTTTTATAACATTTTCTAAATCAGCTGCAGGTTTGTCTTTATCCCTAGTTAACAAAAAAGGTTTTTTAGAGGCTACTAGCTTTGCTTCTAGATCGAGGGCATGTTTGGTAATACTGTTGGCCTCTTCTTCTACCTTCTTGGATTCGTCAAAGTTTTCCATCAAGGTAGCCTTGTTTGTTCTATTGACAAACATTGCTAAAGGGGGTATAAGAGCTGTTGTATAATATTTCACTAAACATTCTTCGGCAGGCTTTGTTGCATCGCTAAAATTATTTAAAAATGTTGTAAATATTTGATTAAACTCTTGAACTTTCTCTTTATTTTCCATTCTCATAGATAACAATTCTTTCATGAGAGTAGCTATAGTTTTCTGATTTCCATATTTCTTCAAAAAACATTTTTCAAAATCCTCCCAGCTTGCTATTGAGCTGGATTGTAGGATGAAGTACCAGGAAGATACTTTGGGTTCAAAAGTATAAGGAAAAAGGTGGCAGACTACATCTTCATGTTCTACATTAAGAAGATTCAAAGCTAAGTAAAAAATTTTAAGATGATCTTCAGCAGAAATTCCTTTCCCAGGATTGTACTTTGGCAAAACCTTTTCTGGATTCTTAGACAAATCATGGAATGGTCCAATTAGATTTAATGCTCCTCTTGCTCTCCATGCGGGCACAACCACGACTCTTGGTGGAGAATGGGGTGGTGTATGCGGTGGAGAATTATGAGGAGTGTGTCGTTGAGTATGTGGTGGAGTGTGTGGTTTATCTTGATTTGTAGGAGTTTCGGGTTGGACTTCATTGAATGGTTCAACGATTTCTTCTAAAGATAAGACCAATAACTCTTCTAGGATCTGAGCTAAGACAGAGTCTCTTGTGTACTAGGTTGATTTTCTAGGAGCCCTTATTCTGGGCAGCAAAGCGACAATAGTTAATCCCCCGAGGCTCCTAATGTAAGATCGAGTGTGTCTTCTGAAATGATGTACTTCTTCAAAGGGGACAACATATAAAGTTTCTTGCTGTTCAGTTTCAGAATTTGGGTTTTCTTGATTTCTTGATTCCAGATCAGAGATGTCTGGGATAGCTGTGCCAAGCGGGTCTTTAGTGGAACTTTTTGTAATGGTAGAAATTCCTTTTCTAGCCATGCACTGGTGGCCCTCCTTCTAGCGCCAAAAACTGTTGATGCCTTGAAAATTGTAGCATCAATCAGTCAGGTATTGTCCTCGGTAAGCAAGCCCAATTAGATCGCTCACCATTTGGTGTGGGGAATCCGTTTGATTAACGGTTCCAGCGACCGTTTAAGATTAAAGATTTTTTTTGCTTTCATCGATTGTGTCGCAATCCATCGTTTATGAATTTTATATTAAAGAATGATATGCAGGTGCTCTAAACTAAATGCATGCACTAAAACAAATCTAATCTAAATTATTTAAGCTAATTTAACCTATCCTTACAAGGAGCAAATCGAAGGTATGAGAAATAGACTGAAAGAAACATCTAAATATTTAACAGATAGCCATTTAATCAGATAAATGCATTTCTAGCGGAATATGAATGATATTAAAGATAAATCTGATTCAATTAAAACATCCCATTACTCATGTAGCAGAGAAATGTTTGCAAAGAAAGTAAAACCATTCATAACAGAAAATTAGTTCACAAAAGCTAGGAAATATCTCACTAACTGTATATGAAAAATACAGAAATAGCTTAGCAATCATCCATCACAAATCCAAACAAAATGCTGCACAGGCTTTCACATGCCAAAATGGTTTTTCTCATTCATGTAGCAGAAGTAGTTCTCATACATATGAAGAGTGTCCTTTCACCTACCAAAAGTCCTTTCTATTTTCCCCTAATCATCTATATATAGATTTACAAAATGCTTCAAAAGTTTCCACCTTTACCTTAACTCCCAAGATTCTTTTAATTTGTCTTGTAGTGTCCAATTTACAAAAAGGGTAAAAATCCCAAAAATAGTACAAGAGGGGAATAGGAAGTAAAATCCAGATGTCCTTTTAATACCTAAAATAGGCAAAATGAAGAAGAGAGCGTGATGGCTTTTAATCATCAAATATAACAAAGATAGATCATCCTTGGGCTGACGCCCCCCGCTTCCTCAAGAGCTTTTGCTACAGTTGGTGTCTTTACTGGAGCTTGCGCCATTGGTGCTGATGATACTTCTGTTGAAACTGATGTCCCTGCTACCACTGCTGATACTTGGTGTGCTTCTGTAGCTTCTACCCTATTTGCTTCTTCTATGTAATTTACCCAAAGACCGGTTTCCCTAATGACATTGTTTGTAGAAAGTGGGAGTGTAAGTTGTAGAGAAACGTCATGCTTGGAGAGATCTTCTTCAAGGTTGATTACCTATGTTGCTGCAATTTGGAAGCTCTCTTCAAGAATATGTGTGTGAACAATAGCTTGGCCAATCCAATGGTGAAGGTCTTCTGCGGTCAATACATCCATCTTCTTCACATAGTCGATTTCTGCATTTAACCCATCCCTTAACTCAGACAAACGAAGAGTCTTGTCCAAAAAGTCTTCCATATTCTGAGGCATTATCATTTGGAAATTTTCTTGGGAAGTTCGTATCTTAAGATATGAACTTCCACATTGTTCAAGGGTGGTCATGGCTACAACGTTCAGCTTTACTACAAAATCTTCGCAAAAAGCCAAAAGGCACACATCTGCTTCAAAACCAGAGATGGATTTAAGATAGAGTCTTGCTGGGAAACCCGACTTTCCTTCTCTCCATGCCATGTGTTTCTTGATGTCTTCACTAATGCGTGCATATTTCCTCCTGCATTTAGTGGTTTTGGCATTAATTTCTTTGGTTCCAACCACTACTACTTTCATCTTGCAAACTTTTTTAGTTATGAGCTCTTGAATCCTATGTGTCCTTTTTAATATTTCACAAGTTTGCTCGTGAAAAGGACTTATATAGTCAACCTTGCTGTTCGTGTGTTCTAACTGTTGTTCCAGCAATTTCCTGACATCTTCCAACTTCTCCATATTCTCTTTTATATCCTCAATCTGCTGAATAGTATCAAACTTTTCAAATTCTAGTTGCAGGTTTTTTCCTTCAAGGTTGTTCTTTTCTAGTTCCAGGGTTCTTATTTGTATCACCAAAGCTCTGTTTTCAGCTTCTAGATGTTGCAATATTCTATTTAGTTCTCCCTTCTCTGACACAAAGATGTCACATTTCTCAACTATCAAATTTGAATAATTCTGTTCTTTGACCAGAGTTTCCTGCAAATGGTGAGCTTTCCTTTTTTCTAGTTATAACTCGTCCACTAATATGTTGGCATTGTATGTTGTTGCTAGAACAAAGGCCATAGAAATAGATGCTACGAGTTTGTGTGCATCCTGAGTACCTTGCATGACTGTGGTTTCATGTTTGGTGACAATGTCTAGTTGAAAAGGTCTCTTAATTCTAGTCACTATTTCCTTGAGAATGGATTTCCTCTTCTTGTTATAAGTAAACCTGTCCCATTGGGACACCCTACTGCTTTTTGATGGCGTAAAAGGGAGAAGCAGGAGGTCTCTTATGCGGATATCTGCATCCATGTCTTGGATGTTTGGGCTCTTTGGTTCATCATCCTCCTCAATTTGTTTTCTTCTTCCGTTTTCTTTTGCGCTTCCTCTTTTGTAGCCTTTCTCTGAGCTTCTTCTTTTGGTTGTTTGGCAATACCTTCCAATCTGATTCATTTCTCCTCTTGGACTCTTCAAGCTTCTTCTTCTCGAATTTTGTCCTCTTTTTCTTTGTTTTCCCTTTTAGCAGCTTCTCTTTGGATTCTCTCGGCTTCTCCCTTGAGTCTTTTCTCTTCTCTAGAGAGAACTTCAGCGGCTTCTACTGTTTCCTTTTCTTGCTACTATGTGGCCTTTTTGACAATAGTTGAGCTAGAACTGGCTCCACCTTTACCGAGTTGGCAAATCCGTAGCTCGGTCATATTGCTAACTCCTCTGTACACTTCTTCATTTTCATCATAATAGTGAGCATAATCAAAGTGGGCATTAATCTCCTTGCAATGTTCCATAGCTTTGCCTCGTCTATCATTCCTCTAAAAGATCCTTTCCCCAAAGTGAAATTCCCTTAGTTCTGTGATAAATTCTTCTACTGTTGCAATCTTTGAAAACTTATAAGACCCAACATAAAGAGGAAAATGTGGGAAAGAGGCCTTCTTTGCCTTGTACAAGGTACTACCAGTTCCATCAAGGAAGACATGTCTCACTGCTTCCTTGTGGACTACGTAGTCACTAGCATACCTGGGTAGAATGTATGGGGGTTTAGAGCCTCCATACATTCTTATGTGGGTGCCTTCTGGTGAAAAATAGAAATCACCATAGTTCTCCAGGACTTCCATGGCATTCTCAGACAAGAAGTTAGGTTCTTCATTGAACATAAGCTCATATAAAGGTATGATAAACTCCTCACAAATGAGTTGGTAGTTCCTTTTGTAGTTCTGAGCCCAAAAGAGCTTGTAAGCGGTGTATACCGGGGTGTCATCTTGGTTCCATTTACATCCCAGCTTTGGAAAGGGACAGTTTGTGACAATACAATCTATCAAGTAGGATGGCATGTAAAATTACACCTTCTTTACTGCTAACCCTTCTTGTGTAGCAATTATGGCTAATGATAGGCTGTCTGAGAGAATATCTTCCCAGTTAAAAATTGTTCCTCTGAACGCTACATAGTTGATGATGGGGACCCATTGGAGCATATAAACAGTACCATTGGGCCTACCAAATATTTTGCTAAGCATGAGGGAAACCATTCTAAAAGGAGGCCTTAGATTATGAACCTCGTACTCATCGCTTTCCTTCTTCCTGATCTGATTTCCTGAGATTAGCAACTTTCTGGCCATTTCTAGATTATCCATCTTGATTTGTCCTAGCCATTCATCATCAAGCCACTGCTGAGCCCGGGGCAGCTTGTAAGCCGCTGCAATATAAGATGGATGAAAGGACGTGAAAGCTTCCCCTTTATTGTCTGAAAGAACCCTCGTCGCAACATCCGTGTTCTGCAGGATCCATCCAATTACTTCTGAGCATGGGAAAAGCTCTGGGCGTGTGGTTGCTTTAGATATGCAAGAGGTTCTGATGTTCTGGTATAGATATTCCTCCTTTATAAGTGCCTCCGAGATGTCCTGGTCTCTTATCATACGATATATGTCTCCCCATTTGACTTCTGGGGGAGCACCTGTAGTGAATTTGGTGTCTTCAAATAGAGTTTCTATTCTTGTGATAGCAAATCCTGGCTCAGTCGCCTTCGACTTTCTTTTGCCACCTTTAGGCATTTTGACTTAAAACCTGTTCAATAATCATGCAGAGGTGGGCATAAGATAAAATTATAAAGCAACATTGATAATTTAGATTAATATTTTAAGTATAATATCATGGCTTAAGCGCACTTACGAAACAATAATGAAATCTTATGATAATCATATATTTCAAAACATAGATGCGGAGCAGAAAACGTAGTGGACTGAAACACCAATGATTCTTCCAAAAGGGCAGACGAGACCGTTTTTGACTCCATGACACTGGGGATTTCAGAAATGAGAAAGGCATGCTCGAGGCCCTTTGATAAACTGTGCAATAGGCGATGATAACCCAGTAACTTTGAACGTATAAGGTTTAGAGAAAAGGGGCCAGGATGAACAAGCTAAATAGGATGAGACTGTGGGTTGATTCATGACTAAGATTAAATATAACCACATAGTTCTAATGGAAAATATCACACATCATGACTATGTTTTTCATTAATGCAAACAAATAAACTAGAACTCACCATTGCGAACAGAGGTACAGGGTTTGAAGTGCACCAACCTGAGAGATTTAACTGAAACTGAGGATGAAAGCGTTGCTGCGAAGCTGGCAAGCCTGGAGTAGATGTACGCAGTCTCAGACGTGATTGAAGAATGGGCACAATCTAATTGAAGTAATAAAAAGAATGGGGGTCTAACCCTACTTTAAACGGGTTGACGTGTGCAGGCAATTAATAGGATGGTTTGAAATTTAAGAAACGGAGTTATGGTAGGTACGACCGAGGTCAAATCGGCATGCTCGGTGTTAAATGTGACCGCCAAAAACCAGACGATCATGGCTAACTCATCCAATAGTTTCGGAAGCGTTTCGCGAGTTCTTCTGCCCTTGCAGGAAAAATGGATGAGTTCATCCGTGAAAGAGACATAAATTTTTTCCGCGCGGGTTGCTTTTCGGGTGACTTAGGTGAGTCTAGGCACCGTTGTGGATGAACTCGATGAGTGTGGCCGGAAGACATCGAAAGGATTGGCGCATTTCTTCCGAAATGATGAAGACTCAAACAAACCTTCCATCAGTTGCGGCAGAACTCAGTGAGCTTATTCGAAAAAGTGTTTCAAAAACAAGCAAAGTGATCCACCATTGTGGAAAGACTTGGCGAAATCATCCGCCACTACGGAAGGAATTGATGAGATCCTCTATCATTGTGGAAGGACTTTTTGAGTTCTACCGAAAAAGATTTTACTTACCATGAATTTTCACCATTGCGGTTGAGTTGGATGAGTTCTTCCGCCATTGCGGAGAAACTCGATGGGTTCTTCCACCATTACGGAGAAACTCGATGGGTTCTTCCGCCATTGAGGCACAAAAATGCGAGTTTTGTTTACTTAGGCAGAAAAACAAAAGTAACTTCAAAAGGAAGAAAACACAAGGATTTTCTCTAGAAAACTAAGGGAAGGGTTCAGCTCGCTTTGACTTCTAGGTAAACTTCCATCTTAAAAATAGAGGACGGGCCCCAATATTTACAATTTTTTTTTGGGGGGGGGTGTTGCAGCAATAATAGAGCTCAAGGACAAGGCCCCACTAGTAAACCTTGTAATATGAATGACTATTTCCTAGTAGTATGGATTTAGTAATAAACTGAGAGACAGAAGGTCACAACGCAACTCTAACGACACATCAATTGAATCCACTAGGGGAGAGAGAGCCCATCGGGTTAAGCAGTCTTGAGGACCTAATATTTTTTATGACAGTTGTCATTTTATGCCAATGGTAAGATGAATAAAAACAAGGAATCTTTCACATAAAAATAATTTCCCTAAAAAGAAACCTATAGATGTCAACCTAAATAAGATCAGTATTAAGGAAAATGGTGATTAAACTCATTGTTAATAAGCGATGACCTAGTGAGATAATTTATGCACGCAATAGCCTAATCATAACTAATATTATGCCCACAAGTCTAAGAGGAACTATTTTACAAAATGCCATTTTTGTACTACTTGAAGACATTGATACACCTATGATATTTATTAATGGTATGGGGACATCCCTAGGAATTGTGTGTAAAGGGAAATATTTGAAGATCTAAAATAAATCAATAAATGGCTTATAAATGCGATGCATTCTAATTCGACCAAGAATAAAATATATCTATATCCAAGAATCATTCAATAATTGTCTTCTAACTAAAGAGAACCACCCATACTTGTTGGCTGGAAAACGTGGGAAATCACCTTGGGGATCCCTTAGATGATTGCCCCCTAAGTTTGACGAGTGGTTCCCTTCTAATCACCACTTGGCAGTCGATCTTCTATTTTTAAGGTCGGTCAATCCCCAGGTGGCCGAGAAACCTCGCCAATGCTGGAGGACTCCCCAAGATAAAGTAGGATTTCAGTGGGTATATGTAGATACAGTCGCAGCAGGGTAGGGGATACTCTCTTGGAAAAAGGGTCTGGTCTTTACAATAGCTTTAGGAAGGAAAGATTTGTGTAGTGGGTCATTGTTAACACCCAAAAAGTGCTCACTAGCTCATTTCCCTATTCCCATGACCCATTTGTCCATTTTTTCCACCATTTGAGCCTCTAAAACCTTCGAAAGGTCACCAAAAGGACCAAAACCCATCTTTTCCCCCTCAAAATATGTAATTTTCCTCAAAAAATACAAAAAACCCTAAAAAAGGGTCCAAAATTCCCAAAAATCAATTAAAAGAGAATAAAAATATAAAATATATTCAAAAAAGGAAAAAGAGGGTGTTGCTAGGGATTTCTCCCAAGCATGTGCAATGGTGCACCTGCTAACTAGTAGTAGCAGTCTCAATAAAATATATATATATATAAATCTTTGTTGAATGTAAAAAAGTAAACAATTTAAACTATAGCATGTGCATGTAAACAAACTAGATTCGAAAGCAGTAAACAGTAAGATCCATTCAAGAGACAAGAAATAAGAAATCTGAGTTTTTCTATTAAGGGAAAGCAATAACTTGCAAAAAAGATACCTCAATGGTGAGGATCAATGAGTTGGGGAAGCTACAATGTCCAGATGCTCCAAGGCTCCAAGGGTCTCTTCTTTTCCAATGCTTCAATGGTTGGGCAAAGCTCAAAGGGATGGGTAAAAGCTCCAAAGGAATTTTGGCAGCATGAGGATAGGATGAATGTGGATGAATAGTGAGGAGCCCCTGTCACTCTTTTATAGTTTTTGGTGAAGGAGAATACCATTTATGGTTTAAGGAAACCAATGGTATTGACCAAAATGGTTTAGGTCTTTTTTTCCCTCTTTTTCCTTTTTTGAATATATTTTATATTTTTATTCCCTTTTAATTGATTTTTGGGATTTTTGGACCCTTTTTGAGGGCTTTTTTGTATTTTTGGAGGAAAATTGAGTATTTTTGAGGGGAAAATGTGGACTTTGGTTCTTT
This sequence comes from Larix kaempferi, assembly GCA_027924585.1. Classification (NCBI taxonomy): domain Eukaryota; kingdom Viridiplantae; phylum Streptophyta; class Pinopsida; order Pinales; family Pinaceae; genus Larix; species Larix kaempferi. The sequence continues at coordinate 3,880,028 of BSBM01001082.1, read as the reverse complement.
TGGTGACCTCTTGAGGGTTTTATAGGCTCAAGTGGTGGAAAAAGTGGACAAATGGGTCATGAGAATAGGGAAATGAGCTAGTGAGCAATTTTTGGGTATTAATAGATTGCCCCGTGATGTGTGAGGGCAGGAGCTCATCCTATGGCCAATAGACATCATAGTTCTTTTGTCTTTTTCCTGGGGTTTGGAGGAGAGAAGAGACCGTTTGGAGATTGGAACACTAGACCCATGCAAACTGCACAAACTAAAAAATACATGGCCTCAAAATGAATCAGGAATAATATCTGATAAAGGATGAGGCGGGCATACCCATGCTCTTATCAAGACATATAAATAACAATGAGGCTCAAGAAGGGGGCCTGAATAATACATATAAACCTGCAGTGTACATCTCAATTGTCCAGAGGGGACATAATGTTGGGACATACTTCATGGTCGTACCATGACTGATCTGAAAAACTGATACACTAGAAAAAAGAAACAACCGTTCTGAATGATGTGTTGGAAAGGCTGTTGAATTGCTGGATTTGAATGTGTTCTCAAAGAAGTAACAAATGGGGTAGTTCTAAATACTGTCGCCGAGTGCAGCCGGATATCTATAGGAATATGTAACTGGTTAATTCCTCAAGTACACTTACAAATGCATTAGAGTCGGGTGACATCCGGGGTCTTCAACATATAACTGAAAGGACCAATGCTCTGTACGAATCTCAATGATGCAATCAAGGTGTTGACGTCGAGCATGTGAGAAGCAATCATTTGGAGAGGCACTAATGACTCCTTTCAAAATGATCCGTAGGCACTCACCATTGATGGTGATGATTCCAAGTTACAGGTACCTCTGGGTCTATCCTCTGCAATAGATTGGTTGGCGTCGACAGAGGGAGAACTTGCAACTATCAAAGCAATGATGTTTCTTTGATAGGAGTGTGAGGTGTACAACCAAAGTGTGATAGTACTGATGATCGAACTGACATACTGTGGGAATGGGAAATAACTTGGGTCATAGAGTGGGGGGACTCAAACTTCCTTTGTTCAGAGCATGATGACATGGTTGACCTAGTAGAATATGAAACTAACTTTGGGGTTCATAGCTTTAAGGGGTCAGGGTTATGTACTGCAATGGGAGAGACTCGGGAGGGAAAAATGATGCATGGTATTGGGAAACTCTGAAGGTGGCATATCACAGAATGCTCTGAACAAAGGTGACCAAAATGGGGAAGCTTCCATGATAGTGTGACTAGACATGATCTGTTGTGGCACTGAAAAGGCACCGTTGGGCCCTTCTTAATTTTTTAAGGAACTCCAAGAGGGGACAAAAGTATGCTCGATAGTGGTACTGTCGTGTGGATTTGTACAAGCCCATGACAGTTCATGCTCATGGTTGCTTTCAGTTTGAGAGAGTCTGTAAGTAGTAAGTAGACTAAAATGGTGTTCTTTTCCATGTGTTAGTCTCCAAGGCCCGAAAAAGCATAAAATAATGCAGATGGAGAACTCTTCTAGCCGATGTGACCAGAGTATTCCTTTTTCATAATTAGTCCACAAGGTCCGGAAAAGGGTTAAACTTATACCAGGTAGACGCCCTTTCATATACATTTAATGAGCATGAAAGGAAGTAAGATTGCTTGGCGATCTTTTCATTGTTTTAGGAGTCAAAAAAGATCTTAACAGAAACTCCCTAAGTTCCTTTTTTGTAAAGGAATTGATCAGCCCGAAAAAGGGATAAAATTATGCTGAACAAAGTGGTGGGGAGGCAAGGAGGAAGTGTTCGGTCAAGGGACAAGTATGGGAACGAAGAATTGAGATAGGGGGGAACACTGATGGGGCCTCCTTATGGGTTGATGATAGAAAAACAACGTTCTAATTGTAGTATGGATGGAGTGGAGGTCTCATGGATAAGTTGTGATGCAAAAACTGTAAAAACTTGACAGTGGCCAATGTGGCATGCAAATCGAGGTGATGAGGGGCATGTGAAAAAGTGCCAAAAAAATCTGGGGGTGAGAGTGAAAAATGATCTCTAGCATCATCACGAGCATGGAAAACTGAATTCGGTGACATAAAGAATGTCGAAAATAGACAACGGCCGATCTAGCACGCAAACTGAAGAGACAATGGGCATGTGAAAGATGCTTGAAAATTCTGGTGGCGAGAGTGAGAAATGATCTCAAGCATCATCACAAGAGTGGAAAAATGAATTCGGTGATATAAAGAAAGTAAAAAATGGAGAACGACCGATATGGCACACAAACCGAGGCGACAATGGGCGTGTGAAAGATGCCCAAAAATTCTAGTGGTGAGAGTGATAAATGATCTCTAGTATCATCACAAATGCGGAAAATTGAATCTGGCGTTATAAAGAATGTCAAAAACGGAAAATGATCGATGTGGCGCACAAACCGAAGTGACGACGGCCATGTGAAAGATGCCCTGAAAATTTTGGTGGTGAGAGCGAGAAATGATCTCAAGCGTCATCACGAGCGCGGAAAATTAAATCCAATGAAATAAAGAAAGTCAAAAATGGAGAATGGTCGATGTGGCACGCAAACCGAAGCGATGACGGGAATGAAAACGATGCTCAAAAATGGATTTGCTAAAAATGGAAAATTGACTTAACCATTGTGGAGTGTTCGCTATACTGATTCCAACGGTTTGAGAAATGGACGTCGTATGCCTCCGGAATGGCGGATTGAAAAATGGTAAAATTACTATAAAAGGGGGTGGACCCAATGTGACAAGTGTCATTTTCATCGTCAAGTTTGACAGAGCATTTTGATTGGTCAGATCATTTTCATCTTTTTTGGGAGATTTGATCATCAACTTTTCATTCCACGAGTTTCAGGTAAGCCTATGAACCTTAGCCTGTCATTTTATTTACTTTTAAGGGTTTTCAGGGTCTCGGAATTGGAAGATATTCCACGTTGGCTTGCCAACGTGGAATATCGCGGCTTTTGGGGTTTTTTGCACGATGTGCATCACGACTTCGTAGCAAAAAGCCGTGATGCGCATCGGGGCTAAGGGCCAAAAAGCCATGATGTTCATCGTGACAGTGGACCACACTGCCATGATGTGCATCGCGGTTGTGTGTGCTTACAGCCGTGATGTGCATCGCGGCCGATGGCCTCAAATTCACGATGCACATTGTGGCTAAGGGATTCAAAGCCATGATGGGGATCGTGGCTAAGAGCTCTGGGGTCACGATGTGGATCACTGGGTTGGGGAAAAAATAATTTGGTTATGTTTTTTCTAAAATATTTCTTGTGCTTGGCTTGGAAGGATGCAAAGGAGGTCGCAGGCATCGTGGCGGGAGAGGGAAATTGATGAGGAGTTGATGCTGAGTATTCAGGTGAGTCCACATGTACGAGCAGCGCTAGCTTTTCGTGGACTGCTGAAGTTCTCCCAGATCCCCCTTATGCATTTAGTAAAATTGTTACTGAACAAGCTTATTGACTTTTGGGATCCTATTAGCGCAATGCCAGCCGACAGGGGTCCCACACACCGTCGACACATACCGCAATCTTCCTGAGCACTGGCCTAGATAGGTTTTATCCCGCCCAGCAACACCTGCAGAGCAGATGAGGTCTCACTCGAGGCATCCAGGAAGAGCAGACGGAACCATGTTTCCGCTGAATGGAGGAGGATGGTTGGAGATAATGATACTTAAACTTATTGTAACACAGCAACAAGGATTCTTAAGAATTCAATACAGTATTAAAGTGACATTCAATCGATACATTCATCATTACAGCAACAGTAATTGTGTCGCAAATATCGCATCAAAGAAACATAACATTATTCGTATACTGCAATATCACATAACTGAATGAATTGAACATAGGGATTGCACCAAAATAGCTTCATCATATTATCATTGTCAACCCAAATACAATGCCTCTGCAAAAACTAGATCTCCGTAATGACTCTTGACATCAAAACATACCCGAAAAACATACAACATCAAAGCTTCGCATTCCTCTCCAGTGGATTCTATTGTATGCCAATTCTCTCCAAAATTGTGTGTTCAACCCTTACAATTCTTATCTATATATAGGGTTCTGCCTTACAACTCTTGTCCACTTACTACTGACTTCCTAAATAACACTATGGACAAAAACAACCAAAAACCCGCATTATGCGATATAATGGACTCAACATTTACATAATATGTGGTCCAAACAGCCCAAAACCCGCATTCTGCGGTACAATTGACCCAAAATGCATAACTAATCTTCTGCTGATCGCCATCCACGTCATCTTCTCGTCATTCACGCCATCTTCTGCCTTGTCGCAGCATCGAAGACGCTGCGATAGCACTCTACCAAACCGCCTGCCAATAGGCCCCCAACACAATCTTGTGGCTCACCCTTGAGCCACGTTAGCAAGACATAGTGTATTCCGTCGTTTTTACCTTGAAGTCCTCATACGACTGTTCAACTCGCCGCACCACCTCCTTGGCTTCCGTAGCCACTGCTTGACTGTCAACCACGTCATCTGCAGATGGGTGATCTGTAAGCTTGTCCATGACCTACTATCAACACTTCTGCACTGCCTACAGAGCTTCACTAGCTTGCATCATAAATTTGCCGCCAGTGTCCTGGAACTCTTCTAACTGGGTTGCGCGTGCCATCTATCGCTCATCTGCCTTGGCGACACGGTGTTGCAAGTCTTTTAGCTCTTGAGACTTAGCAACTTGCTCCAGTGGTGGCATTGTTTGCATTGCAGCTTTTAATGTGGCCAACTATCCCTCTGCTTTCTGCTGGTACTTAGTCAGCTGCTCAACCTGCTCATCTTGGATAATGCAGCCCTAGAATTGTACCATTTTGGCCATGAGGCTAGTTTCCTGTGTTTCCATCTCCTCCATCTGAGTGGCAAATTACTCAATTTCCCTTCTTCTTTCATCTACTTCAACCTGAGGCATACCCGGTTTCATCTGGGCCTTCAACTCGTGATTCTCCTGCCGCAATTGAATAATGGTAGCCCCCAGTCCGTGCACTTGGTGGAGCACATCTACCTCTTCACTGGGCTCTGGTACATGTTGATAAGCTTCCGCGATCGCTCAGTCAACCCGTACTTTGTTGTCCCACATACGAGCCTTCTCCTCAATAAGGAAATCTTGTTCCTTTTTCAGGCCTTCGATTTCGCGAGCCTTCTCAACCCATGCTTCCTTGATGTGTGCTTCGAGGTCATCCACGGCCTACCGTGCAGAAGTAGCCTTGGCAGTCAATTCTTCGATAGTGCGCTGCGCATCGGCCTCGCTTGCTTGCAGTCAGACAGACATACCGCTGATCTGCCATAGTCGGTCTGTCGTTTCCGTGCTAGTAGTAGATTGCAGAGTGGTCAATCATTCCGTGGGCAAGGAATTCACATTAATGGCCACTGTTTTCAGCTATTGCAGCAACGTGGTTACTTCCACATCGTCGGTCATAATTGCAGTCGAGGGAATCTTCACATTCTTGACCCACGACTTAGTGCTGATTGTGTCAAAGGTTGATGCTTTTGCTTCCTTTGGTGCCTTGCCGGAAACCATGTCATACAAATATTCTATCCGAGCGGTGATCGCATGGAATCCTTCATCTGCTTTCCTTTCCATCTTGTCTGCTACCATAGAGGATGCAGTATTGAGCGCTGTGACCAGGCGGACCAACTCTACCTTGGTGGGAAATGACAATCTACTGATCGTTGCACGCTCCTGATACCTTTTCGAGCGGTTCTCTTCAAACTCCTGGTCACTATCATCTAAGATCATTTTTGTCGATTGGTGCCCTGATTTACGGTGACTCTGCTCGTCCTATGCCGATGCTCGATCATCTGGGCCCAACATCGGGCCACCGGCTTCTATCTCTGCTAAACTCATGGGTTGTCGCCATTCCTCCGGCCACTCGTTCATAGTAGCCTCCAAATATTCAGACATCACCTTGTACGATGTCTACAACCATTTTCGATCAGGATCATGGTGGACTTGGAGATGTATGGTATGTGGTTGAATTGCAAATGCCATGATAGGTTTGAACCATGCGACAGTTTCTTAAGAGATTCGTGGGACCTGTGTTGCCGTGGCACAAAGCATCTCCCAATACAACCAAAACTGCAATTGGTAATCCCGGAGTCTATTGGGCTCCCTTACATACTATAGGTTTTGATATTGTGCCCCCCATCTTTCTACTGTAGCCGGACAGTCCATGCCCTGGTACATGCCAGTCTCTTTCCATGCGACGAAGGCAATCAATAGCAACAACCAACTGTATGTGAAGGCACCCTTTCCTGATTGGACTGCCACAGCATCCTCCATCAATTGATTCAAGAGATATAGCAACCACATCATTTGGACCCCTTCTGAACATTGTTCTACGCATGCAATAATCAAGTGGTACTCACGGGAATTAAGATCCTATCCTGCAAGGTGGTCCCACGCCCATCCGTTTCTAAGCCGTATTTTTGTGCCAACTGTAGCGCTCGCTTCTTGTCATTTTCATTTCCTTGGATGAACTGCGCTGGATCAAATCCATTCTTAGGCAGGCCGGTAATATATGAAATTAAGTCGACAGTGACTGGGACTTTTTTGTCTAGCCACAATGACTCACCATGCAAACATGTAAGGAGATGCTTCACGTACGCATTCACTTCTGTCAGTCACCCAAAATGTGGCATGTTAACAAGCCCTAGCAAGCCAACCTGCTTCAATCCTCGTGCCCAGTCGTTTGCAGTCAGTGTTGGGGAAAGGCGTGTCTCTGGCACATATGGGGCAAATGCAATGTCAGGGTAGGCCACCATATCATGGTCATCATAGCGCAAGCATCTCCATTCCAACCGGGACCGCTGACATCTTCACACCATAATTCTGTCTTGGGTTTATCTTGCGTGGGGTGGCATCTGGTCGAATGGGAGGGATATACCCAAGGATGTCACCAGCTGACAGTCCCGCCCATGGGGAAGACTCATGAATGGGGCGACTGCCTGCAGTGGAGGATCGAAGCACCCTCTTACTATGCGGGGACTCAGAGTGCTGACCTCCCCGTCGCTTCTTAACGACGATAGATGCTCCCACCGGCATATTGGCAACTTTGGCTCGAAGATCAACAGCTCCAAATGATGCAACTTCTTGTTCAACAACCACTAGGATGAATGGAGACTCCACTTTACTGCTAATTTCAACTATCTCCAGTTCGCCTAGCATACCTCTCAGCACCTCGTTATATGCTTAGCAGCAACTTACTCAATTCAGAACTGCACTCTACAACAACGCTTCTCAATTGATTTCTCGATGTCTTCCGACCAATTCTGACCCATTTTTATAGCATCCAACCAAATCCGCCGTCGATATTGTCCATCGATCGGCTTGATCCGCCATTAATGCCCATCATTCGAACGAGCGATCTTAATTAACTATCTTAACTTTTGGCATTTATTGTTGATTTGACCTGGTTGCAAGACTGCCATGTGTCTCCAACTGCTCCAAACTTGCAGCAGAAGCCTCCCTGCTTCCGCGTTTCATCCATGGTGGTGCGACATCCTGCCACCAGTCAATAACCTTCTCTCTTTTCTTTTTTTTCCAATGTGACTTAGTCATCGTGGTATTCCAAGTCCGACTGATAGGGCTTCAACCTATGACCAGTCACCAGTTTTGGGAGCATCGCCCCATCCAGCTGTTGAAGTTGAACTGCACCCCCTGAAGTAATACTACTGATGCAATACGGACCAAGCCAATGCATTTGCAACTTTCCTGGATGTTTCATAAACTTGCTATCGTACAACAGCACCAAGTCACCCTGCTGAAACTATTTTTTTTATGTGTTGATCATGCCATGCTTTCTGGCAATCCTTCTCAACCCTCTGGTGGAACCCAGTTATAAAACAATCTTCCTCCAACTACACCAACTGCTCTAGATATTCATCTAGTGCCACTACATCATCCAGTCCTGTTGCGGCTATGATGTGCAGACTTAGGACAATATACTCCATGGGCATAGTTGCTTCTTGTCCATACACCAGCTTAAATGGTGTCTGCCCTGTCAGCCGTTTACATGTGGTGCAATAATCCCACAATACTACTGAGATTTTGAGATCCCAGTCATCGCGGTTCACGTTACACACCTTTGTCAGCGCCTGCTCCAACACCTTATTGAAAGCCTCCACTGTGCCATTTGCCTACGGATGATAGGGTGTACTCTTCTTATGCTGTATCTGCAACTCCTACGTCAATGCGCTGATGGTGCAATTAAGAAAGTGGTTTTCTTGATCACTCAATAATATCTTGGGGCAGCCAAAGCGAGTGACAATGTGGTCAAAGAGAAACCACGTAGCTGTGGCTGCGGAGCAATCAATGACTGGTACATCTTCTTCCCATCGATTCAACTACCTTATCGCGGTGATAATATAGCGTGCACCCATGCACTTCCTTGGTGGATTGACAGGTCCTACAAAATCCACTGCCCATTTATCAAACGGCTGTAATGTCAACTGGGGCATCAACGGCATCTCATCGTGTCGGGACGGCTTTCTAGTTCGCTGACAGACATCACACAACCGCGCATATTCCGTCTCATCATTATGTAGTGTAGGCCACCATATCCCAGCATGCAGCACTTTCCTAGCGGTCACCCTACTGCCATAGTTTCCTCTGGCTACTCCTCCATACGCTTATACTAATGTTTGTGCTTGCTCATGCGGCAAAACACATCTACGCAATACCTCATAGGTGTTGAGATATTGTAACTTCAAAGAATATTATATTTGTACTTTATTATTCCGGAGATGTTTCATTCCTCCGTGAAGATCTTATTGTATATCCGGAGATGTTTATTCCTCCGTCGGAATGTGGTAACTCGGGTTATTAGACTTCCCTAGTGGGGGTCAGCCCTGTATGTGTTATGTGGGTCAAAGGGTTATTAGACCACCCTAGAAGGGTCATCCCAGTCAGTTGTAGTGGGGTATTTAACCCATTGGTTAAATACGAGCCTACGTGTACCTGTGTAAAATACATGTCAGTGTAGTGTATAAATAGAGGAGGTGTGTTCCTCATTATACACATTCACTCACTTGAGGATAGCGCACTTGTGGAGGAGAGGTCTGCAATTATGGAGGAGGAGATCATGTCTCAGGGTTTTATCTTTGTATATTGCTGGTCATCTATATTGAGGAAGCTTTGCTGGGTTTTCTACCCCATGAGGGTTTCCCAGGATAAATCTCTGTCTCTTGTGTTTATGCTGTGCTTGTTGTTTCTTCAGTGATCCTGTATATGCTATTATTGTGAAATGGAATGTAATGCTGCTATTTTATGTCTTAGCATATTGAATTTTACCATGGTATCAGAGCTAACCTGAAGGAAGACGAGGTATGGCACTAAAGACACTTGCTTTACTTACGACAATTTGAAGGTTAGGGTTTTACATAGCAAAAACCAGTCATCGTAGCACTTTCGCTATAAATCCGTTTTGGAGAAGTTTTCGGATCTGAAATTGTTACAGGACGAAGCTAAAACCTCCAGGTACCTTGTGTCCAAAGGACAACTTCTAATTCGTTGTACTTTGTGATTTATGATATGTACAATATAGGGTTTCTGCCTCTTCCAGATCTGAGTCAAAATCAGGTGACCTTGGGAAAAAGGTCATAACTTGGGCTAGGAAGCTCCAAATGAAATTTCGTGAAAAGTGACAGGTAGTACACAGATTGTAATATCTCAGAAAACCTTTTCAGAGGCCGAAGTTGAACCAGGGACACGTGGCACGCCGTACAAGTTCGCTCTCTTGTATTATCCCATAAAGAGGTCACGTTGCGACACTTGGCATAACTCTCTCTCAGAGAATCCAATTGAGGTAAGACCTATCAGGATGGAAAGATAACAGGCCGAGCTATCTCAGAAAACGTTTTCAGAGGCCGAAGGTCAAACAGTGACACGTGGCACGCCGTACAAGTTCGCTCTCCTGTATTTTCCCAAAACAGGTCACGTTGCGACATTTAGCTTAACTCTCTCTCAGAACATCCAATTGAGGTCAGACCTGTCGGGATGGAAAGCTAACAGGTCAAGCTATCTCAGAAAAAAATTTTAGACCCTTTGGATCAAAATATTCGGAGTTACACCAGAAACAATCAGGTACATATTTCTATCAAAACAGAATTATTTTTTGGTACCTTCATTCATGGCTTCCGGAATTTAGGGCTTTGAAGAAAGTTGGATTTTTTGTAATCGAAGACCACGGCTGGATGCTACTCATCAAAATAGAAATTTAGAGACCAATATCAGAATTTTTGGTTGGGCAGAAGGCCTGGCTTGATTAGACCCTAGTTCGGGACTTTGATCAGAAAAGCGGAAAATTAGGGCTTCTGTAAAAATGGGAATTTTTGAAATCTGTGACCACGGCTGGAAGCTCCTCAGAAAAAAAAAAAATAGAAGCTTAGAGCTTTGGATCAAACTTTTTGATGGGGCAAAAGAGTGGGCTTCATCAAACCCCAGTTCAGGGTCACGTCCAGTGAATCCGAAAGTTTCAAAGGCAAAATTGAGGAGTAAAACTTTGCAGTTTTCAAATTCTAAATATATCAGTTTGATCAGCTCATCAAGACGCATATTTCTATCCTTTCGGAAGTTTGAAATTCAAAGTTTGAATTTTTGGGGTTTCTCTGACAAACCCATATCCAGCTCCAGGTCCAGTTCTTGCAAATCAAGTGGATAGGGTTAATCCTAGAAGAAGATGGATTGGTCACCTGCATAAGTGAAGGAGTTCCTATTTCAGAGGGAGATGAGGCTAAGACTTTACATAAGGAGATTACAAGCATGACTCATCGAGGTATGTTTTGATATTTGTTCATGATTAAGTTTATGATATGTTTGTCTTCATGTTATTACGGTTAGTACAATCTTGATTTTAGATTTGTTGTATCACCTTAACAAAATTATGAATGCATGATAGAAGATATTCATTGGTTAGGGTGTTGACACTTATGATTGTACTAATGCATTATGATGTTGTGTGAGGTTGATGTTGTCCGCTAACAAGATACAGGTACATCACAAAAGACAAATCAGGTTCCATGACCATGAAAACATGAAGACAAAGACTCATCCACAATCTTTGTTCTACTTACGAGGTATGTATGACTTTGTTATATTATGCTTAACCTATGAGACATGCAGGTTCTAACTCAGGATCTCTAAATCATTGAAGAGATTGTTTAGGTATGTTGTACATAACCAAGTAGGTATACTAATCCAGGTATGTTTCCCATGAATCTTACCTTGTGTTAGGATCCCCTATATAAGTATACTTGGAATGATTGGTTATGCTTATTCATAAAGTTAGTAATCAAAGGATTATGCATATTATATCTTTTATCTTGATTGATGATATGCATGAGAAAAAGAAGACTTTCCTGAAATCTTGAATACTAATGTTTATTAACTATAATCATGACTATACATTTTCAAGATTATTTAGTACTATAATGTTTTGATAGCATTTAGAATATACTAATGAGTATATGTTTGTGTATGAGATCATGAGGATGACTCTTGAGCATGCACAGTGGTACAGAATGAATAGAAATTCAAAAGACATACAGAAGATCAAGCGGGAGGAAACCACACAAACATAAAAGATAAGTATTTGAGTTGTTATTTGAAATAGTAATAATATTGCCTATAATAGGTTGTATGCATACTTGTATTCCCATAATATATAATGCTGAGTGTAAACATTCATAGAGCATTGAACAGTATACTACTAATGTGCATATGATTGACAAGTTGGACAAACATTCCATTGTTGCTTGTCTAGAAAGAAACCTCTTTGCTGACATGCCGAGAGCTGTGCACACTCTTGATAGTATCTGGTAGAGATGGAAGGCATCTAGATAGCCACTGTATGCATACAGGATATGGGAAAGTGTTGTGCCAAAGTATTGGTCAAGATAGTTGCATAACTATGTAAATGATATCTGTATGCATAATAGGTTATCATGTCAATATGATTTGATGATTATGAAGTATTACTAATCCTGTACTTAATTTTGATTTGTAGGAAAGATCATGATGAATGATGAACACTGAACAAGCAATGGATGTTCAACAAAGATTTACAAATCAAATGATAGAAGGCTTGTGGCTAGAAGATTCTCTTAGAAAAGAGAAAGAGAATCATGATGAGATGTTTGTTCCAATTGGATAGATAAAACCATTCTCTTAATGGTGTAATCAAAGAAGAAGTGTGATTTAGGTTCTGTATGGGTACCCAGGATCGATAATCAATTGATGAGCTTAATGATCACCACGAGTGATGTGGATCTCAACCTTTGCTACAAGGTTGAATATGGTTTTTATACATAGATGACATGGATGCAAGAAGGAACTCACCACAGAGTTCGAATAATATTGAGGCTCATATCAGTAGACCCATCTATCGAGAGATGGCACAGATAGATATGCAGAAAATCATTCAATGCAGAGTGTGAATGATGTTCAATCACAAAGGGAGAATTGACAGTTTCTTAATAAGCTTGGGCTTTACCAAAAGTAAAGTTGTTTCTAACCTTTACCTTAAGGCTATGGATCATACTATTATTATAATATCTTTCTTATAGGGAATGAGAAACAGATCATGAAAAGAAAGAAGAAGATGGTTGCAGAAATGAAAAATGAAAGATCTCAGATTGATGCATTACTTCCTAAGTCTGGAAGTATGGTAAGGCTTAGAAGGAATCTTTCTCAACTAGGGAAAGTGTGCTGAGAAATATTAAAAGGAATTGATGTGTTGGAATGGCCACTCTCATGAATTCCAACTTGAAGTTCTTAGCAGATGACTCATTAGAGTTAGTGGATATAACTCTGAACAGACAAATTATTGGGTCTTTGATATATATAACATATACTAGGTTAGATATATGCTTTGTTATGAACACCTTGAGTCAGTATCTAGTGGAAACTAGATGTGCTTACCTGATAGTTGCAAAGCATGTGATGAGGCACATAAAGGACACGATAGAATTTGATCTATGCTATCTTGAAGATCATGACTTCAGATGGCTATTCAGATTCTGATTGGGCAGGAAGTGTTTCAGACAGGAAGAACACATCGAGAGGATGTTATTGTCTGGGATTAGCCATGATCTTGTGGTTTAGCTGGAAGCAGTCTAGTGTGGCTCTCAGCACAAACGGAATATATGGCTGTTTGCTTTGCTAGTTGTGAAGAAGTTTGGCTTCAGGATTGTTTGACTTAGAGATAGAACCAACTGTGATCCTATGTGACAAATAGAGTTGTATCAAGATGACATAGAATCTAGTGTTCCATGATAAGTCAAAGAAGATAGGGATCTAACAAGATTTGATGCAGGAAGGAACTATAAAGTTTGAATTTGTAACAGGTTACCAATGTACTAACCAAACCTTTGTCTTGAGTGAAATTTGAATACTTCCGAGACAAGCTTGGTGTAGTTCAAAAGGACCCTCCTCGAAAGGGGGAGTAGTATAGTCACTGATGATGAGATTGTCTCATCATACAACAAGGTCGATGTTGAGGTAACCTGTTCTCTACACCTAGATACTTAGAAATATTTAGATTTAGGACTCTTATACTTAGAATACTTAGTTTTACTTTTACATGCTTTTGATGTTAGATGTATTAGTAAGAATACATACTTTTGATGACACATGTATTGATTAATGTACTTGTATGGTTGAGGATACTTGTACTTGTATTGATGAGAATACATGTGGGGATTGTATCATCCTTGAACACATGTTCTAAAGAGAGCCGTAGACGTGAGGTCTCCGAGAATGAAGTCCTTAGAGGACAGTTGAGGGGATTGGATCATCCCTGGACTTTCAGTCCTAAAGAGAGCCGTAGACGTGAGGTCTCCGAGAATGAAGTCCTTAGAGGACAGTTGAGGGGATTGGATCATCCCTGGACTTTCAGTCCTAAAGTGAGCCGTAGACGTGAGGTCTCCGAGAATGAAGTCCTTAGAGGACAGTTGAGGGGATTGGATCATCCCTGGACTTTCAGTCCTAAAGAGAGTCGTAGACGTGAGGTCTCTGAGAATGAAGTCCTTAGAGGACAGTTGAGGGGATTGGATCATCCCTGGACTTTCAGTCCTAAAGAGAGCCGTAGACGTGAGGTCTCCGAGAATAAAGTGATGGGGATTGCATCATCCCGGAACTGCTAAGTTCAAAATGTACGTGATGGGGATTGCATCATCCCGGAACTGATAGTTCAAAATGTACGTGATGGGGATTGCATCATCCCGGAACTGATAGTTCAAAATGTACGTGATGGGGATTGCATCATCCCGGAAGTGATAGTTCAAAATGTACGTGATGGGGATTGCATCATCCCGGAACTGATAGTTCAAAATGTACGTGATGGGGATTGCATCATCCCGGAACTGATAGTTCAAAATGTACGTGATGGGGATTGCATCATCCCAGAACTGATAGTTCAAAATGTACGTGATGGGGATTGCATCATCCCGGAACTGATAGTTCAAAATGTACGTGATGGGGATTGCATCATCCCGGAACTGATAGTTCAAAATGTACGTGATAGGGATTGCATCATCCCGGAACTGCTAGTTCAAAATGTACGTGATGGGGATTGTATCATCCCCGGATTTCGGTCCCTGAATTGATCCGTAGACGAATGGTCTCCGAGAAAGTGATTGTATTGATGATGTGGTTACTTGTATCGGTAGGATACTTGTATTGATGATGTGGTTACTTGTATCGGTAGGATACTTGTATTGATGATGTGGTTACTTGTATCGGTAGGATACTTGTATTGATGATGTGGTTACTTGTATCGGTAGGATACTTGTATTGATGATGTGGTTACTTGTATCGGTAGGATACTTGTATTGATGATGTGGTTACTTGTATCGGTAGGATACTTGTATTGATGATGTGATCACTTGTATCGGTATGGATACTTGTATTGATGATGTGGTTACTTGTATCAGTATGGATACTTGTATTGATGATGTGGTTACTTGTATCGGTAGGATACTTGTATTGATGATGTGATTACTTGTATCGGTATGGATACTTGTATTGATGATGTGGTTACTTGTATCGGTAAGGATATTTGTATTGATGATGTGGTTACTTGTATTGGCATGAATACTTGTACTGATGATCGTGTGATGACGATGCTGATGATCGTGAGATGACGATGACGATGCTGATGATCGTGTGATAACAATGTTGATGATCGTAAGATGACGATGCTGATGATCGTGTGATGACGATGCTGATGATCGTGTGATAACGATGCTGATGATCGTGTGATGAGGATGCTGATGATCGTGTGATGACGATGCTGATGATCGTGAGATGACGATGCTGATGATCGTGTGATGACAATGCTGATGATCGTGTGATGACAATGCTGATGATCGTGTGATGACGATGTTGATAATCGTGAGATGACGATGCTGATGATCGTGTGATGACGATGCTGATGATCGTGTGATGACGATGCTGATGATCGTGAGATGATGATGCTGATGATCGTGTATCGTGAGGATCCAGATGATGATATTGTTGTAGCTGTTCAAGTGCTACAGAAGATAAAGACTCAATACTGAAGATGTCGATGTTCCAGTATTGAAGATGTTCCAGTAACTGCTTGAGTTACTAATGATGTTGAGAAAGCTTCCAATGATTTATAGATGTATCATGTATGATGTTGATGACTCCTTGCTCGTGCAGATGTTGTTATAATATCCTTCTCGTTAAGGGGGAGTGTTGAGATATTGTAACTTCAAAGAATATTATATTTGTACTTTATTATTCCGGAGATGTTTCATTCCTCCGTGAAGATCTTATTGTATATCCGGAGATGTTTATTCCTCCGTCGAAATGTGGTAACTCGGGTTATTAGACTTCCCTAGTGGGGGTCGGCCCTGTATGTGTTATGTGGGTCAAAGGGTTATTAGACCACCCTAGAAGGGTCGGCCCAGTCAGTTGTAGTGGGGTATTTAACCCATTGGTTAAATACGAGCCTACGTGTACCTGTGTAAAATACATGTCAGTGTAGTGTATAAATAGAGGAGGTGTGTTCCTCATTATACACATTCACTCACTTGAGGATAGCGCACTTGTGGAGGAGAGGTCTGCAATTGTGGAGGAGGAGATCATGTCTCAGGGTTTTATCTTTGTATATTGCTGGTCATCTATATTGAGGAAGCTTTGCTGGGTTTTCTACCCCATGAGGGTTTCCCAGGCTAAATCTCTGTCTCTTGTGTTTATGCTGTGCTTGTTGTTTCTTCAGTGATCCTGTATATGCTATTATTGTGAAATGGAATGTAATGCTGCTATTTTCTGTCTTAGCATATTGAATTTTACCAATAGGCACCCATTTTTTATAACTCTCCTGAAATTAGCTGGAAGTCTGCAGCTTTGACTACCAATTGCTTCTTTTGACTGGTGGTGAATTTGTCTGGTGCAGTCCCTGTTGTCAGAAACTGGATGATTTCCACAAAGTAGCCATCTGCAACCTCAATCCGAAACAGTTGAGTATCTGATAAACCATCTTCAGTGTTGCTCGGATCCTCTCCTGTATCTATCCGCGAGAGATGATCGGGACCGGCATTCAACTGGCCTGGCTTCACAATGATTTCAAAATCAAACTCCTGAAAAAGAAGTAGCCAGCGATAGATCTTCCCCCCCAACACAGGCTTATTGACTATGTATTTCAACGCGGAATGGTCAGTGAACATTTTAAAGTGCCCACCCAACAAATAGTGCCTGAACTTCTACAGTGCATAGACTGTTACCAGACCTTCCCGCTCAGTGGTAGTGTAATTTCGTTCTTCAAAGGAGAACTTCCGACTGGCTAAAGCAATTGAATGATCAAGGTCCCCTTCTCCTAGTTGAGCCAATATGACACCCAACACAATCGATGAGGCATCAGCATGGACATGGAATTCCATACTCCAATCTGGAAATACCAATATTGGTGCCAACGCCATCTTCACCTTCAGTGTTTCAAAGCTAGCCTGAAATTCTGGGCTCCATTGGAATGTCGCATCCTTCAACAACTTCTCCATAGGGTTAGTAATCAGAGCATAACCCCTGATGAACTTGCGATAATACACCGTGTGTCCCAGAGTTTCCCGTAACTGCTTAATAGTAGTCGGTGGTTACAAACTCAAAATGAGCGCAATCTTAGCCAAATAGACCAACAACCCTTGCTTACACAAAATATGGCTGAGCAATATCCCAAACGGTGCACAAAAGATGCATTTCTTTAGATTCAGCGATATCTGGTGCTGTCGGCACCACTCGAACATCAACCACAGATTCTCCAAATGATTTGGCAATGTGGATATGATGATAGCCAGAGAACTTGTCTGTGAAGGAGTACATCTCCTAGCCACCCACACCTTCAAGCACTTAATTGGTAAATGGAGTGGGGAACAGATCATGCAAACACGCATCATTTAGCTTCCTGAGGTCAACACAAATGAAAACCTCACTAGTCTTCTTATCCTGCACCACCATAGGACTAATCCATTCCGACTCCTCAACTAGTTCAATAATACCAGTGTCCAACATGCGATCAAGTTCTGTCTTGACCCTCTCCTTGTGTCACAGATTTAGTTGATAAGGTCACTGCAAGACTGGCTTAGCATCTGGTTTTAATGGAATCTTCATCTCCCCTAAATCGCCCAAAATCCCCTTCATGTCAGAAAATTTTGTCGGGAATACATCCTGAAACTCGTGGAGCATATCAGTGACCTTGCTTATCAACTCATCATCCCAATAATCCCTGACATTTGCAAACTTCAGAGTGTTCTCTATCCCAATGTTAATCTTGCGGATCCTCAGCGGCTGACTGATCGAGTCTCTTGGCGCATCAGGTGGTACCAAATCGTGACTTCCTTCTGACTCCGAGATATTCACATTCCGCGGATCATCACCATCATCTGGCCCACCACTGATATTGAAACACTCCATGAGAGACTACATATGGAAGTGCATGTGCGGGTCCATAGGATATGCTACCAGGACAACCTGCAGAATGACATCGCAGATGATCTATAATGCATTATGAACCTTTGGATTGGCATCTGCAAAACTGAATGTATGGATAAAAGACACTGTGAGCTCCAGCTAAGAAGAAATTTCCCCTCACAACTTCGCTGCAGTATACCATGAGCATGGCATCTCATCCAAAGTATGGATAAAAGCATGGACCCACTCATCTTTTGGTCGTGATACCCATAGCCGTTGGCATTCCATCAAGTGACCACCAGGATTGGTCTACCCATCATACTTCCCAGTGTGGTAAACCTCAGTATCACCAAAACGTACCATCATCAATCTTCGGCAGTTTGACCATCCATCAATCGATGCCTTATGTGTTTACTAACAACGTGCTGGAGCAACCTTCAATGCTTCATTTAATTCCAGCAAGCACTGTGGTTTGGAAACTCTTTCTTCGAATGTCATCAGAAAGTCGGATAAACCAGGTAGTCCTTCATATATCGGTAGTGTAATCGTGTTAGTTGCAACATGGCATAATGACTATGTGACCAACCCGCACTTACGGACCGACACTTTGTGTAAGCGGTTCTGCCAAAATTCCAGCGCATCATCAGAGTCAGAAGATGCAGAGCTGTCACTATGCCATCCCAGCTCACCATTGGCAGTTGGATGTATATAATCTTTATAAATATTGAATGCATGGTCCCATTTGCTGGGATCGTCATCCTTCACTGGCTCTATGTAGCGGCATCCTTCAGCCGGATCCAATGGGGCGATAACTCTGAGATCGCAATTTTCAAAAGTCATCATCCATTGCTTGAAGTTGATTACAGCTCCACTGTCATTATCCCATCCAATCCCCAACTGTGCAGGATAAGAGCTGCCACCTTCGACAACTTCTATGACATCAAAGTTGTCATAGGTTTTCATACCCTCGATATATACCATTAGCCGCGGAACTCACCCAATGGGTGTCACTTTTGCATGGTTAGCCAATCAGAGCTATACAAGAGACCAGCTCAAATGGGGGCTCCCCGTCTTCTTCCAAGCCTGCTTGGTCAAGATGTTGACATCCGAACCAAGATCCAGAATAACTGAATCAACATCATAGTCGCCAATTTGAATATTCATCCGCATCTTCTTACCCGTCTTCCGTCGTTGCAAGGAATTAACCGCGAGCGCTTGTTTATCCGGGAACGGTCGTCGCAACAAGGCTTCAATCGTAGCAAGAGTGACAGGGTCTTTGGCTAGGGACAAACAATGTTCCAAAAATGCTCGAAGTGTGCTGGACCGCCGCGACGAGCTAACCTCCGAAGTAGCATCAAAAGTAGAGGGAATGTCATACATGACAGCTTTACCTCGGTCATTCCACAAGGCCCGTCGTGCCTGAAGAAATGTCTCCCATTCCACGTCAATATCAACTGATACCTTCTTTTGTCCAGCTAACCAGATCATTGAGTTGTCTTCTCCTGTTGTCTTTCCTCCTCGAGTGACCACAGCAACGGAAGCATCTTTTGGTCTTGGTTCTGCAGAAATTGTCACAATGTTTGCACCCTACTGCTGATTTGGCAGTACGTTCCTTGGTTGATTGATATTTTGATTCTAGTTCTGCACTAGTTGCTGTACTTGGTTCTGAGCGGGCTACTGTGCCTGCAACTGGGGAGTGTTCCCTGCCTACCATTATGCAATCAACTATGGGAAATTCTCAACTGTATGATCGTTAACAAAACAAAACGTACACTGGTTCTGCAGCAATGGGAAGTCTCATTGATAGTTTCCCCATACCGCACAGTGATAACATTGAATAGGTCCGCGACCACCTCATCCTCCTCCACGACCAAATTCTCTGCCACTTCCTCCCCAGTATCCTCCCCGGAATCCTCCCTGCTGCTAGTACTGGGGATGGTTAAACTGTTGCTGCATCTGTGCCGGTTGCATCCCTTGTCCTTGTGGTGCATATTGCGGTTGTTGTACATATTGTGGTTGTTGTTTAGCCATCTACATCGGATCATATTGCAGCATGAACTGCGGCGGTTGTTGTTGCTGTGGTACAAACTGCATCTACGGTTAAGGTAATGGCTAAGCTACATGTGGCTGTGGTTGCGATTGTTGTATGGCACGCTGATCATCCTTGACATAGAATGAATCATACATTCTTTCTTGTAGCAACCCATATGCACGACAATCTTTGCAATCGTGACCCACCGACTTGCAAAATGTGCAATAAAGATTTCTCGAGGTTGTGACCATTTTCTACATATAAGGGCAATTGTCGTGACCATTTCCATACACCTAGTAGATGCGACACCATGGCATGTTTCCGCCATTCAATGGGTTTGGCACACCTGACACCAAATAATTGTCGAAATATGGGCAATTGTCCTTCGTATGTCCTTCTCCTCGGCATTGCGTACACCATACTTCTTCACGCTGCTCCTTTCCCTTCTTCAAATCTTACAGCTGTATAGTCAAGTTAGCGAGCTGTGTCTATATCTACGACATCCTAGCTGCATTATCTCCAATTTGCGATGCCTCCAATCGCATTGCAATATCTAGAGCTTCACTGGGCGTTGAGATGTTTTGTTGCATCAACGGAAGCCGAATGTGTGGTAGCAGTGCCGCGATGAACCACTCTTTATGTTGGACGGTGCTCATATCGAAACTAACCTTTTCCATCAGCGTCTTGAATCGTTTGTCGAAATCCCATACTATCTCATTGGGATACTACTTAATTTCCTTCAATTCTGTAATATATTGAGCCTTAGACTTGGGCCTTCTAAATTTGGCAATCAACCCATCCCGAATCTCATCCAGCGACTTCTTTGGGGCTCCCATAGGGACTAGAACGAACTTCATAAACCAATCTAATGCGCGACCTCATAGAGTCATCGCTAACTGTCCTTTCTTAGTAGCATCATTGGTGATTTTTTTTATGGTCCAAACCGCTTCACACAAAAACCAATATTGTTCGTGGTTGTCCTTCCTCCTTTCGTTGTACTACTACCAATTAGCTTCTGTGGAATTGACGAACTTGGCGGTGTCGAAGTGGTGTTTCTTTCTATCTGAGAGATAGTGAGCAGAGGTGTGGGTACATTGGTGTCGGGGTTTGGTCCTTCCTCTATCCTGGGTGTATCCTGGTTGTCCTTGTCAGAATTGTGAGGTTGCTTTGTCTCGTGTGGCCTTCCTTTGCGTTCTCGCGGTTCGACCACAGTAGGACCTTCTCCTATCCTCTGCCTCTTTTCCTGTTGGAACCTCGCTCCTCCCCTCATAAGATCACTTTCTTCCTCGGCTTCACTCATAGTGTCATCATGACCTACACCCATCTACCCCTTACTAGTCCATGTATCGTCCCCCAACAGTTGCGATACCCACGGCCTCCGCCCACTAGGCTATCTACTCATCAAGATGCATCTTCAATATACCCTTTTCACCAATAAGCATCTTGATCGACAGTTGAAGCGACAGTAAAAACCTGCCCCGAGGTTCATGGAAAAAATATCTTTCATCTTCACTATAGGACTTTTGAGTATCAACCGTGAACTCTGTGATATAACCTTCTAGGATGCTATCAAACCACACTTCGACATCCCGCGATGCTTTATTATCAACTTCCTACAGTTTCTATATCAATTCGGGCGTCCAGGTTGTCAGTTCACCACATTGGAAGTTTCTCTTTTGGAAGGTCAACTTTGCCAACACCTGTAGAGTAGATGAGGTCTCACCCGAGGCATCCAAGAAGAGCATACGGAACCATGTTTCCACCGAATGGAGGAGGATGGTTGCGGCTAATGATACTTAAACTTATTTTAACATAGCGATAGAGATTCTTAAGCATTCAATACAATATTAAAGTGACATTCAATCGATACATTCATCATTGTAGCAACAGTAATTATATCGCATCAAAGAAACATAACATTATTCGTATACTGCAATATCACATAACTGAATGAATTGAACACAGGGATTGCACCAAAATAGCTTCATCATATTATCATTGCCAACCCAAGTACAATGCCTCTGCAAAAACTAGATCTCCACAATGACTCTTGACATCAAAACATACCCTAAAACATACAACATTAAAGCTTCGCATTCTTCTCCAGTGGATTCTATTGTATGCCAATTCTCTCCAAAATTGTGTGTTCAACCATTAAAATTCTTATCTATATATAGGCTTCCGCCTTACAACTCTTGTCCACTTACTACCGACTTCCTAACTGACACTGTGGAAAAAAACGACCAAAAACCTGCATTCTACGGTATAATTGACTCAACATTTACATAAAATGTTGTCCAAACAGCCCAAAACCCACATTTCGTGGTACAATTGACCCAAAATGCATAACTAATCTTCCACTGATTGCCATCCATGTCATCTTCTCGTCATTTGTGCCATCTTCTACCTTGTTGCAACATTGGAGATGCTGCAATAGCACTCTACCAAACTGCCTGCCAAAAAGATCCGGAGGAGGTGGCGTTTATTGTTCAGGGTGAGCATATGGACCTCACCTTGACCGATGTATACTTTCTTACTAGTTTGCATCAGTTGGGGGAGATAGGGGATACCCAGCCGAGGAGTCCGGCTGGTATTGACATAGAGGTTCTCTTAGAAAGGTTCTGTCGACGAGGGGCCCATGTTCAAAACTGTGCTCTAAATGTTGTTGATTTACGATATTCGGAGATGCAGGCCATGGCGGCTTGTGTATTGTGGGTTCTAGGTGCACAGGCGCCCCACTGCTTGTCAGGGGGGCAAATGATGATGGTTCACCGTGTGATGATGGGGATGTACTTTGCTTGGGCTCAGATGTATCTTTCCTGTGTTCAACAAGAGCTGAGCAAGGTGAGGCGTCTCGGTGGAGAGTTTAGTTATGCATCCTTCCTGTGTTGTTTCTTCTTTGAGCGTATGCCTACCTTGTGGCCATGTGTGCTGGTCTGGGAGGGGTTTTCGAGTGATCCATGGATGGTGTGGTGGGGGGAGATGATGCCCCGGGGTGGTGGTTGTATTTGACAGTTCTTCACTGCGGAGATGTATGAACAGTGGGAGTAGCTGCCAGTTGTGTTTGATGACTATCCATATCAGAGCATGGACTTCAGAGAGGACATTGAGATGCGTCAGGGTCAGGGGTAGGCTTGGGGATTGGATGGTACATCCTTGTTTTTGTTTTTTTTATCATAGCATGTTTTTTATATTTGTTGATGATGATAGCTAGAGATGTGTGTATGATATTTGACATGTTTTCGTATGGTTTATTGCAAATGTGGGTCCGCAGTCGCCAGCAGATCATCAGGGCCATAAGGGACGTGTAGTGGTGGTGGTACCTCCACTTGTATTTGCACCTGTACCTTGAGAACAAGGAGTTATACGCCATCGAGACGACGATGTTGAGGACATACGAGATACCCTAGAGGAATTTTTGGCTGACGTACCTGATGAGGGTTGGAGGGATCTAGATCAGTACGTATTGGGCCATTGCTACGATGCTCCACATGAGTGGAGATCGATTCTACAGAGGGTGGCTATGTTGGCGGCTAGAGATCTGCTTCAGCGTGATCCAGAGGAGGAGGAGCAGGACGAGGAGGCGGTTGATCCTGGGGATAACTAGGTCATTGTATTTTGCCCCCAAATGCTTATGAGCATATGGGATCATTTTTGTGGATATGGTACCATCAATTTATATTTTTGTATATTTTAGTGCTGGCAGCACTCATGATAGTATGACTATGTGACAGTTTTTATGTATATATATGTTTATGCACATGGATGCATTTTGATGTAGTCGGGTATGCATGTGGATGCACATTCTGTTGTTCTGTATTTGGTTTCTTGCACATGGATGCAATTTATATTGTTGTCTTCCCGTGGAGGTATATTTTATGCATGTGGATGCACGATTGTTGTTTTTGTATGCTCGTGGAGGCAAATTCTATGTGTGGGATGTACTACTATGATGTATTGTTTTTTATGAATATATGATTCTTTACGACTATGTGATATATGTTTATGCATGTTGGATGTCCTACATGGTTTGGTTGATATGCCAATCTAGAATATTATTAGCCATTTGGTCTGCTACACTATTGAGGTTTCTTGGGACATGTGTGAAAGAAATGGATTCAAACTGTCGAATCATTTGTTTAGTTCACAAGAATTTTCTAAAGAGGTAGGGATCATGTATCTAGTACCAGTTGTTGAGATGGGAAACAAGAAGTTGGGAATCTAGGAAGACGTTAAGGTGACCGATGCTCATTTGGAGAGCAGTGGTCAAAATACCGATCACAGCATCATACTCAGCCTGATTATTGGTGGCAGCACCTATGCATGCTCCATCGATGTGGATCAACTCGTGGGAAGGGGAATAAAGTACCCAAGCTACAGAGGCGAGATTTGGAGACTAGTGACTTGCACCATCGGTGAAACCAATATGGAAAAGTGGAAGAGGATCCATCTATGGTCATGCAGAAAAACATAATGTAAGGTTTTGTAGATTTTGATATAAAAAAGAAAACATGAGAACTATACAAAGTGGATTGTGGTGTCCAGGAGTGTTTTATGGGTAAAAGCATTTGAGGTACAACCCATTTCGAGAGTTGCACATGAGGTTGCCTTCTGAGTCGGTGAGGGTATATGCCCCATGTCCAAGGCAAGTTTGGATGATGTATGGGCCTTGTCACATGGATTGAAATTTTCCTTTTCCCATTTTTTCATGGGCTTGGTCGTAAACGAGTACTAGGTCTCCTTCACTAAATGTCCGTGCATGGACATGTTTATCATAGTAGGGTTTGGAATGGTTCTTCACGGCTTCAATGGTTTGGAGGGCTACGCGACTATCTTCATCGGCTTGTTCCAAGAGGATTAAACATTCTTCAATTGGTGATGTATCTAAGAGGAGTTCAACAGCAATGTGTAATGTCAGAATCTGGAATTCAATGGGAAGGACAGATTCTTTGGCGTGGACCAAATGAAAAGGGGTAAAACCGGTGGTTGTTTTGGTAGATGTGCGGTAAGCCCATAGAGCGGGAAAAAGCATGTGACGCCAATTGAATTTGTGTTTGTCAACAATGCGTTGGAAGATGGTCTTCAAGATTTTGTTAATTGCTTCTACTTGGTTGTTCCCTTGGGGGTAGTAGGCGGAAGAGAAATGATGCTCAAACTTAAGGAGAGTTGAAAATTCTTGCCAAACGACATCTTCGAAGTGGGAACCGTAGTCTAAAATAAGTTGTTGGGGTACTCCAAAGCGAGAAATAATGTGGTTGAAAAAGAAATGGGCTGCAGTGTCGGCTTTACAATTAAAAGTAGGCATGGCTTCCACCCATTTGGTAAAATAATCAACGGCCACGATGATGTGTTTATGACCACCAGCTAATGTAGGATTACAGTCCATGTAGTCAATGGCCCATTTGCAAAAGGGGCCAGCGGTGATGACAGGGTGAAGGGGGGCAGTGGACGTTCTTGCTTTGGGGGCAAAGAGCTAGAAATTTTGGCAATGTTTGACTGCGGTGATGCAGTCAGTAAATAATGATGGCCAAAAGTAACCTGCACGAATTACCTTTTGGGCAGTGGCCATTCCCGAAAAGTGGCCACCGCAGGCTCCGCTATGGCAATTGTTACACATAAATCTTCCACCCTGTGAGCATCATCATTGTTTGGCCTGTAGGATCCATTTTGGTGACTCAGATCCATTTTTATCCTTCAGTGATACCAGTTTGCACTATTTTTATTCCTACCCGCCTGTTGCATCTTTATAGAATTGTACCCACGAATTGCATCCCTATAGCCCGCGGGTAGCATGTAAAATGGTAAAAACCACTATTAATTACTTTTTACTCCCAAAAAGTGGTCATTGGGTGACCTTTGGCTCTCCATCTGCCCAAGTAACGCTGCGATGTGTCCTTTCACATAACTTTGAGAGGACTATATATTGAGCACATATGGCTTATGGACGGGAGGAAGAAGAGAATCATAAGAGAACTCTAGTGGATTTTTGCCCTATCTTGAGTCTACACTCATTGATCCTTGTAGTTGTGAACCAATTATGTTCACCTTCCAAACTCCTTTCTAGTTTGAGTTTTCCATTCATGGAGGATTGAAGTGGTGGAGGCACAAGTGGATTGATCTAGATCTTGGTTTAGATTGGTTGCCGGTAAGATGTCGTATCACTTTGTACTTCTTCTTGTTCATTAATAGAAATACTCATATTCTCGTCCATTCATGGTGTGAATGTCATTTATTATACATTGGGTTACATTTGCTTATGATATTATGGACCATTGTTATTGATAATGTTAATGTCAAGTATATATTATATGTACTTGTTGGATATTGGTTGTCAAGACTAATTTTCAAATTACAAGTGTGTGGATTGAAAGCTCTAATGGGGATCTACATCAAACATTGGATCGAGGTTGGTTACATTCCTCCATTATCTTAACATTGTCATTTATAATAGCATTGATTTGAGAATTGAGTAGATTTCTGGTAGTCATCTGTCTGTTGTGGTATTCCCAAGCCATAGTGAGTTTTCTCCAATATAGAAATGGCGACTCCACTGGGGAAAACATCCATGTTTGGGAAATTTTTTGAGCATTAGTCCATAACTAGAGTTGTTGTTTATCGAAGCTCTGAGTCACTAATTGGCCGTTAAGATACACTGTAGAAAACATGCTTTTTCTGAGCCCTTGGACTCTTTAATTTCCCATTTTCCTTTCCTCACCCGCGGGCTAGCTTAGTTCTACCCGTGTCTACCCGCCTCTATTTACTCTACTGCTCGCGGGTACCCGCAGGTATTCCTTCAACAATAGCATGTAACTCCGACTTTTGTTGGTTTATGGCTTTTGGTTGTTGCTGGGTGAGTTTGGTTGGTTCCTGAGTCTTTGTTGGCCTCTTTCTTGACTATTTCATGCCGTGGTTGTGACCGGATCTCTTCGTTTCTCTTGGTTGAGCCTTCTTGGGTTTTTTTACCAATCTTTGGTTTTAACCTCTTGGTTTTTTCCTTTGGAGCTCTTTCCTTTGGCTGAGTCTTGCTGTTTAGGATCTACTGGGTTGTCTTAGTGATCTTCTCGGCACTTCAGTGACTGAATAGTAGGATTTTGCTTGCATTTTTTCATTTCATCTATATTGAAAAAATACAAAAATATTCATTTAGTTTTTTGCATGTTCCTTCTCATTTATAAGTGAAAATACAAAAATATTTTATTTCCATGTACTGCATCTTGCATTGAGTGCTTGTTGCCTTCATTTTAGGTTCTGCTTGTGCATTGAAAAGATAAAAGATTGCATCTTTATTTCAGAATTATTGGTTGATTTTGCATATTAGTGACATTGTTTTATTGGATAGATGAGTCTAGGATTGGATGATTTTGCATACTATTGAGTCTACACATCACTAGTTTCACGATCATATCCCTTGAGTAATCACAGCCACTAAAATTAACGTTTAATCATTAAAATTCATTAGACTGATTTTATTTATAGGGTACACCAACTAGCATAGGTTTAGAGTCTTGGAATAGATCATTGTGAGTTGACAATCCAAGACTACTGAAAAAAACATTAGGTGTCTGACCAGGGAGTGGAGGAATTAATGGTATAGATTGGTGTTCTCAGGAAGCTCTAATCAATCCAAAGTTAAGCATGAGGTCACGGGAGGTTGGTAGAGG
Source organism: Larix kaempferi (assembly GCA_027924585.1). NCBI lineage: Eukaryota > Viridiplantae > Streptophyta > Pinopsida > Pinales > Pinaceae > Larix > Larix kaempferi. Next base: position 3,852,403 of record BSBM01001082.1, on the reverse strand, counting down.
AGATATCCCTTTGATACTAGCTGAACGTGGGAGATATATCCAGGATTTTTTCATATATGGGGGTACCGGAGGTTCGTCCGCTTGTGCTTCGGGCTTAGCTACCCTTCCCATATGACGGGTCCCACCTGTGACTGTCCCCCTAAGCATTGGTTATATTGCGGTGAACATAGTTGCTTTACCCAGGTCCTGCACAGGGTACTTGCAGTGGTTATGCTGTTTTTGTCATGAGTCAGATAGGGATTGGACAACACAGTTGTGTTCGTGCAGTGGACTTGACCTTGTCGACACAGTGAAGCCTGGGTGTCTCTATAACTGATTCTGTTACCTCTAGCTATAGTTTGGGAGTCTCAAGCCTCTCCTAGGCGAGACATACTGACTCTAGTGTCGGGAGCTCATTTAGCCACTCTGTTTGTCTGCTCTTGGTTGTAGTTTCTCTAGGTGTGTGCTTTTGATTTACTGTTTTTTATCAATAGTTGGGATTTAGGAGACACTATGTCTCTCTCCAGAGAGAATGTGGCGTGGAGCCCTACTCTCCATCGGTCTTGTCGGTTGGATGGTTTAAATCCAGCTTTGGTTACACACCGTATTGCTAAAGGATGCTGGAGCGCTCCCTCTGAGTCTTCAGATTCTTATGTGAATTACATTGAAGACTACATGACTGCACATCCCGATATCGGGAAAGACCCTTCTACTCCTTCGGGTAGAGTTGAACATACTTCCGATCCCCACACTCCTCCCGAGGATTGGGGAGCTGATCCACCTGAGACTCAACCTGGTTCTATTTGGCCTAATCCACTTGACTGAGATCCGTTTGATCTTTCGAATCCGGATAATTATCTTTACAGGATGCCCGACTTACCCGAAGAAGGAGAACAAGATGAGCCTTTTGTTCCTTCATTTCCATGCGATTATAGATATGAGAGACCTGAGACTCATGATGATACTGGCCCTATGGTCAACCCCACCACACTCTCTTTTGGTATGCCTAGTCACACTGTTGTCAAACCTTCCACCACAGTTGGTACTCATGCTGGCACTAGTCAAAGTGTTAGACATCCTATAGCCACTGGGTGCACTACGTTGTCCACCCACTCACATAGTATGGGGACTGGTCATATTCCTAACCATGCTAATGTTGGAACACGACCACCTCCTAGGAATACCCAACCTAGTCAGAATGTTATTTGGAACATGACTCGCCATCCACCACCTAATACATATGTCACTACTCGCCAACCCAGGACTACTTTTGCACATGATACCATTCCTCCCAACCACGGCGGTGGACACATACCGCATACTTTTGCGTCCACTCCCACCACTAGTAATGCTAATATAGGGGGTGGGAATATCTCCTATCCACATGGACATCACACCACTAACCCTACTACTAGTCATGCCCATATTGGAGCTGGGAATGCTTCTCATGCTTCTGGTCACCACACGACTACTCAAGATAATCCTAATGTTGGGGGTGGGAACATACCATACCATTACGGTCAATACAACATGATTCCCACTATGAATAGTACATACATGCCCCATACTCATGGTGGAAACCCTTACTACAACCCAGTCGGTGCTGGCCACCAGTATCACCCACCACCCCAATATGGTGCTCAAAACACGCATATACCTGCTTACTCTCAAATGGGTCAAGTAGGGGGAGGTTATCCATCTTATGGCCATGGGAAAGCTTACAGGCCGTCAGGTCCTTATTATCAGTAGTTTAATCCTCATGGTCAAACTTTTGGTCCATCTTATAACACAATTCCGTTCAACCAACCTTTTATGGGAGCTTATAATCAAGCTTTCCAGCTGCAACTCCCATTCCTTGCACGCTTGAATCTCCCAGTTCTTTCAAAGCTCACGAATGATCCAGTGTGTCATGACCCTACTTGGCCCCTGGTCCCTACCAAGCTCACTTCAGACATTCCAAAGTTTGAAGGGAAAGGTGGTGAGGACCCAGGAGATCATGTCACGACGTTTCACCTTTGGTGCTCCTCCAACTCTTTGAATCATGATTCCATTCGATTACGACTATATCAACGCACCCTCACAGGGGCAGCCGTGAAGTGGTATGTGGAGTTTCCTAGGAACACCTATAGGGGATTCAACGAGATTGCTTTGGTTTTCTTAGACCATTTCCAGTTACCAGTTCGTTATGATACTGGTACTAAGTTGTTGTCCACCTTCCGTCAGAAGAAGGCCACACATGTTTATGACCACGTTCAATAGTGGCGTCGGCGGAAGAGATTAGTGAAAGCCAACATTCCTCTAGAGTTCCTGTTGGAATGGTTCCTCAAGTCTTTACTTCCATACATTGCTAAGGATGTCTCGATGTCTAGCATTGTGATTGAGGAACAAGCTATCTTGAAAGTCCAGCAGTTAGATCTACTTTATTCTCAGTCTGGGATTTTGTATGACATTATTCCTGATGCATAGAGAACAAGACATGAGCCTACGTCAGTTCTTGGACCACATGCTGATGGCATCATGGGGTCCACATGCACTCGCCCTGTAGACTTGGTAGCTAATCAAATGCAAAAATTTTCTCTAAACCAGTCTGTTCCTGGACAGGTCCACACCTTGTCCACTTCCACTCCGTCATCTGATGTACACAATGTGCAATCAATGAAACCGCTGTGTAACCAGCGACCTGGTGGTAAGAAAAAGGGGAGAAATAATTGTAGGGGTGGAAACAATGGAAGTGATAATAATAGAAATCTTAATACTCCTCGTAAAGAGAATGCCAACCCTCCTCGGGAAGGCGGTAATGCTGGCAAGGATCATAAACGTAGGCATAAGGTGAAATTCCCTTGCAAGCTTTGTGGGGAGGATCATTGATGAGTCAAGTTTTCAAGTATTTGATAAGATTTTTTCCAGTAGCCAAACTCAAGCAATGGTGATGAAACATACTCATTTGTGTGGGAAAATGTTTTACTTTAATTATTTAATGGAATTGTTTTATGATTATTCGTGGATGTTAGAATGCGTATCAAATAAACTAATTATATGGAAACCAAGCGTGATTGAGCAGGTTCAGGTTCATTCAAGGATGGATGTGTAGAAGACTAAAGGATCACCAAGCTCGGTGCCCTATTTCCTGATTTATAGAGGACACACTCCCACTTTCAAGAAGAATCGGCATTTTGACAATCAGTTAGGATCAACATTAAATCGTATAAATATGGGCCTCTCGGGTAGCGAGAGACCCCAACTGTTATTTTGAGAAAAAAATTGTTTTAACGTTTTCTACCCTATCGATACTGTGAAGTACAAACCTTTGTTTTGACATGGATTCTATATTTTAATTAAGAGATTGATGATTAATTCTAGCCAGCGTTTCTAAGTTTTTATTCTCTCCTGAGTAGGAGTTCGGGAGGGCCCCTCCAACACGTAGGTCAGGAGATTCCTATTTGCAAGTATTTTTCCAAGTATACGTTTTACATTGATGAACATTTCTATGACATATGGGAGAGTTTGAATGATTCATTATTTCTATAGTAGTTTATAATACATTTTGTAGTACAACAGAACAGTTTCAATTGTCCTGTAGGTTCTTTCTTTCAACGCATATTTGAATCAATGATTGCATGTGTATCAGCTTTGCTTTCAATACCATGGTTTATATATGAGGTATTTGACTGTTTCTCATCATGATCAATTTCTTTAGTAATAGATGGATAGCTTGAAATGATTGCACTTCAATTTTAGTCTTGGGATTTAAAATGGTTTAGATCAGAATTATGGTTTTAGGCATAAAATAACTACAGACCTTGTTTTCCCCAATCTTAGAATAGATCTGTTATGGCATGTTCATTTTTAGATTTATTATTATGCATTAAGTAATTTTATAAGATCGTTCCCTTTACTCTCAACATTTTGATTATTTAAGATAGATTTATTGCTTTATTTCTTAGAACAGATTTACTGCTTTTGGTACCTTTATTTCTTAGAACAGATTTATTGCTTTTAGCACTTTAATTCTTTTAATTAGATTTATTTCTTTCCAGTATTTAATTCCATAGCATAATCAGTTTTCATATTTAGTGGACAATCTTTAGAACATCGATACCGAGATCCAACTGTGACAAGAGATTATCCTATCAGAGCACAGATAGTGCATCCATCTCTAAAGTTTGTACGTTCCCCGGGTTGACATTTAAAGTAGGCTCTTGGTATAGCTGCCCTCATTAGGCATCCACATTAGGAGCTCACCACTTTTTGTCACCGCTTCCTGGGAGGTGCTAAATATTTTAGGAGACATCACGTAAAAACCACAAAAAGAAAACAAAAATTACAAAAAACAAAAACATAAATATCTTCTACAAATGAATGCCTCATCGGCAAAGGGATAGGTTTGGCCGCTTTCTGCCCAAGCATTCCATGAGCAACAATGGTAATAATAGTTCTAACCATTCTCAATTTGAATTTCTACACTCTGAAAATGAAACTGACTCCACATACAATGCAAACAAAAGAAACTTCACTACCAGTTCCAACTCAAACACCTCAATGGAAAATGAAGAGGAAGAACCTAGAGAGCTTTTCACTTTTCCCATTAGCGTACCTCTCGAAGATGCTAGAATGAAGACATCAATCCTAATAATATGCCAAAATTTCATGGGTTGACTTCATAAGATCCTGACACATTCCTGTTTGAATTTGAGGTAGTTTGCAGATCATTTGATTACACTATTGATGCACAAAAGCTTAGGCTTTTTTCTTCCACACTGAAAGACCTATCACTTCGGTGGTTCATGAGCCTTGAAGGAAATAGTATCATTAGCTGGGATCAAATGAAACAGTCATTCTTAGAAAAATATAGGGACTATTGCAAGGCCAAAGATACTAGGGATGAAATCTTTAGGATGCAACAAGGAGATAGAGAGTCATTAGAAGATTATGCCCAAAGATTTCAACTCAACTACAAATGAGCCAGCCGTTGCACATTGGATCTTGAATGACTAAAGCTTGTCCTTTTAGAGGTGTAAAAGAGGAGAATTTTGAAGTCTTAAATCTCCTTGGAGATGGAGATATATTCCAAAAATCTTTTGACCAGATCCTGCAAATCTTCAAAAGCTACTCAAGATCTAGGAAAACTAAGAATGGGACAAGGGATACACATAAAACCACCAGTGGATCATCATCCTCAACACCAACACTTACAAAATATGATTTAGGAAACCTATTGAATGACATGAAAACTAACATACTGCAATCCCTAGCCATGCAACTTGATGCTCTTCAAATAAAAAAGAAACAGGATGAAATTAACCAAGCCTTGGTAGTATTTTGTCCTCATTGTAGAAAGAAGCATGAGAAGGGGTAGTGCACCTTGAACAGAATAGAAGTATGTGGTCTCTGCACCGATGACCATTCCACTGATAAATGTCCCCTCTTACCCTCATGTAAGGCAACTATTCAAGACCCAGCAGTTGAAGGAACTGTAGAACAACTCTGTTTTATAAATTAGAGGAGGAATAATTTTGTTAGGCCATATCAACAGAGCAATCAAACTTACTATAATCAAGGACATCCAAATTGGAACTCTGCACCGACTCCATGGCAAGCACAGCCAAATCAAAACCAACGGCAACAAAACCAGCAAGCATATCAACCATCCTATCAACATCCATATTATCCACCGTCTTATCCTCAATACCCCCCATCGTTTCCATCCACCACAAATTATGCAAACCAGTACCCCCATCCGGCAAATTGGAGGGAACCATTACAACAGCCACTCATTATGCCACCCCCACAACCTCAACCACCCCCCAGAAGTCCACCTATTCCATCCCAACCAATTCCAAATCCTAATAATAACAGACCCCCACAACAGCAGCAGGCTTATAACACTGATATCACACAATTCCCAACTTATGTTGTAGACACCATAGAAATAAATGAAATAAACCTACGATCTGGAAAAACGTTGCAAAATACACCCCCACACAACATCCAACAAACTGTATCTGAAGCTCAAGACCACACATCAGAACCCTATGTTCAGCATCTTAATGAACCAGAACCTTCCGAGGATGAAACCCAACCACTTCCACACAACATAAATTCCCCATTTCTAGAAAAACTTGTCTGGAATACAAAAGAAGAGGAAGAGAATACAATCTTAAATGAATTCAAACACGTAAACATCCAAATCCCAATTTTACAAGCCGTAAGGGATGTGCCCATCTGCAACAAATTCATTATATATAATTGCCTAAAGAAGCTAGGAAGAAGGAAGCGTGACCCACTAACTATTAATGTAGTGGGACAATTGGCCGATTTGATGCTAGGTGTCATAATAAATTCTAAATATCTTGATCCTGGTAGTCCTGTAGTAAGCGTCACCATAAATAACAAGCAAATAAATAAAATCTTAATCGATTTAGGAGCTACAATCAATCTCATGACTAAAGAAACCATGTTATACCTAGGACTCCAATCAATGGTAAGACCAACCACAACAGTACTCCAACTAGCAGACACGTCCACTGTGAAGCCCGAAGGAATGCTAGAAGAAATTATGATCAATATCGAGTCCTGGGAATACCTAGCTGATTTTATAATAATCGAAATCAAAAGCAAACTTAGTGGCTATCCAATTATCCTGGGTAGACCTTGGTTAGCAACTACGGACGCTTACATAGGTTGCCAATCAAGAAATATGACAATCACCAGTGGACATACCAGGAAGAAAATCACAATCTCACCACCAGCAATGAAATCCTCAGAGTTAGAATATCAAAATTGGACTGATGATTACTAGAACACACGAAATCACAACTTCCGACCTATCCTAACAATTGATGCTGCAATATCTTTAAAGGCAGTAGATGAAGATGGCCATATAGATAGATTTATACAAAATATATCTCCTAACAATCATGTTATTCAAGAATTTTTTTCTACAGAAACAGGTGAATGTTCAAAACAGAAGATGGATGACTTATGGACAAAAGTGCTGCCAGAACAGATTGAGAAGGTAAAAGTCGTGGAAATTAACCCTGGCAAAACAGTCAACATAAATTCCAATTTAGAACTGGAGCTAGAAGAGAAATTGATGAAGATACTAACACAACAAAGTAAAGCATTTGCATGGACATATGCAGATATGAAAGGAATACATCCTGATATCTGCAAACACTACATTTACATCAAAGAAGGTTCTACTCCCATCAGGAAACCACAAAGAAGGCTGAACCCTGCACTAAAGGACATAGTCAAAGTGGAATTACAAAAGTTATTAGACGGGGGGTTCATCTATCCAATATCTGATAGTGAGTGGGTCTCACCACTAGTCATAGTGCCCAAAAAAGGAGGCAAATGGAGAATTTGTGTGGACTACAGGGACCTGAATAAAGCAACAAAGAAAGATCATTTTCCACTTCCATTTATAGACCAAGTACTGGATACATTATCTAGAAACAAGTACTTTTCATTCCTAGACGGTTTCAGTGGTTACAACCAAATTTTAATACACCCAGTTGATCAATATAAGACGACCTTCACATGCCCATGGGGAACTTACGCCTATAGGGTCCTACCCTTTGGTCTATGTAACGCCCCAACAACATTTCAAAGAGCCATACTGAGTATTTTCTCCAATTTTTTGAATAACAAAATGGAAGTATTCTTGGATGATTTCACACCTTATGGACAGAGCTTTGAGTAGGCATTGAAAAATCTTGAATTAATATTAAAAAAATGTATTGAAATGAGCTTCTGCCTAAGCAATGAAAAATGCAGGATGTTAATGGAAGAAGGAATTGTTCTAGGACATCATATATCACAGAGAGGTATAGAGGTAGATCAAGCCAAAGTATCAGTAATCAAGACACTACCCCCACCTGTCAAACAAAGAGATGTGAGAATCTTCCTTGGACAGACAGGGTACTATAGAAGGCTTATTGAGAATTATAGCAGAATTGCTACCCCCATGTTTGCACTTCTCACAAAAGACAATGAGTTCATATGGACAAGCAACTGCATGTCAGCCTTTGAAAGTCTTAAACAAAAAACCATCACAGCACCAATACTTCAAGGACCAAACTGGGAAATTCAATTTCACATTCACACCGATGCATCAGATAAAGCAATCGGATCTATGCTTGGGCAAGAACAAGACAATAAATGCTATGCCATATACTATATAAGCAAAAATTTGGCCGGGGCAGAACTCAACTACACAGTCACAAAGAAGGAATTTCTGGCAGTCATACATGCAATCAAGAAATTTAGGCATTACATTATAGGATACCAAAGTTTTATCCATACTGACCACTCAACGATTAGATATCTTATGAACAAACCTAATACCAGTGCAAGAATTATTCGATGGATGCTACTTCTACAGGAATTCAACATCACTATAATAGATAAACCAGGCAAGCATAATGTCATAGCATACTTTTTGTCAAGAGTAACACATGGGAAAGATAATGAATTGGTCCAAGATAACTTCCCTGATGAGCACCTTTTTTCCATATCAATAAAAAGCCCATGGTTTGCTGACATAAGAAACTATTTGGTATCCGGGAAGTTTCCAGAACATTACAGTTATAAAAAAAGGACAAAAGTAATAAGACAAAGTGCCACATATACATGGATAGAGGGCATGCTTTTTAAACAGGGACCAGATCAAGTACTTAGAAGGTGCATTAGGGAAGATGAGGTACATGACATAATGCATGCCACCCACAATGAACCCTGTGGAGGACACTACGCTGCAAAAAGGATAGCCTACAAGATCTTGCAAACAGGGTATTATTGGCCAACACTCCACAGAGATGCTTATGAGTATGTGTCCCATTGTGACGATTGCTAGAGAATGGGAAAACCGACGCACAAACAAGAAATGCCACTACATCCACAAATCTCTTTAGAGGCATTCGATAAGTGGGGATTCGATTTTGTTGGCCCATTCAACCCATAGTCCAATCAGAAGAGCTACATCCTTGTATGCACTGATTACCTTACAAAATGGACGGAGGTAGCAACACTGACTGCTACAAATGAAACCAATGTGGCCAAATTCTTTACTGAGCAGATATTTCACAGATTTGGGGTGCCAAGAGAAGTAGTTTCTGATCAAGGACCACAATTCACATCAAATTTAATTAAAGACTTGATGAAAAGAAACAATGTAAAGCATAGACAGTCATCCTCCTACCACCCTCAAGGAAATGGTCAAGCTGAGGTAACCAACAGGGAATTAGAGAGAATTTTGACAAAAACTGTCCAACTTCACAAAAGGGATTGGGCTGACAGACTTAGTGAAACAGTCTGGGATTACAATACTACATGGAAAACAACAACAGGATTCACACCTTATGAACTGGTCTATGGGAAAAAGGTTATGCTACCAATCGAATTTGAAGTAAGAACATTAAGAATTACAGCCAATCTAAATATGAACCTTTCAGACATTAAAAAAGAACGCATGCTACAGCTAAATCAACTGGATGAACACCGCCAACAATCACTTACACATACTGAAATCATCTAATAGCAAAGAAAGAAATGGCATGACCAACATTTGAAGGATAAGAAATTCAAACAGGGTGATTGGGCACTACTCTACGACTCCAGATTTCACACATTCAAAGGAAAGCTAACTACTAGATGGCTTGGACCTTACATTATACAAAAAATTTATGACAATGGCGCTGTGAGAATTATTATAATTGATGATGATGAGTTCCCCATGATAGTGAATGGGCATCACCTAAAAATATACAAAAAACCATAGTCCAAAGAAGAATTTACACAAGTACTCTACTAGCAACAATTGATGCTGATAGAGCATGCTATAAATCAATGAAGTTCAACGCATATCATGAAAAAAGAAGAAAAAAAAACAAATAATTTTTTTTAAAAAAAGCAAAAAAAAAGAGAAAATAGAAAAAAGCAAAAAAAAAAAAACAAAAAAAAAACAACACACAAAAGGTAACAGAAAATTTACAGGGCATCGACCACAATTCAAGCAAGGCTGCCATCTATTCAAGTGAGCCAGTGAAATAATTCAAGTGAGGGTGCCAGGTGCCACCTATTCAAGAGAGCCAGCAAAAATTTCTACAACTATGGACACTCTACAGTATCATCACAAAAAGCTGCCAATTATTCAAGCGAGCCTGCAAAATAATTCAAGCGAGGGTGCCAACTATTCAAGCGATCCTGCAAAATGATTTGAGCGATGCTACCATGTATTCAAGAAAGCCAGTCACATATAGCCATTGAACCATCCAATAAGAAAAAACATCGCATGACTCGTATCCTCAATAGGCACAACTTTCAAAAAGAAGGAAATGCAGCAAATTCAAAATGACAAGAAACGGAAAAAGCAGCTCACACGAGCAACTACTGACATGCACAAATCTACTACAGAATCCACCATCCATAAAAATTGCACCAGAGCATCAAAGCAAGTACGCATAAATACCAAGGTGATCTCTAACATGATTTTATTTTATGATTAAAGTAAAACATTAACCCACGCTACATGATATTTTTGTCAGCTGAGGACAGCTTCTACTCTAAATTGGCAGCATGGTAGTGGAATGACCCTAAAATGTCATGATTGCTACTTAAAATTCAGTCACCTCATCAAATCATGATTGCAACCTTCAATACAGAGGTTGATCATTAGAAGACAAAGATCAATCATGGAAAATAGGGGATTAAAAGGGGCAAGTATAGGCATAATGGAAAGAACAAGTGCAGAAAGACAGCGAATTAAGGGGCATAATATTCCACAACTGTGCATATAAGTAATGACCCAGACTTCATGAGAAGTAGCCACCATTTCTATTCCTTGAAGCCGTAGGAAGATCCCGACCAAGTTGAAGGTATAAAACTGCATTCCAAAAGCCCTGGTTTTGTTGATTATAAGAGAAGTTCTCAAAATGACAAAGGGTTTTAAAAGGAGTGAACCAGAGGATCATAACATCATATACCAGAACATGAGAGTCCTACAGATCGTTCGCAGTGCAGGCTGGATTCCCTTCATCCTAGGTTTGAAAGGACATGATGCAAGGATAGCTCAGGAATTTGCAAGAAATTTCAAGCATATTAAAGATGAACAGTACGTCACCCCGGGTGAAGGGGTTACGTATCAAGTTGGACGAGGAGACAATTGCCAAATTCACTGGCCTACAGAGGGGTTTGTATTGGAGTAGGGATGACAGGGAGGCAAACCAAGAAGCAAAAGTGGCATTCTTTGAGCAAGGAGAGGTCTATGACGAGGACAAAAATGGAGTCAAAAGACTCTCCATGCCAGAGCCATGGGAGGAAGTAGATAAAATCATTCTAAGGTACATCACATGCTTTGGTAGGTTAACCTATGTTCCAATCTTTCATTTTTGGATCCTAGAACTGATAAGACACAGGACCCAGCATCCCTCAAATAACAACATTAGTATCCCATTCTACTTGCTCTAATCCCTATCGGAAATGAGCAAGAAGGTGGCGAAGGGTAAAGATGATGCCTTGACCCATCATGGGCTAATCAAGATAATTGTTTGTGAGGAATTGAAGGCATAGATACCTGAACTTTCGTGGGAGGAATTTTTGCTGGTATCCACAGAAGATGTTCAAAGGATGAGAAGTACACCCATTGCTAGCATATCACCTGGAGGAAGGAATGGAGTTGCCTCTGTATCAGGGGCAAAAAGGAAGATTGACCTGGACCATTTAGCAGAGACCCTGGTAGAAATCAAAAATTCAAAAGAGCACTCCCCTAGGGAAAAATCACAAATTCTTGCCAAAAGTCAAGAACCCAAGAGGAGGAGTACGAGATTCAACCAAACAACCCAAATCCGAATAGACAAGGAAAAGGGCAGAGAACCCAGTCCCTTTGTTCAAGATGTGTCGGATGGGGACGATGATCAGTGGGTAGATCAAGAAGACCCCACTACAGAAGAGGAACAGGATGAATAAATGCAGGACAGAGGGGAAGAAATGAATAAAGAAGCAGAAGAAATGGATAAGGGAGAAGAGCAGAACTTAGGAGAGCAAGGAAACCTCCAGGGAAATCCTCCAGCACAAGATAACCTCGAGCTCGTCACCCAACTCACCGAGGCACGAGCAGAATTGGAGAAGCTCAAAAACAAGCTGGCGGCATTAAGGATTGGGCCAGGAAGCCAACGCACACCTCCCCCGTTCTCAACTGAGAAAACTCAAATACTGAAGATGCACCATGCAGAGGAGCTACGGCTGGCCGAGCAGAAGCATTTAGTGCTTCAAGAAAAGTTGGAGGAGGCACAAGCCTAATTGGCCAAAAAGGACCAGGAGGTCACCAAATTAAAAGAAATTTTGGCCACTACTACCATCATATATGAAAAACTGAGAAACCTCAGACCCCCGTCGGCAATCTATGCAGTCTATATGCAGGAGAAATGGGGAAAATTCCAGCTCGAGAGGTTGAAGCAAGGACTCCCTATAGAGGTAAGCACCCCCAAGGAGTTTATGGATGCATGTTTGAACTCCACAGAGCTGGAGAAAGACAAATTAAGTGAGTTCTTTTTGCATAACTTCGTGGTTTCTGGCTCGCCCAACTGGTCGCCAAACCCATATGTGGGCGATTTCCAGTTGAGGGCATTATGTTCGTTGATGAACCACGAAATTGAGCGAGCACAGGACTACCATCTCTATGTTGCATCCAAATGGGAAACCCCATTGATGATCAGACCTGAGCCAACTCACCCCGAGGGAATAATCTATAACCATAGGATCCTCACTCAGGACGAGGAACTGATACCCATTCTCCTCACAAAAAAATAGGAGGCCATGACTCATTTTGACATTACACTCCGCAGCACACAAAAGGAAGTTAATGAGTCCATTAAGGAAAGATGGAGCAAAGTGGAAAACGATTTGAAGAGGAGAGAAATCCAATCTCCACTCAGGATTGATGATGCCCTTTTTAAAGCCACACTCTACAAAGAATCCCTGGCAAGGAACCAACTCAGATGGATCGGGATTAGACTGAATCCCCCATTCTTTCTTTCCCCAGTCATCAAGGAACAGATAAATGAAGAGGAAGAAAGGAGGACATGGACCAGAGAGGATCAGAACTTTGGGTATCACAGGAAGGCAGGGATCCCTAGGGTGGTAGCATGGGACATCAGGGAGGTCATCAATGAATCGAATAAGTCACCCAAGTATGGGTGAATCCTTCAAGTATGGGAGAGAATGATGAGTCAAGTTTTCAGGTATTTGATAACTTTTTTTCCAGCAGCCAAACTCAAGCAATGGTGATGAAACATACTCATTTGTGGGGGAAAATGTTTTACTTTAATTATTTAATGGAATTGTTTTATGATTATTCTTGGATGTTAGAATGCATATCAAATAAACTAATTATATGGAAACCAAGCGTGATTGAGTAGGTTCAGGGTCATTAAAGGATGGACATGTAGAAGACTAAAGGATCACCAAGCTCGGTGCCCTATTTCTTGATTTATAGAGGACGCACTCCCACTTTCAAGAAGAATCGGCATTTTGACAATCAGTTAGGATCAGCATTAAATTGTATAAATATGGACCTCTCGGGTAGCGAGAGGCCCCAACTGTTATTTTGAGAAAAACATTGTTTTAACATTTTCTTCCCTATCGATACTATGAAGTACAGACCTTTGTTTTGACATGGATTCTATATTTTAATTACAATATTGATGATTAATTCCAACCAGCATTTCTAGGTGTTTATTCTCTCTTGAGTACGGGTTGGGGAGGGCCCCTCCAACATGTAGGTCAGGAGATTCCTATTTGCAGGTATTTTTCCAAGTATGCGTTTTACATTGATGAACAGTTCTATGACATATGGGAGCGTTTGAATGATTCATTATTTTTGTACTAGTTTATAATACATTCTGTAGTACAGCAAAACAATTTCAGTAGTCCTGTAGGTTCTTTCTTTCAATGCATATTTGAATCAACGATTGCATATGTATCAGCTTTTCTTTCAATACCATGGTTTATATATGAGGTCTTTGAATGTTTCTCATCGTGATCAATTTCTATAGCAATAGATGGATAGCTTGAAATGATTGCACTTCAATTTTAGTCTTGGGATTTAAAATGGTTTAGATCAGAATTCTTGTTTTAGGCATAAAATAACTACAGACCTTGTTTTCCCCAATCTTAGAATAGATCTGTTATGGCATGTTCAATTTTTGATTTATTATTTTGCATTAAGTAATTTTATAAGATCTTTCCCTTTACACCCATCATTTTGATTATTTAAGATAGATTTATTGCTTTATTTCTTAGAACAAATTTACTACTTTTGGTACCTTTATTTCTTAGAATAGATTTATTGATTTCAACACTTTCATTCTTTTAATTAGATTTATTGCTTTCTAGCATTTAATTCCATATCATAATTAGTTTTCATATTTAGTAGACAATCTTTAGAACATCGATACCAACATCCAACTATGACAAGAGATTATCCTATAAGAGCACAGATAGTGCATGCATCTCTAAAGTTTGTACGTTCCCCGGGTTGACATTTAAAGTAGGCTCTTGGTATAGCTGCCCTCATCAGGCATCCACATTAGGAGCTCACCAATCATCTTACTCACTTATGTGCTCGCATTGAAGAAGCATCGAAGAATTTGGCACAGATCCCAGTTGTGTTGAAGGATCCCCCTCCTCATCATCAAAACATGGCTTCGCATGCTCCCACCACTGGTTATGGTACTAATGAAATGGATTCTTACAATACTAGTGGTTATGGATGTGTGAGTATGGTTCAGTCAGAGGTTTGTGTTGCTACTCGTCAACGTGATTATGGTGCACCACAACCGAACTTGAAGAATGAGCCTCCCCCTCCTCCTGATAATTCATTGCATATCGAGAAGCCTTCCATTATGCCGCGGATACCAAAAGGTGTTCTTAATCCCTCCACGCATAATCCTAATGCTCGAGCTGCCTAGAAATACTCCATCGTAGAATATTTGGGCCAAACTCCGTGTTCCATGTCAGCTCTTGAGGTTTTGTAATCCTGTCCTTCTCAGAAGAGTGCCCTTTTGAGTGCATTAGGAATTCTCGATGGGGGAAATCCTAGTGTTATCAAGTTTGACACTACTGATGTCCAGCCTTGCTTACCTTACCACGTGGCTTTTCAAATCCAGGTGGTTTTCCTTAAAAGCTTCGTCAAACGTACTATGGTTGATGAAGGTGATTCTGCGTCAGTAATGTCGTTAGCTTGTTGGAAATCTCTTGGCTCTCCTCCTCTACTCGTGTCTAGAACTACACTCACTGCATTCGATGGTAGGTCTTTTACGCCACATGGAATTATCCCTTCCCTTGTTGTCTCCTTGGGAGGTAAGTCCATGCCTATTAAATTCGAAGTGGTTGATGCGCCCATCGACTACAACCTTTTACTGGGTCAGAACTGGATGTACACTATGAAAGTTGTCGCGTCTACTGTGTTTCGAGTTATTTGCTTTCCCCATGAAGGCAATATTGTGACAATCGATCAGCTGGATTATGTTTGCACTCCTTCCATAGCATCCACGGGATCTGTAGTCCCACAAGTTTCTGATTCTTAGTCGGCAACTGGGAACATAGGTGTTGGGATGTACCCCTCATTAATGGGAACTTTTAACCATTCTACACTTGTGAATTTTATTGGAACCATTTCCGATAGTGCGCCTCCTCCTTCGAATAATATGCCATTCTGAACTTCCTATTGTGATGATCCATGGATTTTACCATCCGCGGATTCTATGTCTGGAGACATTGCACACGTTGGGATGTATATGCCCTTATCTGTAGCGGAGCTCACTTACAATCATATCCAACAAACCACTGCAGATCCGGATCTCTCTTCTTCCCAGACAGTTGAGGAAGATCCCGTTACGCTGCCAGTTTGGGAAACCAATTCATCTTGCTCTCACGATTGCCTCGATGATACTTTGCCATCTAATGAAGCTATCCTCGAAGTCATGTGTGGTAGTGAGAGTACTCGGGAGGATATGCACCATCGCTCTTATTTCCTTCCCAACCTTGCGCTCGTTCAGCAAGAGGAGTTTAGGATGACTCTAGCTGAGATGGTTGGTCACCCTGTGGCTCTTTTGTAGTCGCATGATGTTTTCCTGGAGGGGAATATGGCCAATATTTCCCCAACCACTTTGATCAACATCTCCCACACTCCCGGAAAGATCGAGAATGTTTATGTCGGTGCCAATTTCACTCCTGAGGAGATTTCTATTTACACTGATTTTTTTAATGAACTCCGGGAAGCTTTCGCCTGGTCATATGAGGAGATGCTCGGAATATACCCCCACATTATTGAACACGAGATTAGAACGTATCCCGATTCTAAACTGGTTCAACAATGCTTACGTGCTGTGAACCCTAGGAAGGCAGCTGCTATTAAGGAAGAGGTGGAGAAACTGCTCAAAGTTGGTTTCATCTACCCCATTCCCCTTACCGAATGGGTGTCAAACCCCGTTCCTATGGATAAGAAGCAGGGAACGATCCATGTATGCACTGATTTCAGAGATTTGAACCGTGCATGTCCGAAAGACAACTTCCCCACGCCATTCATTGATCAGATATTGGATGCTTGTGTAGGGAGTGAGATTTTTTCATTCATGGACGGATTCTCAAGTTATAATTAGATTCAAATCAATCCCATGGACCAACATAAGATGACATTTATTTGTCCATGGGGAACATTTGCGTACCGGAAAATGCCCTTCGGCCTCAAGAACACCGGTGCTACTTTTCAGCTAGCCATGACCTATGCCTTTCATGATCTTAAGATGATTATGGAAGTTTTCTTGGATGATCTTGCCGGCCATTCTCGCAAGAGATTGGACCACCCCAAGCACCTCCGTATGATTCTTGAATGATGTATCCACTACAAAATTCGATTGAATCCAAACAAATGCATCTTCGCTATTAGGATTGGTTTCCTTCTAGGATTCATAGTTTCGAGGGAGGGTATTAGAGTCGATCCTCTCAAAGTTGAAGCAATACTTCAGTTGCCTCCTCCAGGTAATCTGTTACATCTTCAAAGCCTCCAAGGGAGAGCTACTTTTCTGCGTCGATCTATAGCTAACTATGCCAGTATTACTAAAGGTTTCTCACGCCTATTGAAGAAAGACACACCTTTTATCTGGGATGAGCGAGCCCAGCAGTCTTTCGACACCCTTAGGAAAGATTTGGTATTGGCCCCTGTGCTTAGTCCACCGGAATTTACACGAGATTTCATTCTTTATGTGGCCGCGTCTCAAGATACTATTGGCTTGGTCTTGGTTCAGGAAGATGATGAGCTTTTCAAGCATGTTATCTATTATCTTAGTCGAAATTTAGTAGATGCTAAACTAAGGTACACCCACGTAGAAAAGCTGGCACTTACGACTGTTCACGCAGTCTAACAGTTACGACATTACATTTTGCTTCGAACAACCACCGTTTTAGCTCACATCAATCCGTTTCAGTTCGTGCTATCACGATGCCTTATCGGGGGTAAGTATAATAAATGGATTGTGATCCTTCAAGAATTTGATCTCAATTTTGCTTCTGCAAAATCAGTGAAATCATTGGTGTTCGCTGAACTTATGTCGGACCTTCCATGGCTTGATGAGGATGTCATTCATGAAGATTCCTTTGTGGATGAACACTTATTTCTTATCTTGACCGAGGACCCTTGGTATGGGGATATCATTGTATATCTCCAAACTTTGAAGTTTCCTCCGCATTATTTACGAGACGAGCGATGACATGTGAGACATCACGCTAAATATTATACTATTGTCGGTGACACTTTGTATTGCCGAGGAAAGGATTCCATTCTCCATCATTGCTTGACTCACGAAGAAGCGGAATGGGTAATTAATGATTGCCATGCAGGGGCATGTGGTGGTCACTGATCCGGGCTTGCTACAGCCCAGCGTATCATGTGAGTAGGTTTTTTTTGGCCTACCATCTTTAAATATTGTATTAATGCTATGAAGAGATGTCACCCTTTCCAGGTGTTTTCTCGGAACGTACACTCGCATCCAGCGCCCCTCCATCCGGTCGTCACTGTCGGTCCCTTCACTATGTGAGGGGTAGATTTCATGGATTGCAAACCAGCTTCGGCTGGGGGGCATCATCATATCATCATGGCCATGGATTATTTTTCCAAGTGGGTTGAGGCCATGCCTACAGTAAAAGCCGATAGTGCTACTGCAGCCCATTTCGTGTTCAACCAAATTATCACTCGATTCGGTATCCCGAAAGAGATTGTCACTGACCATGGAAGTCACTTTCAAAACAAGATGATGGAGGATTTGTCTCTCAAGCTTGGGTTTCATCAGGAACACTCGTCTTCCTACTATCCTCAGGTGAATGGTCAAGTTGAAGCAATAGATAAGTCTTTGAAGACCATTCTCCAATGTACCATCCAACAAAGCAAGACTAATTGGCATATCATGTTATATCCTGCTTTGTGGGCATACCGAACCGCAGTTAAGACTGCCAACGGGTTTTCACCATTTTAGTTAGTTCATGTGTGGAGTCACTCTTACCGATTGAATGCGAAATACCTTCGCTCAAGCTAGCCATAGAACTCCTCCCTGATACGATGGAGATTGAGCAATGTTTAGTACACCTCGAGCAACTTGATGAGCGTCGTCGAGATGTTGCTGTGGCCATTGATGTTAACAAGCATCGTGTCAAGGTTCAATATGATAGGTGTGTCCGTCCCCGACAATATGCCGAAGGTGACTTGGTACTCTTGTATGACCAAGCTAAAGAACCCCTGGGGGCAAGCAAGTTCAATCCCATGTGGCACGGTCCTTACATTGTGAGGCGTGTCCTTGAAAAAGGAGCTTATGAGTTAGAAGATTACGAGGGATTTGTTTTGAAGGAGCCTAGAAATGGGCTCTACCTGAAGTGGTATTACGCTTGAACCTCTGGTTCAGGCTGATACTTTTGTACACTATTGTATAGTTTTTTTTGTACATAGTTTAGGTTGCCGTTTTGGTTGTCGGGTCTACTGATTAGCCTGTGTTTGATTGACAGATGTCAACGGGATGTCCTATGTTCTTAGGTTTCGTGGATGGTGCTAGCTGACATATGCAGCATCTTGCTTCTGCTACCTGGGTTATCTTCTCACCTAACTACCTAGTTGTGTCCTCGGGAGGTGCTTGCCTCGGTCCTACATCTAACAATGTGGCTGAGTATAGTGCCGTTGTTGAGCTACTTCGGGATGCCATTTCACATGACATCTAGTCTTTAGAAGTCTGCCTGGATTCACAACTAGTTGTGTCTTAGCTGAATGGGCAGTACTGTGTACGAGACCCTACATTACTATGGATATTCCTTAAGGTATGACTCTTAGAGAGACATTTTGTTTCCATTACATTTATTCATATTCCGAGAAGTCATAATTATATATCTGATGCATACGCTAGCTATGTATTAGATTGGCATTTGTCACATTCATCATGAGCACATAGATACAAAAACATTCATACATTTGTAACATACACACATGTAGTAGAACTGAGAATCAAAGTTGTATATATATAAATATGTCCAAAAATGGTAGTGTCATACAAAACTGAAGCCTGTAGCCCTCAAGAATATACATATCGATACAAAAAATGGTGAAGACCCTAGGATATCTATTCCCTCCGAGAAGGTCTAGCTTCCGCCTCGATGAGATGTGTCTCATAGTAGTACTGTACTGCGTTGGCCATCCGCTGCAGTAGTCGCACCCACTCATTCAGAACACCCACTACCTGGCGCTGCATAGCCTCAGGTAGTCGGGATACCTCTATCAGTGGTACTCAGGAAACCATCCATGATATGTTGTGCTGCAATGTCTGGAGTGTGCGCCCTACTACAGCATCTGCTACCACCTCATCTCTACCCCGATGACCATGTCTTGAGAAGCCCTCAGGTCTCACTAGGCCTTTGTCTGCGAGTAAACAGTCACCCATTAGCACATGATACTACCACCAAAAAGATTTTTTGCATTTCAACTATAATAAAAAAATCCATAAAAATTTAATAAACACAAAACCAAAAGAGTACTCACCAATGTCTCCGAAGGCTGCGCCTGGTGGGAGTGGCATGTCACGGTCCTGTCTGAAGTCTATCCCTGCATAGGGATAGTCCTCTATCGCGATCACTTGCCAGTTCCACCAGTAGAAGAACTCCTCAGTATATGGTGATGCCAGATGGCCACCACCCTATCGTGTTAGTATCTCAGCCCACCGGGTCAGGGTTGGATCTCGGAGACTGTGAGGTGGGACATCCACCCTCGAGCTAAGTCCCGGAACCCTCTCAAAGAAGAAACTGCAGAGGATGCTACCATACCCAAAGTTTTTGGCCATACCCTCTTTGCATTCTGTCAGTTGTGTCTTCATAGACACCACCAGAGTAGTACACCAGTCGAATATAGTAGGCTGCAAGCATTGTGATGTGTAGAACATCACCGGTCTGGATTCCTAATGTAGTGCTTTGGATCCCATGATCCATACCAGAGTAACCACTATGATCTTTATGCTCAGGTCCACTATGAGGTTGACCGGCACTTGGCTTCCCACTGCTCGTGTGTTGGCAGGGCAATACCACTCTATGTAATCTTGCACAGTGATCCCACCACCCACGGTCTGTGACCAAAGACTAGCCACCTCCCTCTATGGGACAAACTGGTAATGAAATAGATATCCTCTACTTTCAGTGTCAGTGTTTGCCTGTTGAGGATGAACTATTGAGCATCCACATCCCAGTAGTTGATCAAATAACGGAGTAGTAGGTTTTGGGCCCTTAAACCCCTGAAACTCTAGCATTTATATAAGCCACATGCTTGCAATGCTTATTGTGCTTGCAAATCGTGGCGCATGGTATCATCTACCTAGTCATGCTCTCTTTCCACTCTAGAACCATCCTGGAGTGCAAAGCAAGAAATTTTTAGTTAGTTTCATATTTAAAAACTTCTTCACGGCCGTACCCACAGGCTAAATTGTAGACAGTGGCGGGTAGACGCAGGCAGTTAGTTATTTGACTGCGTGTTTGGTGCCCTACCCACGAACCGCATACTTAAATCCCGTGGGTAGCACCGAATCCATTTAGGGCTTGGCCAAAAAAAAAATCCCACTGACCAAAATTGAAATAAAAGCACTTAAATTAAAGGTATGGCAGTGACCACTAACCTGCTCCGGACAGTTTGCTGAACGGTTGCTTGTAGCTCCCATGATCGACACTCAAAGTTTCAGGTGAAAACTTACCACTAAACTCCAAATTGGTGAATAGTGCAAATGAATTGAAAATTACAAATTTTATTACTATTTATAATTTTATGGACCCGCTTTTGTATAGTTTTTGCCATTTTTGAGCCGTTATGAACTAATATCGTGTCATGGAGTAGTGTTTTTTCAACAGATTTCCTCAGCGAGAGATGTTCTAAACCATTTCACACCTACGGCAGGTACATTTCACACCTGGCATATAGGTTAGATGCCATTTTCACATGCATTATGCATTTGACCTGTTGACCATTTTCATAAACCCTAGGTGCGACCCCGCTTCGTGACTGACACGGAACCTTCACACTGTTATAGAAGTGTCATTATGTGGCGGTAGGGCTTTCCCGAACATGGGTACCCTAGTTAGAACCCCTTTATGCATTCTGGTGCCCATGTCGTTGTTTGTCCTTAGGATTGGGAGTCGTTCGTAGTTACGCCATGATGTTGCAAGTAAGACTCATACTCTAGTTTGTCTTATGTTGGCCATCTCCCTTAAGGAATCCCCTCAGTTATATCATGTTGTGATTGCATTGCATCATCCTGCTTGTTGCTTGAGCCTTGTGCCGGCTCCCGCTTACTCAATTGTTAGCTTGGTGTCTAAGCACTTTTCCTTGTCGAGCCTTGCAGAGCTTATATATTTTCCCTTCACAATTTGATCACCTTTTGACCCTAAGTGAACGCACCCCCGAGTGTCCACATCCTACATGCACTTCCTTGCATTGAGCATATGTATGTTCCACTGCTTGGGACTAGTATGCTAGCTATTTGACACTCGTTCCCTCACCTATTATACTATAAGCAATTGTATTCTTTTTCAAGCTTTTCACAAATATGAAACAGACCAAAAAAATCAAATATTCCAAAAATATGGATGGGATTATGGTCACTATTTCTTGTTGGAAGCTGTTGTATCTCCTTTGAATAGATCATTCATTCCACTCCGTACATTATGAGTCGGGACTATAGTTGGGCCTTAGGAGCTGTACTTGTTTCTCAGTTTTCTCCACCGATTGGTTAAGCTTCCAGTCATTATGGAGCCCTCTGTAATGCCTCCTGCATTGCACAGTTTATGTCAAGTTGATGCCGCCTAAGTCTATCCATCTGCTCATTCTCTTGTTCAAAGGAAGTCCCGAAACTAGTGTCGGCCACTCCTCAGATCTCTTGACTACTGCATCTCGGCCATCCTTATTAAGTCAGTCCATTTCACCTGAGATCTTCTAAATCTTTCAGCATTACTGGTAGCTCGTGCTGGTTGATGGGGTATCCCTTAATGCCCTCCTTCCAGCGAGTCTCGTTCCGTCGACTTCAACTCATTTATTCCAGGACTTGAGACTTAGAGTTCGGTTGAGTACCTTGAGGCTTGCAGTCATTAGTGGCAGGTTCTCTCACCATCGACAGTTTTGGGAATACATCAATGTCCCCTAATCGATGGATTCATCCTAGTGTTTGACTTCAACCCATTTATTCACACTCTGATGATTGTGCTCTGTGCCTTGATGCCCATTTTCATTATTGGTGGGTCATCTCGCATCTGTTAACGGTAGACATCATTGATCGGTAATCAGACGATTTCTCATCAAGTTCAACCCCAACTCCTTTATTCACTTGATGGGACTTGCACCATCGAAGACTTGTGTATAAGACCCCAGGTGATTGTGGCATTTAGTATGCTATATATGACTTTGACTTTACATATGAGATATCACCTCTCAGTTTTCAGCAGTTTGTACCTCCATTTTGCACCAGTTGTCTTCTTTTCAGTAGAAGACCATATCTTACTGTAGAGGGATCATGGCTATGATCACCTATGACATATATCCATTATGTACTGCCTATTCATGGCCATTGTATCAGATTGTTGTACTATACCGACATGTATTCAGAGATACTATTGTATTATGACGAGTGAGCCATTCTTTCCACTTGTGTCTCCATCACTCCACTTCTGAGTTTTATAATGTATTTCGGCCATCATAGCACTTTCAGTCTCTGACCTCACACATTAGGGGACATCTGTTACACAGAAATCTTCCACCCTGTGAGCATCAGCATTGTTTGGCCTATAGGATCCATTTTAGTGACTCAAATCCATTTTTATCCTTCAGTGATACCAGTTTGCCCTATCTTGAGTCTGCACTCATTGATCCTTGTAGTTATGAACCAGTTATGTTCACCTTCCAAACTCCTTTCTAGTTTGAGTTTTCCATTCATGGAGGATTGAAGTGGTGGAGGCACAAGTGGATTGATCTAGATCTTGGTTCAGATTGGTTGCCGGCAAGAGGTTGTATCACTTTGTACTTCTTCTTGTTCATTAATAGAAATACTCATAATCTCGTCCATTCATGGTGTGAATGTCATTTATTATACATTGGGTTACATTTGCTTATGATATTATGGACCATTTTTATTGATAACGTTAATGTCAATTATATATTATATGTACTTGTTGGATATTGGCTATCAAGACTAATTTGCAGATTAAAAGTGCGTGGATTGAAAGCTCCAACGGGGATCTACATCAAACGTTGGATCGAGGTTGGTTACATTCCTCCATTATCTTAACATTGTCATTTATAATAGCATTGCTTTGAGAATTGAGTAGATTTCTGGTAGTCATCCATCTATTGTGGTATTCCCAAGCCATAGTGAGTTTTCTCCAATACAGCAATCGTTAATGACTTGCTCTGCTTCATCATGTGAGAGGCAACGTCTTAAAATGGTATCAACCCCACGTCGGTAGAGGAAATCGCCAATGATGAGATAATGGGAAGCATGGTGGCGGATACGATGCCATTCGTTGTGATGGACATTAGGTCGAAACTTCTGTGTACAGAGGTAAGCCAAAATGTCATCGTACCAAGGATCGTCTGACGATATGATGAATATATGGTCATCAATCAGGTCAGTATTAATAGTTGGTGATAATGATGAGGATGGTAGGTCCATGATGAGTTGAGTGAGTGCTAGGTCCTTAATGCTCTTTGGGGTTTTAAAAGTCAGGTCATATTCTTGTAGGATGATCACCCATTTAGCTACGCAACCTTGCAAAAGGCGACGTGTCAAGAGATAGACCATTGGATTTGAATTTGCGACCACTGTGGTATGACTGAGGAGAATGTAATGGCGCAATTTATGTACTGAAAAAATGATGGTGAGGGCCATTTTCTCTTAGTGTGGGTAACGTAGTGGTGGGCCTGATAAGGTTTGGCTCACATAGTAAATGACATGCTCTTGTTGAGCAGAGTCTTCTTGGATGAGTACTCCAAAAATGGCATGATCGGATGCCAAAATGTAAAGGATGAAGTCTCTTGTGAAATCTGGGGGGGAAATCAAGGGGGCATTGGTGAGTGCTTTATTCAGGTCTGTGAAAGCTCCTTCTGCTTGGTCCTCCCATACAAAACAGGTATGGAGGTGAAGTAGATGGAGGAAACCATGAACTATCGTGGCATAATCGGGGACAAAGCGACGGAGGAAGTTGGACCTCCCATGTAGGATTTGTAACTGGTGTAGTGTATAGGTGATGGTAGGTCCATGATGGCTTGGACCTTTAAAGGGTCAACTGTGATCCCTTTTTCTAAAATGATGAAACCCAACAGATGGCCTGCTGGGATGCAAAAGACACACTTGAGTGGGTTCAAGTGGATTTGGTATTTTCGACAACGCAAGAAGACTTGCCGAAGGTCATCTATATGGTTAGATCATTTATTGGATCGAGCCATGAGGTCGTCTAGATAAACCAATATGATGTTGATCAGGCCATGAAAACAGTAAGTCATGGTTCGCTGGAATGTGGCTCCAACGTTCTTGAGACCGAAAGGCATGATGCGGTAGGCGAAGGTGGCCCATGGGGTAGTGAAAGCGGTCTTGTATTGATCTTCCTTGCTGATTTTGATTTGGTTATATCCAAAGAAACCATCCATGAAAGATAGCACCTCATGTCCCACACATCCATCGATTAATTGGTTAATAAATGGTGTGGGGAAGTTGTCTTTGGGACAAGCTAGATTGAGTTCATGAAAGTCGGTACAGAGGCGAATGGTGCCTACTTTTTTATTGACTGCTATTGGGTTTGAAACCCAAGTAGTATATGCAATAGGGTATATGAAACCTGCTGCTCAAAGTTTCTCAATTTCGGCTTTAACGGCTGGGGTCTTCGATGGGTGGATGGGGCATTGTTTCTGGTGCACAGGTTTTACATTGGGCCAAGTATCTATGTGATGTTCCACGATGTTGGGATCAAGACCAGGCATCTCAGTGTAAGACCAGGAAAAGATATCACGAAATTCTTGGAAGAGTTTCTTGTAGGCATGAAATTCTTCTTCCAGGCATGACGTGCCTAAGGAGATAAATTTCTGTTTTCCAGGTGTGGTGGAAATATTAATCTTTATGATGGGAGAAATGTTTGCAATGTTGCCTTCTTCAAAGGCATCTGGTGTGGGGATGGGATCTTTGAACCAATCTACCTTGGTTGGTAAAAACTATTTTGATTCGACAAACAATTGGTTTGTCGTGGTAGAGGTAGAGGTAGATGCCTCAGAGATAAAGAATGACCTATGGTGCATATCATCCCAGGGGTAGTCCGGTGCAGTGAGCATTTCTAGAATCTGTTCGTCGTTTTGGAAGTAGTGGGTCATCAAGTCAATTGGTTCAGGCTTGTAGGTGGTTGAAATCATGTAAATGGTATTGATTTCTTCCGAGGAGGATGTTTGTGGTGGGTATATTTCCTCAATGAGGGGAGGGGATACCTCTAAGTCGGCATTGTTCAACTCGTATAGAGCTGCTCTATAATTTGGTAGATCAGGACAATGATGTGAATAGTGGCCATAAATGCTGCATATCGCACAAGGGTGGTTGGTACGTAGCGACTTATCTCGAGGATGAGGAGGTAGCTCAAGTTTGACTACGGGGATGTTGGTGTCATCTTCCAACATATTCATATGTTTGTGAAGTGCTAGTAATTGTGGACATTGATGAGTGGCATGGCTGATGTCGTCGCAAAATGAGCATTTGGGGGGAGCACAAGTGATTGGGGGATTCTTTGCCAATTTTAGAGTTGCTTTGGGAGTACGGGTTGTGGGTACCGAGGTATAGGTTTGTGGGCCTCTACCCCCAGTGTTGCAGAGTGGTGGGGCTGTATAACTAGATGTTGATGTGGTGGCCACAGTTGGGGGTGGTTGGGTCTGGAAGTTCACGACAGTAGGAAGTGCATGGTTGGAAGTATTTATGGGTTGAACCGGTTGTAAAATTACGTTTGGTATCGCAGGGGATATCGGGGCTGGTAGGTACCATATAGGTAGTCCTAAAGTTAATCCGGGAGATTGAGGGTGGCCATTACTGGTGAGCTGATGCCTCCTGAAGGAGGAAACAAAAATGGGATAGTGTGGATCGGTGTTGCTCCGATATGAGTAGGTACCATGGGTGGTTGCGGCACTAATGGGGGTTTTTGGGTAGGTAGTTGTGTGTTGTGCGAAAGGGTGCACAAATCTGATATTTCTGTTGTCTGCAAAGGGGGTGGGATAAAATGAAATGTTGAAGTCATGGGGGTATCCGAGTATAAACCAGGCCCGACTGTGGAGACAAGTGATGTGGGAGCATTCAGATTGTAGTATGTGATCTGATCGATTTTTACTACATGCCCTTCATGGGGAAACATCATAAGACAGAAAATAGATGAAGCAACCGCTCTCATTTTGTACATGTAACTGCGTCCTAAAAGGAGGTTATAATCAAGCTGGGCATTGATAACCTCTATGTCAATGAGAACTGTTTTGCCTCCTAATTGTATAGGTACGTACGGTAATAGGCCTTGCCATTGAGCTGAACGGCCGTCGTAGGCTCATCGTGTGGTGGTAGATTGCTGTAATGTGGGGGATCCAAGCTTTTGCCAAACAAATGTGGACATAACACAGGTAGAGGCACCTTCATCGATAATGCATCGATGCATGACAATATTTTGAATGCTAACCGATACTTGGAAAGCTAGTGTTGAAGGAAAACGTGGCTCAGCTTGGTCTAAGTCGAAAGCCATCATATTTGAATCATTTGGGTCTAGCGTAGTTCTTTAAGACTTCCAATGCAAACATGGCAGCGGGGGATTGAGCTAAGTCTTCTACGATATTGTAGTTTGATGTAGCACGAGCATTTGGATTATTTTTTATCCGTCGCAGGAGAAAGCAAGGGGCTTTGGGGCCACCGTCCACTGGCATAGGAGATATGCATAATGGTTGATCCGTTGGAGTGTTCATGGCTAGATTAGTAGAATTTGTTTCAGGGTTTGGGCTGTATTGGTTTATGCGAGTTTGTAGATTGATATCATTGTATGACCTCATAAGTAGGTGATGAGTGCCCATATCTGTATGCTGGTAGTCGGTTGCAACATAGGTAATTTGTTGTTGTGGTGCAACGGGTCCTTGTGGGGGATCCATTGGACGGGCGTTTACTACCCCTTGGTTGGGGAAAGCATTTTGCAAAATCATGGGTTGCTATTGGGGAGGTGGTGCTGGCTGTGTAGCATGCCCCTGGCGTTGGGCATCATCGACCCAAAGTTGACGTGCCTTCTCTAAATGGGGACAGTCATGTGTATAGTGGCCGTAAACTGAACAAAAGGAACAAGGATGGTTTGTTCTTAAGTTGGGATGTTTGCCCTATTTAGGTGGACAATTAGGGTTCAAGTTGGCGGGGAATGCATTATTATTATTCAGTGGGTTAGGTGGTTGACTGCCTTGGTTGTGAGTTTGGTTATTTCTGCGGTTGTGTCCTCTTTCGCGGTTCTGTTGACCTCCCTGATTATGCTAGTTATTCTGATTTTGGGGTTGGTTTTGTGCGTACAATTTCCCTTGGGTAGTAGGTGGATTTTGTGGCCATGCAAGTGCTGGTGCAGGCTGTGGTGGATAGTAAGCAGGAGGGTTCGGAGATGGACCTGGTGCTTGTTGTGGTTGTTGGTAACCTTGAGCTATTAGAAGTGTTGTAGCAGTAGGTGCTGCCTGTTGAGGGTAATAAGCCTGTTGGGCTTGAGCTTGAGTAGGCGCTTGAGCAGCTGGTTGGTGATAATAAGGGGAAGGAGTATATGCAGGTGGTGCATTTCCATAACATTGTGGTGGACATGAGGGTCCATGGGTGTGTTCCATTGGAGCATACGATGTTGTAGCTCCAGAATGAGATGTAGCCCTTGAAAGGTCGGGGGCATTGTTGGTACTCATCATAGTAAAGGGTTTGTTCTGTGACATAACCTAACCAATGATGCCGTCAGTGGCATGGGATTCCCCCGACGTGTCGTTCCGGGATGGATCACCGCGTGGGATATCAGGTAAAATAGTGTATAAATAACTAGATTGGGCATAAATCAAGTCGAACTGTTGAGCTTTGAGGATGGATTCTTCCTCCGACTGGGGTCATTTAGAAGCTATATCTTTAGAAATAAGGGGCAGAAGGGACTTAAGAAACCAATCTAAGAAAATACAGTCGTCTAGTTTTATCTTACATAGACTCTGACATTTTCGCCACTCATGGATGTGATCCGTGATGTGGGTAGTGGTGTTTTGTCTACAAGTCAAAAGGATTTTAACTCCCGCATCGTATCAGATGGGTAGTTGAAAGAACTGTAGAAAAGTAGAGGCAAGGGATGTAAAGGTGGGATGTATCTCGTGCGGTTGCTCAATGTACGATTTTAGCGGTTGAGCCAGTAAAGGTGCATTGTAATAGGCGCAAGTGGATGGAGTCATCCACTATGGAGTTTGAGGAACACCATAGATGAAATGACATGACATGGTTCTGGGGATCTTCCCTAGCCTTCCCTTCAAACTTTGGGATGTCTGAGGGGAGTTTTGTTGGCATGGGGGCCGAGTAGGGTAATGCCTAATGGGGTCATTAGTTAGTCTCGCCAAGTCTGCTAGGTTAAGACTTGCCATATATGGCAAACTGGTGGAGGGGTATGACATGGTCATGGGTGCATAATTGTTGGTGGTAGCAGAATGTGTAGGGACATTGCCCCCAAGAGGAACATTGGCTGTGAAAGGTATGTGCCCCCCACTCAAAGGTGTGTGAAAGGGACCTGTGCCACCCAATGCAACATGAGTTACAAGTGGATTTGGAATGCTTCCAGTAATTACTGGGATCTGAGTAGAGGCGGTAATGGTAGGTGTAGGTCCTATGTTGGGTGTACCTAAGGTGGATGTGGGTCCCATGTTGGGAATCCCTAAACTGGGTGTGGGTGCCATTACTGTGGTAGCCATTGTGGTGGCAGGGGTGGATGATGTTCCACCAACTGTTCCTGTGAAGAAAGAGTCAAAATGTGAACCAGCCATGGGGCTAGTGGTTGGTATGTATGTTGGATTTTTGGATTCGGCCTCAGATTCGGATGTGAAATGAGGTGCGTCAGAATTGGATGACGGGGATATATGCCGATGATGTGTGGAGTCAAGGGACAATGCTCTTCATCTATGACGAGTGGTGTCAAGTGAACCGTATTGTAGGGGTTCACCCCGGAACATCGAGAATGTCTCGGGGTCTCAATGGCGAAAGTGTGTCGATATCTCTAAATGGGTAGTGGTGAGTAAAAGCTTGAAAACCCTAGTGCAACTGTGTGTGCAAGAGGGGATCACAAAAACAATGGCACTCAGACCAACAACTAAACTCAAAACACTTACTATAACAGCTATGCTATAGTAAGTGGAGTAATAAAAAAAGTGTGGCCAAAGTACCAACATGCAAATGGCTCCTAGAAAAAAGAGGTGTACTACTAGACCAAAGGTGGGGTAGTAGAACATGCAAGCACTAAACTAAAATGGTATTATGGTTAGAATAAACGCATCCTCTGCAAGGTGATGAAATCCAAGTCAGATGATAAGAATTGTAGAACCAACGGCTAGATATCCCCCTACCGGGAGGGACACCGAGAAGATAGTCCTAGAATATAGGCCACTAAGCTACCCCGTTCATGACACGTCTGGAAAGGTAAATCTATAGCTTCATGTTCTATCACCGTTGTACTCCCGCAGGGGTGGTACAACGAGAAAAGTGAGTAGGTGTCCTTCCATGACTGAATGGATTGCGGTATTCCACTCAGGCCTCCGCAACCAATCTTGCTACTTTGACCCTCCTAAGGGAGAGGCCTTTACAATAGATTGGTTTAAAACCGTGCCAATAAATACTAGGGGATTTTTTGGTACCCTAATGTCAACCACTATGTCTCAGATGAAAAAATGAGTGAGGGGTGTTATTTGGATACTTATCTGGTCAGTCCTACCTAGCTACAAAATTCTTTAGTGTTCCCCAAGTGGGTTTAGAATGTTGGTTCAGTTAAGTAGGTTTTAAGGCTCACTTAATTAAAATGTGACAGATTGTGTGCTGGTGGGGTTGTTTACCAAAACAATCTGCCTCGCTTGGGCGATTTAATCACAAACTAAAATGACGATTTCAATTTGCAAAACTTGAAAGACGCTTTCAAATGTAAATGCTTTAATTTAAAAAAATATGGATTTTCGAAATATCTAGGGTAAAGCAAATAGCATAAAAGCAAATAAATTTCCAATGCTCCACTTGGGTGAAATATATAGAAATGGAAAAAATCTAATCTTTGCAAAAAATGAGATTTTTAATCAAAAATGTACTTTAATGAATCATTCTTTCACTTGCTGAAATTTTTTAAAAAGATAAGGCAAAGTACATAATAGAAGATTAATATGATTTTAAAAGCGACAAAAAGTGAACAATAGGCTGTCTAAAAAATTGCAAGACTCGAGGCTGGAAAAATTGGCCGAATGGGCAAAAATCACAGAAAAAAACGTCGGATGAAACAGGCGATATCGCAACTGTCGGGCTAAAATTCGCGATGTGTAGCGTGGCGATGTGGGAAAATGCTACGATGTGCAGCGCAATGATGGAGGCAAGATCCACAATGTGTAGCATGGCGATGGAGGAAAAATATGCAATGTGCAGCATGGGTAAAAGGCCGAAAGCCACGATGTGCAGTGCGGCAATAGAGGAAAACATCGCGATGTGCAGCACGGGAAATGGCCGAAAAACCGCGATGGTTTGCATGGAAAAAGGCCGAACAGGCGTGATGGGATGGACAGAAAACATCACCAAAAAACGGACCCAAAACTAGAATTTTGGGCTGTTTTGGGCTGCAGAGAGGGCCAAAGGCTAGTGCAGCTATCAAGAAGCTGACTAGTATGGCATATCTACAATATGAAATGGAAAAAACAACTAAAATAGAGATTTAAATGAGAGATTCAAACTAAAAAATTCGAAACCCAGTGGAGTCGCCAAAAAAATGTTGCTTGGGATTTCTCCCAAGCATGTGCAATGGTGCACCTACTAACTAGTAGCAACAGTCTCAATAAAAAAATATATAAAAAATTTTGCTAAATGTAAAAAGTAAATAATTTAAACTATAGCATGTGCATGTAAATAAACTAGATTCGAAAGCAGTAAACAGTAAGATCCATTCAAGAGACAAGAAATAAGAAATTTGATTTTTTCTATTAAGGGCAAGCAATAGCTTGCAAAAAAGATACCTCAATGGTGAGGATCAATGATTTGGGGCAGCTGCAATGTCCAGATGCTCCAAGGATCCAAGGGTGTCTTCTTTTCCAATGCTTCAATGGTTGGGAAAAGCTCAAAGGGATGGGAAAAAGCTCCAAAGGGATTTTGGCAGCATGAGGATAGGGTGAATGTGGATGAATAGTGAGGAGCCCCTATCACTCTTTTATAGTTTTTGGTGAAGGAGAATACCATTTATGGTTTAAGGAAACCAATGGTATTGACAAAAATGGTTAGGTCTCTTTTTCCCTCTTTTTCCTTTTTTGAATATATTTTATATTTGTATTCCCTTTTAATTGATTTTTGGGAATTTTTTACCCTTTTTGAGGGTTTTTTATATTTTTTTGAGGAAAATTGAGTATTTTTTAGGGAAAAATGTGCACTTTGGTCCTTTAGGTGACCTTTTGAGGGTTTTAGAGGCTCAAATGGTGGAAAATGTGGACAAATGGGTCATGAGAATAGGGAAATGAGCTAGTGAGCACTTTTTGGGTGTTAACAGAGGGAAAAAGAGGAAAAAGAAACCTAAAGCATTTTTATCAATACCATTGGTTTCCTTAAACCACAATGGTATTCTCCATCACCAAAAAAATATAAAAAGGTGATAGGGGCTCCTCACTATTCATCCATATTCATCCTATCCTTATGCTGCCAAATTCTTTCTTGAGAGCCCTTGCCTCCTTTTTGAGTTTGAAGATCCCCATTAGCATCTTGGAGAAGAAGAGATCACTGGAGCTTTGGAGCACCTCACGATTGTAGCTGCTTAAGCTCAACCATCCTCACCCTTTGAGGTGATAGAAAATTTCAAATTTTTTATTTCTATCTCTTATGGATCTATTTTGTTTATTGTTTTAAGCTAGAGTTATTTTACATGCACATGTTAGATCAGATTTACTTTTTACATTCAGTTATTTTTACTACTTTAATCGAGATTGCTACTACAAGTTAGTAGGTGCTCAATAGCACCTGCTTGGGTGAAAACCCAAGCAACAATTTTTGGTGACTCCACTTTGTTTCAAATTTTGAATCTTTGATTTAGATCTATAGTTTAGTTGTTTTTTACTATTATTGTAGTAGATCTACCCTACTACTTAGCCCCTTGTTTGTTGCCTCAGCTATTGGCCTTTTCTGTAGCCCAAACAAACCAAAAGTTCAATTTTTTGGTTCGTTTTTCAGCGACCTTTTCTATCCATAACATCGCGTCTTTTGGAACCCATAGCCACGATTCACATCGTGGGTTCCTTCCCTTTTTCCGCGATCTTTATCGTGGGTTTTAGTTTGATACCCATGATTCACAACGCGCCTTTCGCCCAAATCTCCGCGATTCACATCACGACTTTTAGCCCGAAAGCCGCGATCTAGATCGCGACATTCACCACATATAGCCGCAATATCACCTGTACTATCCATGTTAGCACTCGAATTGTGCTAGGTTTTGAAGAAGGTTTTGATGAAGGAAGGGAGTTGCAGGATCATAAAACTTTCCAAAAGAAAGCCAAACTCTCAGGTCACATCCCCCAGGAGTGGAAAATCATAACACAGCACAGTAGATTTAGCCAAAGGAGAAAATATTAGGAAAAATCCAAAGGCCCATGGTAATTAGAGGTCGGATAGCACACTAATGAGCCAACTACAAGCGGAAGTATGCATAGACGGCTCAGATGAAATAACCCAACGATATACGGCCTTGGACCCTTGGCGCAAAGTCAAGTTGGAAATGTTATAAGCGCGGGCGAATTGTTAGCCAGTAGGCATATTCCTAAAGCGATCGACGGTATAGATTGGCGGGAACAAAGATCTACAGTGAAAAGGTGATAGCACTAATCTAACATGCATGGAAAAATGGTTATGTTCCAAATCTCCATGATTTGGTTAAGCATCGCGCCCCTTTTAACAGCATGCATCTAGCAGAGAGAAATCAATGGTCCAAAAGAAAAGCGGTGATCTTAATCATCGGTATGTTAAGCATGCCCAAAATCGCCACGGTCAGTAAAGGGTGCATCATCCGACGGTCAAGATTGGAGCAAGGAGCGAACCAACGGCTGGGAATGTTTAGAAAAGTCGAGCTGTAGATTGGAGCAGTGTGATATTAAATTGAAGGCCACGAGGGCGTTGGAAGGTAAAGTGGGCATATCTACGGCTGAAGGTAGCTAATGGAGATGAGCGGCTGACATGGACCTATCGTAATCATAGTTGCAAAAGTGATATGGAAAAATATATATTATAAAATGGCTCACCTGCACGAATGTCCACATCCTATCTGTCCAGTGCACATTGGAGAGCAAAGAAGGTGAATCTTGTAGAGTAGACCAGCCAACCAGGAAACCAGAAGGATGTCTAGTTGACAGTGGACCAGGTAGGCCTTTGTCCCTTTTCTTTTCACAACAAGATATTTAAATGGCTGAGATAGTAGACCCCCCTAGTACCGAATCTACGATAATCGGTTCCCTGTTGGAAGACAAGGATACTGACATTTACGACACCATATTGAACAATAGCTCTTTGGATACGGCCAAGCAGAGATTGGAGGTTATAAGGGTCAGACAAGTAGACATCCATAAATTATATCAGTCCTTTTTCCACTGCTTTACCACCAGCCAAACCCCGAGTTTCCCTGAATTCGTAGAATGGTGCACTAGCAATTATTCCCCAGGGCAGAGGGCCATCTTCGATGCCTCAAGCTCCAAAATCCTTTGCCATGTGAAGGCCCCAATTGTTAGAAATCCCCTAGCTATTCCCTGATGAGGCCAGTTCATCCAGAGAAGAGTCTAAATGTGTGATCTCCATGATAGCCCAATTTTTGGGGTCAGATAGTGACCACTACATCACAAAGTCATTAATCAGTCTGATGTTTGTCTTAAGCACTTGTGCAATATAGCCAACAGATCAAAGTTCACTTATCCAGACTGTATGCCTAATATTTGATGATGCCCTAGCCGAAAGTATTCACTCCCATCTTGTTGAGTTCCCCAAAATAAGGATCTTTAGGTTCCAGTCCTATCTGCTAAAAATGTTCTTAACAGTAGTTGAAGAAAACGTGTAGATACCAAAGCTGAAAATTACAAAGGAGATGTATTCAGATTACTTGGTTTTCATGAATGATTTGATGGAAAAGTTTATCACATCTTTTTCCCGAAGGAATTTCCCAGATTACTCCCAGAGATGAAGGATTTACTGCAGCCCTCTATGGGGAAAGGGATTGGAGATTGGTTTTTGCTGAAACATGGGACAGTAATCAGGGTGTATGGTTTTTCACACCCACCATATGTAATCCCTACCTTTTTAACACCCAGGTTGTTCAATTTAGATTTCATAAGGCAGAAACTAAAAGATGAGTGTGAACACTTTATATATAACAAGAAGTACTCTGATATAGCTTTCCCATGGGTAGTAGGTTATTTTATGATCAAACATAAGACATCCCTCTCAAGGATTGAAAGGATGATGAGAGACCTAGGACTACCTTCTAAATCTGCAATGAATTATGATCCATATCATATAATCTCAGAGAGGAGGAGGGAAGCTGGTAGGAAGGGGTATGACCACTTCGAGATGGCTGGCATGGCTGAGAAGGAAAATTGGCTAGAATATATTGATCAGGAGCACAGGGACGTTGATCCCTCAGAGACCTCTCAAACTCTAAAATTCCTTTTTCAGGAAGGCACACCCTCACCACCCGACTCACCTAATAAAGCCCCAACAAGGTCAGCAAATTTATGCCTTGCCACCATTCTAGGGAAACCCATCAATTCAGCAGTTAGCAGCCCTATGGATGTAGACAGTGACCCTGAAAGAGCCTCAAAGAGGCAAAAGGTGGAGGGTGATGATCAGCAGGTATTAAAGATCCAAGAAGAAAAGACTAAGAAGAAGCATATCAAGCTTCAAATGCCCCCTTATGAAGTGAAAGAACATGTATTTGGAAAACCACCCAAAGGACCCACAACATCTAGTACAAGCAGGACCAAGCTGTTAGAGGGATATGAAGAGAATCCTGATAACTTAGCAGAAGAAGCAAAATTGTACTCGGAGGTAAGGAAAATATCCAAGAAGGAAGTGGCCCTAGTTGCCAGTAGGAATTTAGATCATAACACCTTGAGCCTTGCTCTAGCCACCAAAAACAAGGCTACAGAGATGAAAGTCAACCTAGAAGACATCCCTATCCCTAATATAATCAACCTACACAAGGAGATAGGTGATGTCATTTATGATAGGCTTCTAAAGCTTGCCTTAGAGATATCAAAAGTGTAGACAAATAAGTCCAAGGTTTAGAACCAGCTGGGGCTGGAAAAAGTAGAAAATAAGTGTCTAAAGGCATCGGCGAGGAAGCATCAAACAATCCTGCTAACAAATGAGATAGAAGTAGATAAAAGGAAGAACATCCAGGAGCTGTTGAATGAAAAATACCAAAAGAACCTGGCTTTAAAGAAGAAGTTAAAGATTTCGCCTACTCATTTTGCAAGTACCCCTGAGATAGCAGAGCTGCAGGAAGAGAAAGAAAAGCTAAAAGGAGAACTATTGGACTGTAAATCCCAATTGGTGGAGCTTAGAGAAAAAGAAAAGAAGATGCAGTCTGATATGACCTTTGTAGTAGCCAGTGATAAATGATGGAAGACCCAATTTGAAGAGTTGGACAAGAAAGTAAGCAAAAGAGAAAGGGAAATGGAACAGGAGGTCACAGACCCAATTGCAGCTGGAGATTTCTTTTTGGTAGGGAAAATAGCTAATGCCAGCTTGGAATATGTTGAGTTACTCTGACTAAAGAAGCAGGTTTCCAACTTGAAAGCTCTACAGGATGATGCATAAAGGAAAAGGGAGGCTTTGGAAACCAAGTACCAAGAAATGCAAGTGAATCTCGACAATTTGAAGGAGCAAGTGATTGGGTAGAAAGTGCTGCAAAAAACTAGGAAAATCATCAAAAATTATGTTATAAAACAAGATGAAGACCTAAGTCCTTACCTTAACTTTATAATGGGTGAGGAGACTGTAGTGAATTTGGCCAAACAAGCTGTGACAGTGGCAAATGAAAGGCTTAATAAAAATCCTTCCGAATATGCTAAAAACGCAGTAGAATTCTTAAATGATTTATCAGAAGAGTAGGTTGATGATGTAGGCATCAAGGATAGGGTGGCCATCATCATATGCACCAAAATGTTAATTAACAAACATGAACAGGTGAAGGTCACCCAATCAAGGATTGACATTTTGTCAAATCAGCTAAAGATGTTCAGGGAAGTATTCGATCCTTTATTTAAGAAGGGCCTGCCTGCATTCTGGGGAGAAAATGGAAATATGTTATCAAAGGAAGAGTATAAAGTCAAGCTATGGGATTGAAGGATGAGCTGGGATGACTTTGAGAGAATGGATCATCCCATGACTGGCCAGTTAGTCGCTGAGAAACTGATAGGAGACTTTGAGTTAGCTTTGACTTTCAGGGGAGTTAGGACATTGCATATTGGATACTCTTATAGGGAACATACTGAGCTAAGAGTACTACTTAAGGAGCTCGCCACCGTAGATTTACCCTTAGCTGACCAGTGGAAACTAGTCGAGAAGTATGGTAAAGAAAAGTTAAAAACCAAAGCGTGAAGGGCTCAAAGGGTAGCAACGAAGCACTCTGCCAGTGGAAAACTTTCAGCTAAAGTAGAGGCAGCAAGTTGGAGTTGTTATTTTTCGGTTTTTCTTTTTGTTCAAGTAGTTGGTCATATAGTAAAATAGGCCAGCAAATGTAAAAAAGCGGTTGGGCCGATACCACCTGTGTCTATTTGAAATTGTAAAAGGAGAAATACGCCTTGGTTAGCTGTCAATTAGGTGTCAAGTAATTGCAATTGTTTTCTGTTCAGGAGAAAGCCAAGCCTAGAGCTCGAGGGGCATCTATAAATTCATTGTAATTAAAGACAGTCAGGTTGAAAACTTTTTGAAACTTTTTGTATTGTTCTATAAGACACTTATGATCTATTTTGAATAAAGTTTTGCAGAGCCAAGCTGGTGTTTTTTCAGGGATTCCTGTGTAATTGGTCTTGTAGTCTGTTCTTTCTTCTTCTCCTATGAATTGTGTATCTTTCATTATTATTTCCAGCCTGTAATATTCTTCATACTTGGTGCAGTGTTATAGTTAAGCAGAATTCATACAAGTTATGCTCTGTTTATCTCATTCCAAGTATTTCACAAATGTTTTCTACTAAAGTTGGTAAAAGATTCATTGTTGGATGCCTTGTATCGATGGATTGTTTCTTTCTCTTATGTTTCACCAATTAAAATAACTTTGACTACGATCTGTTCGCTACCTTGCCCTTGTTTAGATACATTCACAAAGCATTTGTAAATAAATGTTCAAAGTTTGTTTGATGTGACTCCATTTCCCAATAGAGATTCATGTGTTTCAACCAAACAACGTTCAAACCATTTTGTTTTCCAACATAAATTTGATCTTCTATGTATGTTGTAATTGAATATCTCGAATGATGAATGCTAGTGTACATTTTCATTGTTTATGCCTTTGATTATTTCCAGTTTCCATGAGTTTATAGAGAGATTCCTCTATGTTTGTGTTGGGTGAGTAGCACAAGCCAAACGATAGGGAGTCTTGCCCTAGTCTTGTCCCAATACATCCATTTGAATAAAGGAGGTTTTGAATCCATTCATGAGTTTTTTGCTAGGTTTATGAAGGCATACAATTCTATCCCAGACGACCAAAGACCATCAGCAGGCATTGCAAAGCTCCATTTTTCATATGCTTTTGATGGATATTTCTCATGTATGTTGAGAGAAATAAAATCAGCCTCTTTACCTGCTATGTTCAAAGATTCCATAGAGGTGGAAGCAAACATGATGGCTTCAGGGAAAATAAAGGGTAAAACAAAAACAGATAAAAAGAAGCAAGAGACCCAAGCCTCTACCTCCTCCTCTTCCAATGATGCTAAGTTTGAGACAATGATAAAGACTATGGAAATATTGATGGATAGGATATCCCTAGATAACAAGCCTTCAGGTAGAGATCAACCTGAAAACCAAATAAGAAATCCTAACTTCAGAAGGCCACCCCCTCCAAGAAATCAGAGAAACCCTGAAGACTAGCAAATCAGACCTCCTTTCCCTTAAAATATGCTGGATGAGGAAGGATCAAAAGATCCATTAGGTGACCAGATCCACCACTTTGATACCCTTAACCATGAGGTGTACATGACTGAAAGGGAGCATGATTTTTTCACCAAAGGATACACCAGCCAAAACCCTGAGTTAGATTCTGAATAGTACCAGATGGGTTACCAAAATGTTGTAGATGACATTCAAAGAAAGCGGTTAAGAAGTCAAGATGTGGAAATAAACAAAGGATAGCCTAGTAGAACTCGACCCTCTAATACTCAACAGGAAGCATAAAATCCAAAAGAGAAGCCATAGGAGGCTGCTATACAAAGGACATAGGAAGAGAGAGGGAAGCATTCCAAAGAAGCTAGACAACCTGACGCCATGGAGGTAGCAAATCCTGCCTCGACCTTCACTCTAAAAGCTGAAATATCCAAGGTAAAGATACCTATTCCCCTTAACTAACTGCTGAAGATTGATGAATACAGAGAAGAGATAACTAAGGTGGTGAGAGGGCAAGGGGATTGTCCACATGATATGCTGGAAGTGACGGAAGATGCTTCCACCATAATTTTTGGGTGCAAGCTTGAAGAACAAGATAATGAAGAGGTTCCCCCATTCTATTTGAGTTTGAATGTACATGGCAAAATTTTACACAATGCATTAATAGACTATGGGGCATCGCATAATCTGATGCCAAAGTCAGTGGTGGATCTGTTGGGGTTAAAAGTCACCAGAGCCTACAAAGACCTCTATTCTTTGGATTCCAGAAGAGTGCAATGTCTAGGGTTGATTAAAGATGTGGTAGTAACCCTTACCCAAATACCAACTAAGAGCACTATGATGGACGTTGTAGTGGTAGAGGTACCTGCTAAGTTTGGGATGTTATTGTCATGGTCTTGGGTTAAAAAGTTGAAGGGGACCATGCCAATGGACCTATCGTATGCCACTATACCTCTTTTTGAATGTAATAGAAAGCTATATAGGGAAAAGAGGATGGCTTATGCCGTCAGTAGTGACAACAAACCTGAAAATCACCCTATATATGCTGTAGACATTGAGGTTGGGTCCTCTATTTTTTTCAATGATGGTCCATATACTGATCTTGTACCTCCAGCGTGCCTCGAAGTAAATGAAGATAAAGAATTTGCAGCAAGGTATGAGGCCTCAAAGAGGTAGAAAAATGAAGAGGGGCTATGGAAGATGTACTTTGATGGATCCCCGAGCAAGAATGGCGCTGGTACAGGGGTTTGGATCATACCTCCCGACCTAGAGTCCAGAGCCTTATCATATAAGCTAACTTTTGAGTGTACTAATAATGTGGTTGAGTATGAAGCTCTGCTCCTGGGACTGAGAGATTTGAAAGACTTGGGAGCAAAAGGATACATGTGTTTGGAGATTCAGAACTGGTGGTAAATCGAGTGAAT
Source organism: Larix kaempferi (assembly GCA_027924585.1). Lineage (NCBI taxonomy): Eukaryota > Viridiplantae > Streptophyta > Pinopsida > Pinales > Pinaceae > Larix > Larix kaempferi. Next base: position 3,812,088 of record BSBM01001082.1, on the reverse strand, counting down.
GGCAACTATCAAACCAAACACCCTAGGATGACGGCCTATAGAAATGAAGTCTGGTATATGTTTGGGAATTTTTACACAGAACATAAGATCAGGGTGAAACGAAGATGTGAAAACCAGGTGGCAGACTCTTTGGCCACTAATGCTGGTGGTTTTAAAACTCCTATTTTTTATCAGGAAAAATATGAGGTGGAGGTGGTGAACAGGCCATCTATCCCAGACAATTCTAAATACTGGCAGGTATTTGACGATGATTTGCAAATTAAGAGATTTTTGGAGCTATCTGATGATTTTTCCAATGTTCAGATTGACACCGAAAATGAGAACCTGGAAGGTTTGATAGACCAAGGACAATTAGGAGATGAAGAGAATGAAGGCAAGGAGTGTAAAAACATGTTGGGTGGAAAAGATAGCATTCAATTGAAGAGCAATTAGATCCCTAAGGGACTGATACCCCTGGAGAAGCTACTTGACCAAAATGATGTGGCAAAAAACCCGAAGTTTGAACCTCCCAGCGACGTTGTAGAAGACCAGAACTTGAGTACTAAGGAAGAACCTCAGATAGTGAACCTGTCCAAGAAGCTACATGCTAAGAAGAAGGAGCGGTATATAGAGTTGATGAAAAAATACGCTGATGCTTTCGCTTGGAGTTATGAAGAACTAAAAGAGTATGACACTTCTATAATACAACATTCTATTCCAATCAGACCAGGGGAGAAACCTTTGAAGCAGAAGTTAAGAAGGATAAACCCCAAATTGGTTCCTGTAATAGAAAAGGAAATTAGAAGATTATTCAATGCAAAAATCATTGTCACCCTGAGATTCTCTCAGTGGATCGCAAATCTAGTCCTTGTAAGGAAGAAGAATGGTGAGATTAGGATCTGCATAGATTTCAGAAACCTAAATAGGGCCTCACTAAAAGATAATTACCCTTTGCCTAAAATGGAGCATATTTTACAGAAGGTAGTAAGAGTAGAAATAATCTCTACTACGGATGGCTTCTCGGGATACAATCAAATCAAGGTATGCCCAGAAGACAAAGAGAAGACCACTCCTTGGGGTACCTTCATGTATGCGAAAATGCCTTTTGGGTTGATGAATGCAGGAGCTAGTTTCCAGCGTGCAATGGACATAGCGTTCACTAAGGAGAAATATAAGTTTGTGGTTGTATACATGGATGATAGAACAATATATTCCATATTTGATGACGAGCACCTAAAACACTTAGAGCAGGTTTTCATAAAATGCAGAAAATATGGTATCTCTCTTAACCCTAAAAAGTCTCACTTTGCATTAGAAGAGGCTAAGCTCTTAGGACATATTATTTCCAAAGGAGGTATCAGGATTGACCCTGAGAGGGTTAATGCTATTTAGAAAGTAGGGGAGCCCAGAAGCAAGAAAGAAGTACAATCCTTCATAGGGAAAGTAGGTTTCCTGAGGAGGTTTATTCCCAGCTTCGCAGAAATAATGAAGAATATCACAAATATGTTAAAGAAAGAGAGTTAGATAAAATGGACTAAGGAGGCCAGGGAATCATTCATCGGCATTAAGAAAGTTATTACCGAAGCCCCGGTATTAGAAAGCCAAGATTTTTCCAAAGAATTTTTTATATTTTCATATGCATCTGAACATATGGTGGCAGGAGTGCTATTACAAAAGAATGCCCATAATGCTGAACAACCTATTTCATTTTTCAGCAGCATGCTGAGAGATGGGGAGCTGAAATATGACATTGTGGAAAAACAGGCATATGCCCTGATAAAATCATTGAAGGATTTTAGGGTCTACATCCTCCATTCCCACATTATTTCCCATTTCCCAAACAACCTTGTGAAGAGTATCCTCACCCAAGCAGATCCCGAAGGGAGAAGAACCAAGTGGATTGCTATATTGTTGGAGTATGATCAAGAAATCAAACCCACCAAACTGATAAAGGTATAGGGTCTGGTGAAATTGATGGCTAAAGCTAACTGTGACTCTTTGAAAATGAACCTTTTGGAGGAATATTCAAATCAGTTAGACACTAGAGTGCAGATAAGGCCTGAATTCTCTGCATCCCCTTGCTATGCTGACATTGTGTATGTATTACAAAAATTACAAGCTCCTATAGGGTTAAGCAAGAGCAGGGCCAGAGCTATGAAACTAAAAGCTGCAAAATATTGTATTATGAATCATTTTTTATATTGGAAAGACCCTAGAGGTGTATTGCTGAATTGCTTGTTAGAAGAAGAAGCTCAACACATAAAGAAGGAATTCCACAAGGGAGATTGTAGTGGGCATCATTCCTGGAAAGTAACAGTAAAAAAATTCTTGAGGACTAGGTTCTACTGGCCTACCATGTTTGCTGATGCGTACAAGGAGACTGTTACCTATCACCAGTGTCAGATCTTTGAAGGAAAGAGAAAAGTGGTTTCACTCCCTCTTCACCCAGTAATAGTGGAAGCCCCTTTCCAGCAATGGGGGCTAGATTTTATTGGGGAAATAAACCCAAACTCCTCTGGTCAGCACAGATGGATTTTGACTGCCACAGATTATTTTACCAAATGGATTGAGGCCATGGCTACAAGGAAAGCGAAATAAAATGTTATCATGGATTTTCTGGAAGACAACATCTTGTCCCGATTCGGGTGTCCTAAAAGGATTGTGACTGATAATATTCCTGCCTTTAGTTCCAGGAAAATGATAAACTTTTGTCATAGATACCATATTAGTCTGAACCATTCCACAGCATACTATCCTCAAGGAAATGGGCTAGCAGAATCCTCTAACAAGAGCCTGGTAAGGATCATCAAGAAGTTGTTAGAGGAAAATAAGAGAGCTTGGCACACAAAATTGAAATATGCTTTTTGCGCTGACAGAATCAGCACAAAGAGGGCTATTGGAATGTCACCTTTTCAATTAGTATATGGAGCTGAAGTAGTTTTTCCAACATCTCTGGGGTTCCCAGTCATGAGTTTGATGCAAAAAATAGAGGAAGAACCAAATCGTATGCAGAGAAGAGTGAATCAGATAATTGAATTGAACAAACTGAGAAGAAAGGCATATGACAAAGTACAAGGACACCATGAGAAGATAAAGAATTCCTTTGACAGGAAAGCAAAAGAAGATCAATTTCAAGTTAATGACCTGGTTCTGAAATGGGATGCTCCAAGGGAGGATAAACATGGGAAATTCGATCATATGTGGATGGGGCCATATATTATTGCAGCAAACCAAGGAGATTTTTTTATTATCCTGGAACACCAAGATGGATCTGCCTGGTCAGGAGGACCAGTCAATGGAAGGTTTTTGAAGCACTACCTGTCCTAGAGAAAGCAGGTAACCCATGTACCAAAGCCTGTATATATTTTCATTTTTTACAGTTATTTTGAAGTTTTAACGGTGAACCTAAAGTACTTGAAGCTCGAAAGTGAAGGCCCTAAGGTCTGGAAGCGAAGCCATGGTTTTTATTTTTTGTATGTTTAGCCTAGATATGAGGCATATACAGTTCCATTTTCAGTTTTTAGAGAAGTTTTTAGTTCAGGGTTTGGAGTGTCGCCCAATGGATCAGGCACTTGGTCTACGAGTTTCTTTCCTACTCGCAGGGAGGTTAGCATCCCTGGATGGAGCCAGTTGTTAGCACTCGAATTGTGCTAGGTTTTGAAGAAGGTTCTAATGAAGGAAGGGGGTTACAGGATCATAAAAATTTCCAAAAGAAAGCCGAACTCTCGGGTCACATCCCCTAGAAGGGGAAAATCAGAACACAGCACAGTAGATTTAGCCAAAGGAGAAAATATTAGGAAAAATCCAAAGGCCCATGGTAATTAGAGGTCGAATAGCAGGCTAATGAGCTAGCAGCAAGCAAAAGTATGCATAGACAGCTCAGATGAAATAAACCAAAGATTTATGGCCCTAAACCCTTAGCGTAAAGTCAAGTTGGAAATGTTATAAGCACGGGCAAAGTGTTAGCCAATAGGCATATTCCTAAAGCGATCGACGGTAGAGATTGGCAGGAACAAAGATCTAGTGTGAAAAGGTGATATTGCTAATCTAACATGTGTGGAAAAATGGTTATGTTCCAAATCTTCGCGATTTGGTTAAGCGTTGCGCTCCTTTCAACGGCATGGATCTAGCAGAGAGAAATCAACGGTCCAGAACAAAAGTGGTGATTTTAATCATCGGTATGTTAAGCATGCCCAAAATCGCCGCAGTCGATAAAGGGTGTGTTGATGCCCTGGAGATCGCATCATCAATCAGAAAGGGATCCTCCCCGGTAGACTATCCCAATTAGATTGTCCACCGTTTGGTATGGGGAATCCGTCCGGTTAGCGGTCCCAGCAACCGTGGTTTTGGAGTTTTATTCCAATTATACCGGTTATGGCCCGATCCACCATTCTTTTGAATTTTATGTTTTAGAATGATATGCAAGTGCCTAGTCTAAATTTAATCTAAATGCAAAACTGGAAAACAGATCTATGTCTAAAAACTGAAATAAATCTAACTATCCCTGCAAGGAGAAAATTGAAAGCATGAGCAATGAGCTGTAGGAATTATCTAAAGAATAAACAGACACCCATCAAATCTTAAAGATAAAGCTACAGCAAAGATAAGAGATATCAGAAGATAGCTTCTAATTAAATATAACACATTTCATTACTCATGAAAGAGAGAATTCATTTGCACAGAGAGAAGCAAGATCATTTAATACAATGAAATAATTCAAGACAGTAATAAAGATCTCACAGCAAAGTATAGCAGACATAGGAATAATCCACAATGCATCCAATCTCCATTCTCATGCAAAAACGTCCTCTCCAGGCTCTTATTAGGAAGATTTTATTTTCTTGAAACATGTGCAAGATAGCTTGTACAAGTCTAGAAAATAATTCCCTGCCAAAAGTCCTCTACATTCCTTCCTAAATTCTATTTATAATATTACAAAATTCCCTTTGGGATACCACCCGGCCCTTTACACTTGTCACCTACAGACTTCTCCCTTTATAACAGACAAAAATGTGACCTTCCTTTTAACAGAAAATTATTTAAAAAAGGAAATGGACAGCTGTCCCATAGCTCCACTTTTATACATCTGAAAGCCAAAATACAAAATAAAGGAATTAACGCCTTAATATCAGCGTATTCATTCTTGGGCAGGCGCTCCAGCTGGGAGAGGAGCACTCGAACTAGTTGTTGCTGCTGCTGTTGTTGGGAGAGAGGAAATCGAGCCAGCTGGTATTGATGCTGCTTCTGGGAGAGAAGAAATCGGGCTTGCTGTTGCTCCTGCTACTGCTAATGCTTTCTTCTCCTCTTCTGCAATGTAACTATACCATACACCAGTGTCCCTTATATCCACATTTGCTGAGGCAGGGAGTAAGATTTTCTGGGAAGTTACATGTTTACCAAGCTCTACTCCAATACCTTGAATTTCTGTTACTGTAGCTTGATGCATTTCTTTAAGCAGATGATTGTGTATTGATGACATACCAATATAATGCTGGAGATCATCAATGGCTAAGGCATCAATCCTTTTCACATATTCCATTTGGATGCCCAAATCTTCCTCCAGGTCAGCTAAACGTTGTTCCTTGACCGGGAAATCATCAAGGGACTGAGGGAAACTCAACTTGCATTTGTCATGCACTTCATGGATTCTTTGGTAAAGCCCGTTACTTTTATCCATTGTCCCTCGGATCTTGGCTATCAGCTTAATGCTACAGTTTCTGCAAAATTCCAAAAGGGCTAAGTCTCCATTGAAGCCATCTATAGATCTGAATGGGAGATGCTTGGGGAAATCCACCTTTCCTTCTCTCCATTCTATTTGGCTCAGGACGTTTTCCTTAACCCGAGTATATTTAGCCTTAAACCTATTGGCCTCTACATTAACTTCATTTAATTTGACCACCATGGCCTTGAGCTTGCATACTTCATCAGTAATTAGTTCTTGCGTGTCATGGACTTGCTTTAGGTTGCTACAGGATAGCTCATGGAAAGGAGACATGTCTATCGCTCTGCTCTCTGCCTGCTCTAATTGCTCAACCAATGCCAGCTTGTCTGCTTCTAGATGGGACACTCTGGTGCCTACATCATTCTTTTCTGCTTCTACAATCATCATCTGGACTGTTAGTTGTTCCTTTTCTTCTTCTAGCTGGTTATACTTGTCTGACAGTTCTTTATGCTCAACAGACAGGCGATTATACCTATTCACCATGAGATCTCTGTAGGCTTGCTCATTAGCCATAGTATGTTGTAGCATGCGAGCTCTCCTCTTTGATGACTCAACTTATTTAGCTATATTAGCCACATTGTCTAGCGTTGCTTTTGCTATCTCTACAGCGGTGGATGCCATCGCTAAGGGAGCCTTGTTTGTGTTTTGCATTACTGTGGTTTCTCGGTGGGTAACAATATCTTCATGGAAGAGTCCTTTTATCCTCTCTTCTGATTTAAGGACCATTGCCTTCCTCTTCTTATCATAGACAAATTCATCCCATTTGGACACGGTATGTTCTTCTGATGGAGTGTACGGGACGATTGGAAGAACTATGATATCTATCTCTACTTCCGCGGGTGGGGTCTGGACTACCTGAGTTGGATTTGTTCCCACATTTTGGGTACCAGAGATACCTGCTTGTGCTACGTCCGCCTCGACATTTTGAGTGCCGGAGACACCTGCTTGAGGTACGTCTATTTCCATATCCTGGGAACCGGAGCCACCTTCCTGAGCATCTTCAACTGCCTTGAGCTCTTCTTCCGTCTTTTTCCTTACTTCAGATTGCTGCCTTCTCTCTTCTCCTTCAGCTTGTGGTTGATTTTCATTTTCTTTCTGCTGCCTTTCATCTTCAGCCTCTTTCTGCTGTTGGGCTTCCTCAGCTTCTTTCTGCAGCCTTTCACTTTCTGCTTCTTACTGCAATCTCTCCACTTCAGCCTCTTGCTGTAATCTTGCTTCCTCTCTTAACCTTTGTTCTTCTTGAGCTCGGGCATCATCAACTTTTTTCTTTTTCTGCAGACTGGTTTTTTGGGCCTTGGTAGAGCTAGAGGTTGCTCCACTGCCCTGCCGGCAAATCTACAACTCAGTCATGTTGCTGATGCCTCTGAATGCCTCTTCCTCGGCATCATAATAATGGGCGTACTCGAAATGAGCATAAATTTCCTTGCAATGCTCAACAACTTTTCCTCGCCTATCATTCCTGTGGAAAATTACTTCGCCAAAGTGGAAGGCTTTCCATTCTTGAACAAACTCCTCCGCTGAGGAAACCCATGAGAATTTGTATGCTCCTATGCAGAAAGGAAAAGGAGGGAAAGAAGCCTTATGTTGTTTGTTAAGCACCGCTCCAATTCCATCCAGGAAAATTTGTCTCACTGCCTCCTTGAGGGCCACATACTCAGTAGCATACCTTGGCAAAATATATGGAGCTTTAGTCCCTCCAAACATTTTGATGTAGGTGCCTTGCTTGAAAAATAAAAATCTCCATAGTTTTCAAGGATCTCCATGGCGTTCTCCGACAGACAGTTGGGATCTTCTTTGAAAATCTGCTCATACAGGGGCATGATGAACCCCTCACAGATGAGCTTATAGCTGGGTTTGTAATTTTGAGCCCACATCATCTTGAAAGCGGTGTAAACCGGGGTGTTGGCCCTATCCCACGTGCAACCTAAGCTGGGAAAAGATAGCTTGGCCAAAATACAATAAATAAGATATGAAGACATGTAAAATTCTGCCTTTTTTAAGGCCAGACCTTCTCTTGCAGCAACCACCATTGATGCCAAACTATCTGACAGGATGGTAGCCCAGTCAAACACAGTTCCTTTGAATGCCACGAAGTGGATGATGGGAACCCACTGAATCTTGTATATGGTGCCATTGGGCATGCCGAAGATTCTACATAACATCAGGGCGATTAACCTGAAAGGAGGTCTTAGATTCTGAACATCGTACTCATCATTACCTCTCTTTCTTAAGTGCTTGCCTGTGACCAATAATTTTTTGGCCATCTCGATATTGTTCATCTGGCCCAACCATTCATCGCTCAGAGCTTACTGGGGACATGGGAATTTATAGGCTGCGGCAAGATATGCTGGGTGGAATGAGGCGATGGCTATTTTCCCGTTGTCATGTAAGACTCTCGTCTCCGCATTAGTATGTTCGAGTATCCACCCGATTACTTCAGAACATGGGAACAATTCAGGGCGGGTAGAAGCCCTAGCTATGCCTGAAGTTCTGATATTGAGATAGATCTGCTCCTCTTCTAGTAACATATTCGGGATATCTTGGTCCCTGATCATCCTGTAAATATCGCCCCAGTGGATTTCAAGAGGAATACCGGTGGTGCACCTAGTATCCTGGAACACAGTCTCGGTCCTAAGTGGTGCTGGCTGTGGTTCCATCATTTTAGCCTTCTTCCTACCACCTTTTGGCATCTTGACTTATCCCTGCCAGCAACCAAATACAAGTCATTATAAAAAAAAATGCAACCTGTTATGAGATTTTAACAAAGAGCAGTACCCATTTAACATGCTAATGAGAGATATAGATAAACAAAAGAAACCATTCCAAAGAAGAAAAAATAGACTTGATTATCCTAAGGAATCAAAGTTTGGAATGTTCTCGAAAGGGCACGCATACGACGTAAAACAACCTGCTTCCCATCTAGTCCTAGGCGAGAGGGAACCCTTCATCATTGCACTTCTAATGATTAGTGGCGGGTGAGTCTGGAGTGAAACAAACTTAAGACGAAACCAGGGGCCGCTTTCCACACTCAGGAACACGTGAGGAGTTTCAGCCGACCGCTATTGTTATTTATAATATTTAACGAAACGCTCTATGGACGGTTCAGAATTTGAACGAGGGTGATGCTACTTGGCATGTGGCCAATGAATACTCAGGTGGTCACAACTGTGGTTTTTAGCTAGTGGAACGAGAAACCCATAGGGCCTCCACGGCTTTTAAAGACAAAATAACGATACGTGACCACAAATGTCTATCGGCCACGTTGAAGACGGGAAAAGCCCACAGGTAACTCGACATGGAAATAAAACAAAAAATAACGGTTAAAAAAAACCTACTTGGCAACGCGAAGATGGCTGAATGAGGTGGCCGCAGACGTGGATGGGCTTAGCTGGAGCAGTTCGACGAGGCGTCCCAATGGTGTTTGTTAATCGATAAAATAATAATCCGGTCGACCCAAACCCCAACCATTTATTTAAATGGGTTAGGCACGTGTGGTATTAAGTCCGGTGGGTGGCACCATTAAAATGCTTTTTAAAGTTTGTACATCGCGGTCTTTTCAAGCTGCCTTGGTAGTTGTGCGCGACCGTCATTTGTGGGGTAGGCTCACAAATTTCACCTGCCATTGTGGAATGATATAGTGAAGGCCTCCGCCGTTCGAAGGGAATTGGTGAATGGCTCCCGCAAGTCGAACAAAGTCTAAGTCTTTCGAAAAGCGTTCCGTGGGATTTCGGGAGGATAAAGCAAATGTTTCCGTAGTTTAGAAAGGCTTCCGTGAATGCTTCCGCAGCTTCGAGAGAAAAAACTTACAATTTTTTCAAAAGAGACTAAGTCATTCGGCGACTTTTTGGGGAAAATAACACGAAGGCTTCCGCAAAAGGCTCCCGCAGTTGCGGAAGGGAAACCTAAAAGGTTCTGTCGTTTCAGAAGGTTCTCGCGAATAGCTTCCACAACTTGAAGAACAAGACTTAAGATTTTTCAAAAAAAACTAAGTCATTCGGCGGCACCAGGGAAGATTTGTGAATGACTCCCGCCATTTCGGGAAGATAAGCTGAACGGTTCCTCAAAATTTAAGTCTTTCAGCGGGGCTTCATAAATGTTTCCGTAGTTGCGGAAGGATTTCGCAATTAGCTTCTGTAGTTTCAGAACGGATTGGCGAATGGCTCCGCTGTTTCGGAAAGATAAGCTGAACGGTCCCGCAAAAGAGAGGAAAGACTTAAGATTTTTTGAAGAGAAGTCGTTCGACGGTCCCGAAAAAGACATGCGAATGGCTCCCACAGTTTCGGTAGCATAAGCTGAAAGGTTCCGCAACTGCGGGAAGATAGCCCGAAAGGTCCTGCGATTTCGAGAGGATAACTCAAAAGGTTCCGCTGCTTCGGGAGACTTTCCCAAATAATTTCGAGAGAAAATTTCTAAGTCCTTTTCGAGAAGCCTATGCAAATGGCTCCCACCGTTTCGAGAGGGAAACCCAAACGGTTCCCGCGGTCTCGGGAGGATAACTTGAATACCTCTGCAACTGCGGGGTTTTCTCAAATGCTTCCACGACTTCAGGAAGATTTCACAAATTTTATCCTTAGAAGAGGAAAAAACTTGGAATTCTCAAAGCAGGATTTCAGTTGAAAATAAAGTAAAAGGAGAATTGACCTCTTACAGCAGTCTTTCTAGAAAAATAAAGGAGGGGCCCCAATATGTACAAAAATTTTGGGCGGATGTTGCTGCAACAACAATTGGCGAGTCACTGGCGAACACAGATCTCTGAAAAATTTCTCCTCCATGATCCGAAACCTTATCAAAAGACATCCATCTTAAATGCAATATTCAGCTGAGCATTTGAATTTCTGTGAAGGAAGAAGGCCCTTTACCTGCTAGCCATTGGGGAAAGGGGAGCTTTGACAGAGACATCTTTAACACTCTCAAAGGGCCAACATATGGGATTCATTTTAGAAGGATCATCTTTCAGATGGCTACTACTGTCGGACTCCACAGGATTTGCCACACTTTTTCATGGACATTATTGCTCTTGTTCCTCATTCCCATATCGCTTGCATCCTTTGGGATGTTTGTAATTTGGACAGCTTTGTTGTTTGGGCCTTCCAGAGATATTTTCTTTAGACATGATCTTTGATGTAGGCTCCTCAATCCATAATGTCCTTTTGTGCGAGTTAGAGATTTTATTGTTTTGATCAAGCCTCACGGACAGAGAGGAGCCTATTTTGAGCTGAGGTTTTGGACAACCTTCTTGATTTTACATGCTTTGCTTTTGTCTCAACCATGCTTTAATTGAGGCAAGAATCTCTGGAAAACAAACCCTTGAATATAAGCCATTTTGGCTGTTAAATTTGCAGTATGGAGTCATTTCAATACCCTATGTCCTCGAGATGTGCTACTTTCCATGGGTCCAACTTTAATAACCTTCTTGAGATGCCTTTAAGTGTGAGAGTGGGTGGAGTCCAAAGATAGTAATGAAGATGGTCATAGGTCTCTGCTATTTAAACATGATTAGTGTGACTAGTAGAGTAGGCTTCCTTTCTTTTGAAAATTTCAGCGAGAGCACAATACACAGATAGACTTTATTCGGGCATAGTTCCGGACTCATGGTTGTGATATTTCTTTGAGGGACCTGTCTTGATGAGAAACTCAACCACAGGGGCTTTCAGAAAACAAGCTTGGTGCAAAGGTTCAAATGACAAGAAAAGAAACAAAATGGCCGAAAATAAAGCAAACAAAAGGCTAAAGCAACAATAAAAGAAAAATTTATTTATGTACAGAAAGTCTCAGGGAGGCTATGCAAAGTATTGCTTCAGGGCGAGGCCATTGAGAGGAAGGGTTACTTCTTCTCCCTCGAGATTTGTCAATTTATAAGTGGATGGGCCTATCTTTGCCGAAATTTGGTATGGGCCTACCCATAAATGTTGGAATTTCATGTGCATTCCTTTGCCTTCATGATTATGGTCCCATTTCAGGACTAAGTCCCCAACTTCGAAACTTCTTTTACCGGACTTCCTCTTATCGAACCATCTATTAATTGTGTCTTGGTGTTGATGGAATCGGTCTTTAGCTTTCTGTCGGGTTTCTTCAAGTTGAAGTAGGGTATTAATCCTGGATTGTAAGGTTTGGCTACCAGACCCTCGAGAGGCTTGGGATAACTGTAAGGATGGGAGCAGGATGTTGGGGGGAAGCATGGCTTCCTTGCCATGGACAAGCGTGAAAGGGGAAACCCCTAATGCGTTCTTTGGAGTTACCCTGTCTGCCCATAAGGCATTTGGGAGAGCTATATGCCAACTTTGCTGATTTTCTATCACAGTTTTCTTGAGAATTCGAATGAGGTTTTTGTTTGAAGATTCAGCTAATCCGTTTCCTTGAGGGTAATAATTGGCTGAATAGTGTAGCTTAATTCCCCATTCATAAACAAATTCATTTATCTTGAGAGATGAAAAATAGGTAGCATTATCAAAAACAAGGGAAATTGGAACCCCAAACCTGGTTATGATGTTCTCTTTCAAGAAGCTGATGACTGCATCTTGATTGATCTTGTGCAACGGGATGGCTTCCGTCCATCTAGTGAAATAGTCGGTAGCCGTCAGGATGTATCGATGTTGCAGAGAAGAATTCGGATTTATCTCTCCGATAACATCTATACCCCATTGCTCAAAAGGCTCAGAGATGATAACCGGCTGCAAGGGTCCTGCTGCCTTAGGTAATTTACCGGCACTTCTTTGGCACACATCACAGTTTCGTGCATACGTATGGGCATCTCGGAACAGAGTGGGCCAATAATATCCAGCTCTAAGTATCTTATGTGCTGTTGTCTCTACTGAATAATGACCACCTACGGGGCCATCATGTAATTCTTTGACAACCTTACTCACATCCGCCTTTTCTAGACATCTAAGGAAAACTCCATCACAATTCTTTCTGAAAAGTATCCCATCAATAATTTGATAAGGTGCTGACTTCAAACAGAGTGCCCTTCTTTGTTTAGAGTTCCAGTGCTCAGGTAGGTATCCTTGCTGTAAATAATGCACCAAGTCTCTATACCATGACTGAGGAGTTGAGAAGATAGGACATACTTCAACCGAGTTTAGCTCAGCTTCATTCTTCCAATGTTGCTCTTCATCAATTGAGTTTCCTGCAAGTAATTTGCACAGGCCTTGCCCTTTGATGATCGTGGTTGGTTTAAATTCTAAATAATATTCTTGAAGAGCTGTGACCCAGTTCCCCCTCCTTTCTCCTAGTTCCTTTTGAATGAAAAGGGATCTAACAACTGGGTGGGGAACTATAACTTTAGTTCTGTTCTTAAGAATATATGGCCTAAACTGCTTGACTGCTTTGAAGACAGCGTATGCATGCTTGTCAACCATGGTATATTTCAGCTCAGCCCCTTGCAGACCAGTGCTCATAAACGAAATTGGGTATACGTCCCCCAGCTCCACCTTTTGCGTGAGTACAGCTGCGAGGGAGTCATCCGAGGCAAAGTTATACAGGATAAAATCCTTATCAAAATCTGGGCTTCTTAAGGAAGGAGCCTTAGCTATAGCTGCCTTAATATCTCTAAATGCATCCTTTTCCAAATCTATCCACTTGAACTGCATGCTTTGTTTAACCATCTGTTACAATGGTTTAACAATTTGCACGAAATCTGGAACAAATATTCGGACAAAATTGATAGTGCCCATAAAGGACTGCATAGATTTCTTGTTGTAAGGCATTGGAATCTTATTAATAGCTTGGACGCTTTCCTGATCTATTTACACTCCCCCTTTGGAAATGATATGACCCAAGAGCTTACCCTCGGGAACAGCGAACACACTCTTCTTGGGATTCACAGAAATACCATATTTTCGACAGCGATCAAAAATATGCCTCAGATGGACAACATGATCTTCCCTTTTCTTTGAAAAGACTGTCACATCGTCTAAGTATACAACAACACATTGCCCACCCAATCCTCGGAAGGCGATATCCATTGCTCGTTGGAACGTAGCTCCTACGTTTATCAGACCAAATGGCATCCTTCTGTATGCGAAATTCCTCCACTTAGTTCGAAAAGTAGTCTTAAGATGATCTTATTCGGCTACTAATACTTTATTGTAGCCAAAGAAATCATCGAGAAGAGAAAACAGCTCAGATCCTGACACCATTTGAAGGATTTATTCCATTGAAGGGACGGGGTAGTTGTCTTTATCCGAAGCTCTGTTTAAATTTCTGAAATCTACACATAGCCTTATCTCTCCTGACTTCTTTCTTACGGGAACCAAGTTAGCAACCCACTCAGAATGCTGGTTCTTAAATATTATCTTAGCGTCTAGGAGCTTCTTTCATTCCTTTTGAATCAGTGGTTCTAGAGTAGGATGCATCCTTCTTAACTGCTGCTGAAATGGCTTGACATCCACTTTCATTGGTATAACATGCTGAATAATGCGGACGTCATATGTTTTTAGATCTTCATAGGTCCATGCAAAAACATCCTTATATTGCTTAAACAGTTTGATGAACCTATCTCTTTCTCCTGGTGAACAACATTTGCCAAGGTTGACAAATTTTGGTTCTGCCTCAGTACCCAAATTAACTAACTCATGTTGCATTGATGAACTGTTAGTTTTGGTGTTAGCTGGCCTTTTGAATTTATTTTGAAGATCGAACAGCATTTCAAAGGACCTTACCCCCTTTGGGGATGAAATTTCCTTTCTCCTCATCCTTCCTCATTAAATCAGCATCATGTTCTTCTTCATCTATCGCAGCTCCCTGGAAGCTGTCTTCGTTTGTTAGAAAGCGAATAATTTGTTCATCATCATCGAAGACTCTAAAGTTTGTGATGTTATCGGGAACGGAGGGCCTGAAAATCAATTCAATTGAGCATTTATTATTTGATGGCACCAATATAGAAGCAGATTTTGCTAACAAATCAGCTGCAGAATTTTGCAATCTAGGAATAGATTTTATATTGAAAGCGTCAAAATGCATAATTAAATCCCATACCTCAGCCTAATAACCCTTCAAATGAGGTGAGAGACAATGAATGGTGTCCCTTACCTATCTTACAACTATCTCTGAGTCACCAAAAACCTTCAGGTACTTAACATTTAAACAAATGGCCTTCTTTAATCCATGTACCAAAGCTTCATATTCTGCGGTGTTGTTAGTACAATCAAATTCTAATCTATAGGACAAAAAAAACTTGTTTCCTTTTGGATCCATCAGAACACAACCGGCTCCGGATCCTTCCAGAGTCTTAGAACCATCAAAGTATAATGTCCAAAAAATATCTTTAGATTCAACTAAGTTAGTATCTTTATGATCTAAATCAGTAACTAAACTAACTATATTACAGTCAATATCATCAGTCTGAGAGAAATGAAGGAGATCAGACTGTTCATCGGATTCATGGCTGATGGCTTCAGACTGATAATTACCCGGATCCATTTCTAAGAAATAATTCCCCAAAACGGAGGATGAGAAGGTTACAGCCTCATTTTTTTCCTCTAATTGAGTTACGTTTTGCTTCATGTGTGGTTCTCTCAGGACTTTAATCTGATTCTGCCTGTTTAGATAAGGCAACCACAAATGAGACCAATCAGTGGCAAAGTAGCCATTCAGCTTGGTAGACCAGTCCCTACTTAAGATCAGACCATAGGCTTCAAGAATATCAACCACCATTATGTCAATAAACTGACAAACTCTAGAGTTAGCTGATAATCTAATGAGAACATCTTTCATCTCCCTAATCACTTTGATAGCAGTCCTATCTAATTGGATAATTTGGGTTGGAGATGGCACAGGCTGCCCATTAATTTTTTTACAAATGGATAGTGGCATGACGTTTGAAGATGCCCCAGAATCTACCAAACAGTTGTGGACATTGTGATTGAAAATTTCAAAGATCAATAGGAATGGCAACATTTGAGATTTAGATTTCCCTCCGATGCTAGCTTCATTAATTTCGGGATCTTCTTGAGAGTCTGTCAACGGAGTGTTGGGATGGGGCTGCAGAACATGCAGCAACTTGTCTCGTTGATGGGGCAACCTACACATGTCAAATATTGACACATTTTCTTTGACCTTCTTTATATCTTCAATAATGTCATATCCTATGTCAGACTCGTTCCCAATCCGGGCTGGATGATCTATTTTGCTCATTGTGACCTTAGGTGGCTGAACTATGGTGTCAGCGTTTGGCTATTTGGCCGCTGTTTGGTTAACTTTAGGCTGTGGTGGAATAATTGCTATATGCCTTCTAGGCAGTTCTTTTGAAACTTTAGGCTTAGGAGGAGCTGAGCTTGGTACAGGATCCGTAATAGGGCCTTTGCTGCGAGTAGCAACGTTCACGGTAGAGGGAGAGCTTTCTATGGGATCCTCTTCTGCTAATTCAGTCATAGGTACCCGATCCCATAGCACCATAGTAGTGTCCGGGGTTGGTTCCTCTAATTTAGGGCTCGATTCCTCTAGAGGATCATCTTGGTCTGGGATCTGTGAATCCAGCATTTCATTCATGACTAAACTCATGGAGTTAATCCATTGCGGGAAGCTCTTTTTCGAATGCGGTTCTTGATGAAAAGTACAGAAGTTTTCCATCCCGATTTCATTGAGGTTTAAAACAAGAGACGTATTCATGGGTGGATGAGTTTGATCACCGTCTTCCCTCTTTTTATAAAATGGCTTGAAAGGTTTCCTAGATGTGCTAGTAGCCTTATCTTTCTCAAGATCTACAATCTTATTGGATAACTTCTGCATCATCTTGACTACATTTTCCATGTCTGTAGATGATTCTTCTTTACCTCTAGTGAGAAACAAGGTCTTTTTACTGGCTGCTGGTTTTGGTTCTGCATCTAAGGCATGTTTAGCAATGCTATCAGCTTCTTCTTCTACCTTTCTAGCTTCTTTGAAGTTCTCTATCAGGGTAGTTTTCTTGGACCTTTTTATGAACATTGCTATGGGTCCTTCAAGAGCTGTTGTATAATATTCAATCAGAGATTCCTTTGCTGGTTTATTAGCTTCACTGAAATTATTTAAAAGCGTCGTGAATCTTTGATTAAAGTCTTCAACCTTTTCTTTCTTTTCCATTCTCATGGATAAGAGTTCTTTCATAAGCGTAGCCACAGTCTTTTGGTTTCCGTATTTCTTCAAGAAACAGTTTTCGAATTCATCCCAACTAGAGATCGAGCTGGGTTGTAGGCTAAAATACCAGGATGATACTTTTGGCTCGAATGTGTATGGAAAAAGCCTACAGACTACATCTTCATGCTGCACGTTCAAAAGATTCAGAGCTAAGTAGAAACTCTTGAGATGATCTTCGGCTGAAATGGCTTTCCCTTGGTTGAACTTAGGTAAGACCTTTTCTGGATTTTTTGGAAGATTATGGAATGGTCCAGCTAGATTCAGCGCTCCCCTTGCTCTCCAAGCAGGTACAACCATGTTTGTATGTGGATAACCTGGTGGAGAATTGTAAGGTGAATTGTGTGGAGTATTCTTTGGAGTAATAAGTTGTCCAAGGCTTTCCTAATCTGAAATGTTTTCTGAGTTTTCAAGATCTACTTTGTTCAGAGGGTCTGAAATTTCTTCTAAAGTTAAATTTACAAGCTCTTCAAAACTTTGAACAAGAATCGAATCACGGGTGTATTGTGGCTCTTTTCTAGGGGTACTTTTCCTAGGGAGGAAATTCACCGCGTTTAAACCACCTAGCTGTCTAACGTAGGATCGTGTATGCCTCCTCAAATCCTCTATTTCTGCAAAAGGTATAGCGTATAATGCTTCTTGAGGCTCAGGATTAGAGACAAGGCTTTCTTGATTTAATATTTCAAGATCTGGGCTATTTGAAATGCCTTCTTTAAGCGGGTTTTCAGTGACATTTATGACAGTGGGAGATTTTTCTCTATCAACCATGCACTTTCAAGCCCTCCTTCTAGTGCCAAAAACTGTTGATGCCCCGGAGATTGCAGCATCAATCAGAAAGGGATCCTCCCCGGTAGACTATCCCAATTAGATTGTCCACCGTTTGGTATGGGGAATCCGTCCGGTTAGCGGTCCCGGCAACCGTGGGTTTGGAGTTTTATTCCAATTATACCGGTTATGGCCCGATCCACCGTTCTTTTGAATTTTATGTTTTAGAATGATATGCAGGTGCCTAGTCTAAATTTAATCTAAATGCAAAACTGGAAAATAGATCTATGTCTAAAAACTGAAATAAATCTAACTATCCCTGCAAGGAGCAAATTGAAAGCATGAGCAATGAGCTGTAGGAATTATCTAAAGAATAAACAGACACCCATCAAATATTAAAGATAAAGCTACAACAAATATAAGAGATATCAGAAGATAGCTTCTAATTAAATATAACACATTTCATTACTCATGAAAGAGAGAATTCATTTGCACAGAGAGAAGCAAGATCATTTAATACAATGAAATAATTCAAGACAGTAATAAAGATCTCACAGCAAAGTATAGAAGACACATGAATAATCCACAATGCATCCAATATCCATTCTCATGCAAAAACGTCCTCTCCGGGCTCTTATTAAGAAGATTTTATTTTCTTGAAACATGTGCAAGATAGCTCGTACAAGTCTAGAAAATAATTCCCTGCCAAAAGTCCTCTACATTCCTTCCTAACTTCTATTTATAATATTAAAAAATGCCCTTTGGGCTGCCACCTGGCCCTTTACACTTGTCACCTACAAACTTCTCCCTTTATAATAGAGAAAAATGTGACCTCCCTTTTAACAGAAAATTATTTAAGAAAGGAAATGGACAGCTGTCCCATAGCTCCACTTTTATACATCCGGAAGCCAAAATACAAAATAAAGGAATTAACACATTAATATCAACGCATTCATTCTTGGGCAGGTGCTCCAGCTGGGAGAGGAGCACTCGAACTAGTTGTTGCTACTGCTGCTACTGGGAGAGAGGAAATCGAGCCAGCTGGTATTGCTGCTGCTTCTGGGAGAGAAGAAATCAGGCTTGCTATTGCTCCTACTACTGCTGCTACTTTCTTCTCCTCTTCTGCAATGTAACTATACCATACACCAGTGTCCCTTATAACCACATTTGCTGAGGCAGGGAGTAAGATTTTCTGGGAAGTTACATGTTTACCAAGCTCTGCTCCAATACCTTGAATTTCTGTTACTGTAGCTTGATGCATTTCTTTAAGCAGATGATTGTGTATTGATGACATACCAATATAATGCTGGAGATCATCAATGGCTAAGGCATCAATCCTTTTCACATATTCCATTTGGATTCCCAGCTCTTCCTTCAAGTCAGCTAAACGTTGTTCCTTGCCCGGGAAATCATCAAGGGACTGAGGGAAACTCAACTTGCATTTGTCATGCACTTCATGGATTCTTTGGTAAAGCCCGTTACTTTTATCCATTGTCCCTTGGATCTTGGCTATCAGCTTAATGCTACAGTTTCTGCAAAATTCCAAAAGGGATAAGTCTTCATTGAAGCCATCTACAGATTTGAATGGGAGATGCTTGGGGAAATCCACCTTTCCTTCTCTCCATTCTATTTGGCTCAGGACGTTTGCCTTAACCTGAGTATATTTAGCCTTAAACCTATTGGCCTCTACATTAACTTCATTTAATATGACCACCATGGCCTTGAGCTTGCATACTTCATCAGTAATTAGTTCCTGCATGTCATGGACTTGCTTTAGGATGCTACAGGACAGCTCATGGAAAGGAGACATGTCTATCGCTCTACTCTCCGCCTGCTCTAATTGGTCAACCAATGCCAGCTTGTCTGCTTCTAGATGGGACACTCTGGCTCCTGCATCGTTCTTTTCTGCTTCTACAATCATCATCTAGACTGTCAGTTGTTCCTTTTCTTCTTCTAGCTGGTTATACTTGTCTTACAGTTCTTTATGATCAACAGATAGGCGATTATACCTATTCACCACGAGATCCCTGTAGGCTTTCTCATTAGCCACAGTATGTTGTAGCATGCAAGCTCTCCTCTTTGTTGATTCAACTTCTTTAACTATATCAGCCACATTGTCTAGCATTGCTTTTGCTGTCTCTACAGCGGCGGATGCCATCGCTAAGGGAGCCTTGTTTGTGTTTTGCATTACTGTGGTTTCCTGGTGGGTAACAATATC
The DNA here is from genome assembly GCA_027924585.1 of Larix kaempferi. Lineage (NCBI taxonomy): Eukaryota > Viridiplantae > Streptophyta > Pinopsida > Pinales > Pinaceae > Larix > Larix kaempferi. The sequence continues at coordinate 3,792,295 of BSBM01001082.1, read as the reverse complement.
TTCCTGGAAGAGTCTTTTTATCCTCTCTTCCGATTTAAGGACCATTGCCTTCCTCTTCTTATCATAGACAAATTCATCCCATCTGGACATGGTATGTTCTTCTGATGGAGTGTACGGGATGATTGGAAGATCTATGATATCTATCTCTGCTTCCGCGGGTGGGGTCTAGACTACCTGAGCTGGATATGTTCCCACATTTTGGGTACCAGAGATACCTGCTTGTGCTACGTCCGCCTCCACATTTTGAGTGCCAGAGACACCTACTTGAGGTACGTCTATTTCCATATCCTGGGCACCGGAGCCACCTTCCTGAGCATCTTCAACTGCCTTGAGCTCTTCTTCCATCTTTTTCCTTACTTCAGCTTGCTGCCTTCTCTCTTCTCCTTCATCTTGTGGCTGATTTTCATTTTCTTTCTGCTGCGTTTCATCTTCAGCCTCTTTCTGCTGCTGGGCTTCCTCAGCTTCTTTCTGCAGCCTTTCACTTTCTGCTTCTTGCTGCAATCTCACCACTTTAGCCTCTTGCTGTAATCTTGCTTCCTCTCTTAACCTTTGTTCTTCTTGGGCTCATGCATCATCAGCTTCTTTCTCTTTCTGCATACTGGTTTTTTGGGCCTTGGTAGAGCTAGAGGTTGCTCCACTACCTTGGCAACAAATCTGCAGCTCAGTCATTTTGCTGATGCCTCTGAATGCCTCTTCCTCGGCATCATAATAATGGGCGTACTCGAAATGGGCATAAATTTCCTTGCAATGCTCGGCAACTTTTCCTCTCCTATCATTCCTGTGGAAAATTACTTCGCCGAAGTGGAAGGCTTTCAGTTCTTTAATAAACTCCTCGGCTGAGGAAACCCCTGAGAATTTGTATGCTCCTATGGAGAAAGGCAAAGGTGGGAAAGAAGCCTTATGCTGTTTGTTAAGCACCGTTCCGATTCCATCCAGGAAAATTTGTCTCATTGCCTCCTTGGGGACCACATAGTCAGTAGCATACCTCAGAAAAATATATGGAGCTTTAGCCCCTCCAAACATTCTAATGTAGGTGCCTTGCTCTGAAAAATAAAAATCTCCATAGTTTTCAAAGGATCTCCATGGCATTCTCCGACAGACAGTTGGGCTCTTCTTTGAAAATCTGCTCATACAAGGGCATGATGAACCCCTCACAGATGAGCTTATAGCTGGGTTTGTAATTTTGATCCCACATCATCCTGAAAGCGGTGTAAACCGGGGTGTTGGCCCTATCCCATGTGAAACCTAAGCTGGGAAAAGATAGCTTGGCCAAAATACAATCAATAAGATACAAAGACATGTAAAATTCTGCCTTTTTTAAGGCCGGACCTTCTCTTGCAGCAACCACCATTGATGCCAAACTGTCTGACAGGATGGTAGCCCAATCAAACACAGTTCCTTTGAATGCCATGAAGTGGATGATGGGAATCCACTGAATCTTGTATACGGTGCCATCGAGCATGCCGAAGATTCTACATAGGATCAGGGCGATTAACCTAAAAGGAGGTCTTAGATTCTGAACATCATACTCATCATTACCTCTCTTTCTTAAGTGCTTGCCTACGACCAATAATTTTTTGGTCATCTCGATATTGTTCATCTGGCCCAACCATTCATCGCTCAGAGTTTGCTGGGGACGTGGGAATTTATAGGCTGCGGCAAGATATTCTGAATGGAATGAGGCGATGGCTATTTTCCCGCTGTCATGTAACACTCTCGTCTCCGCATTAGTATGTTCGAGTATCCACCCGATTACTTCAGAACATGGGAACAATTCAGGGTGGGTAGAAGCCCTAGCTATGCCTGAAGTTCTGATATTGAGATAGATCTGCTCCTCTTCTAGTAACATATCCGGGATATCTTGGTCCCTGATCATCCTGTAAATATCGCCCCAGCGGATTTCGGGAGGAATACCAGTGGTGCACCTAGTATCCTGGAACATAGTCTCAGTCCTAAGTGGTGCTGGCTGTGGTTCCATCATTTTAGCCTTCTTCCTACCACCTTTTGGCATGTTGACTTATCCCTGCCAGCAACCAAATACAAGTCATTATAAAAAAAAATGCAACCTGTTATGAGATTTTAACAAAGAGCAGTACCCATTTAACATGCTAATGAGAGATATAGATACACAAAAGAAACCATTCCAAACAAGAAAAAATATACTTGATTATCCTAAGGAATCAAAGTTTGGAATGTTCCTGAAAGTGCACGCATACGACGTAAAACAACCTGCTTCCAATCTAATCCTAGGATAGAGGGCACCCTTCATCATTGGGCTTCTAATGATTAGTGGCGGGTGAGTCTGGAGTGAAACAAACTTAAGACAAAACCAAGGGCTGCTTTCGACATTCAAGAACAGGTGAGGAGTTTCAGCCGCCCACTATTGTTATTTATAATATTTAACGAGATGCTCTATGGCCAGTTCAGAATTTGAACGAGGGTGACGCTACTTGGGATGTGGCCGGTGAATACTCAGGTGGTCACAACTGTGGTTTTTAGCTAGTGGAACGAGAAACCCATAGGGCCTCGGCGGCTTTTAAAGACAAAATAACGATACATGACCACGAATGTCTATCGGCCACGTTGAAAACGGGAAGAACCCACAGGTAACTCGACGTGGAAATAAGACAAAAAATAACGGTTAAAAAAAAACCTACCTAGCAACGCGAAGATGGCTGAATGAGGTGGCCGCGGACGTGGACAGGCTTAGCTGGAGCAGTTCGGCGAGGCGTCCCAATGGCGTTTGTTAATCGACAAAATAATAATGCGGTCGACCCAAACCCCAACCGTTTATTTAAACGGGTTAGGCATGTGTGGTATTAAGTCCGGTGGGTGGCGCCATTAAAACGCTTTTTAAAGTTTGTACATCGCGGTCTTTTCAAGCCGCCTCGGTAGTTGCGCGTGACCGTCATTTGTGGGGTGGGCTCGCAAATTTCACCCTCCATTGCGGAATGATAAAGCGAAGGCCTCCGCCGTTTCGAAGGGAATTGGCGAATGGCTCCTGCAAGTCGAACAAAGTCTAAGTCTTTCGAAAAGCATTCTGCGGGATTTCGGGAGGATAAAGCAAACGTTTCCGTATTTTCGGAAGGCTTCTGCGAATGCTTCCGCAGCTTCGAGAGAAAAAACTTACGATTTTTTCAAAAGAGACTAAGTCATTTGGCGGCTTTTCGGGGAAAATAACATGAAGGCTTCCGCAAAAGGCTCCCGTAGTTGTGGAAGGGAAACCTAAAAGGTTCCGTCGTTTCGGAAGGTTCTCGTGAATAGCTTCCGCAACTTGAAGAACAAGACTTAAGATTTTTGAAAAAAAACTAAGTCATTCGGCGGCCTCGGGGAAGATTTGCGAATGACTCCCGCTGTTTCGGGAATATAAGTTGAACGGTTCCGCAAAAGTTAAGTCTTTCGGCGGGGCTTCATAAATGTTTCCTTAGTTGCGGAAGGCTTTCGCAATTAGCTTCCGCAGTTTCGGAACGGATTGGAGAATGGCTTCGCTGTTTCAGAAAGATAAGCTGAACGGTCCCGCAAAAGAGAGGAAAGACTTAAGATTTTTTGAAGAGAAGTCCTTCGGCAGTCCCGGAAAAGACATGTGAATGGCTCCTGCAATTTCGGGAGCATAAGCTGAAAGGTTCCGCAACTGTGGGAGGATAGCCCGAAAGGTCTCGCGATTTCGAGAGGATAACTCAAAAGGTTCCGCTGCTTCGGGAGACTTTCCCAAATAATTTCGAGAGAAAATTTCTAAGTCCTTTTCAAGAAGCCTATGCAAATGGCTCCCGCCGTTTCGAGAGGGAAACCCGAATGGTTCCCGTGGTCTCGGGAGGATAACTTGAATACCTCCGCAATTGCGGGGTTTTCTCAAATGCTTCTGTGACTTCAGGAAGATTTCACAAATTTTATCCTTAGAAGAGGAAAAAACTTGGAATTCTCAAAGCAGGATTTCAGTTGAAAATAAAGTAAAAGGAGAATTGACCTCTTACAGCAGTCTTTCTAGAAAAATAAAGGAGGGGCCCCAATATGTACAAAATTTTTGGGGGGATGTTGCTGCAACAACAGGGTGCATCATCCGACAGTCAATATTGGAGCAACGAGTGGATCAACAGCTGGGAGTGTTTAGAAAAGATGAGCTATAGACTGGAGCTGTGTGATAATAAATTGAAGGCCACGAGGGCGTTGGAAGGTAAAGTGGGAAGATTTATGGCTGAAGGTAGCAGATGGAGATGGACAGCTGACATGGACCCATCGCAATCATACTTGCAAAAGTGATATGGAAAAATCTATATTTTAAAATGGCTCGCCTGCATGAATGTCCACACCCTATCTATCCAGTGTACATTGGAGAGCAAAGAAGGTGAATCTTGTAGAGTAGACCAGCCAACCAAGAAACCATAAGGTTGTCTTACAGTGGACCAGGTAGGCCTTTGTCCCTTTTCTTTTCACAACAAGATATTTAAATGATTGAGATAGTAGACCCCCCTGGTACCGAATCTCCCATAACCGGTTCCTTGTTGGAAGAGAAGGATAGTGACATATACGACACCATATTGACCAATAGCTCTGTTGATATGGACAAGGATAGATTAGAGGTTATAAGGTCCAGACAAGTAGACATCCACAAAGTATATCATTCCTTTTTCCGCTACTTTACCACCACCCAAACGCCCAGTTTTCCTGAATTCGTAGAATGGTGCACCAATAATTATTCCCTAGGGAAGAGGGCCATCTTTGATGCCTCAGGATCGAAAATCCTTTGCCATGTGAAGGCCCCAATTGTTAGAAAGGCCCTAGCTATTCCCCTGGAGTTCGGTCATAGAGCTCAGGGGTATCAAATGGAAACCCTGATTCAGTATTTCTGCCAGGCCCCAAGTGAACTCAAGCAAAGCTTTTACCAGGAATCCTTGTTACCAAATGCGTCTTTCCTTGTCTCACCTTTCCCTGACGAGGCCAGTTCATTCAAAGAATATTCTAAATGTGTGATCTCCATGATAGCCCAATTTTTGGGGTTAGATAGTGACCACTACGTCATAGAGTCATTAATCAATCCGATGTTTGTCTTAAGCACCTGTGCAATAGAGCTAACAGATCAAAGTTCACTTATCTAGACTGCATGCCTAAGATTTGATGATGCCCTAGCCAAAAGTATTCACTCCCAGCTTGTTGAGTTTTCCAAAACCAAGGTCTTTAGGTTGCAGTCCTATCTGCTAAAAATGTTTTTAACAGCAGTTGAAGAAAACCTGCAGATACTAGAGCTGAAAATTACGAAGGAGATGTATTCAGATTACTTGGTTTTCATGAATGATTTGATGGAAAAGGTTTATCACATCTTTTTTCTGAAGGAATGGCCCAGATTACTCCCAAAGATGAAGGACTTACTGCAACCCTCTATGGGGAAAGGGATTGGAGATTGGATTTTGGTGAAACATGGGATAGTAATCAGGGTGTATGGTTTTTCACACCCACCATATGTACTCCCTACCATTTTAACACCCAGGTTGTTCAATTTAGAGTTCATAAGGTAGAAACTAAAAGCTAAGTGTGAACACTTTATAGATAACAAGAAGTCCTTTGATATAGCTTTCCCATGGGTAGTAGATTCTTTTATGATCAAACATAAGATAGCCCTCTCAGGGACTGAAAGGATGATGAGAGACCTAGGACTCCCTTCTAAAGCTGCAATGAATTATGATCCATATCATATAATCTCAGAGAGGATGAGGGAAGCTGGTAGGAAGGGCTATGACCACTTCGAGATGGATGGCATGGCTGAGAAGGAAAATTGGCTAGAATATATTGATCAGGAGCACAGGGACATTGATCCCTTAGAGACCTCTCAAACTCTAAAATTCCTTTTTCAGGGAGGCACACCCTCACCACCCAGCTCACCTAATAAGTCCCTAGCAGGGTCAACAAATTTACCCCTTGTCACCATTCTAGGAAAACCCAGCAGTTCAGCAGTTAGCAGCCCTATGGATGTAGACAGTGACCCTGAAAGAGCCTCAAAGAGGCAAAAGGTGGAGGGTGATGATCAGCAGGTAGTAAAGATCTAGGAAGAAAATCCTAAGAAGAAGCATATCAAGCTTCAAATGCCCCCTTATGAAATGAAAGCACATGTATTTGGAAAACCACCCAAAGGACTCACAACATCTAGTACAAGCAGGACCAAGCTATTAGAGGGATATGAAGAGAATCCTGATAACTTAGCATAAGAAGTGAAATTGTACTCGGAGGTAAGGAAAATATCCAAGAAGGAAGTGGCCCTAGTTGCCAGCAGGAATTTAGCTCAGAACACCTTAAGCCTTGCTCTAGCCACCAAAAACAAGGCTACAGAAATGAAAGTCAACCTAGAAGACATACCTATCCCTGATATAATCAACCTACAAAAGGAGGCAAGTGATGTCATTTATAATAGGCTATTGAAGCTTTCCATAGAGCTATCAAAAGTGCAGACAAATAAGTCCAAGGTTCAAAACCAGCGAAGGCTAGAAAAAGCAGAAAATAAGTCTCTAAAGGCACAGGCGAAGAAGCATCAAACACTACTGCTAAAAAATGAGACCGAAGAAGATAAAAGGAAGAAAATACAGGAGCTACTGAATGAAAAAGACCAGTAGATCCTGGCTTTAAATAAGAAATTAAATATCTTTCCTTCTCAATTTGCAAGTACCCCTCAGATAGCAGAGCTGGAGGAAATGAAAGAGAAGCTAAAAGGAGAACTATTGGACAGTAAATCCCAATTGGTGGAGCTTAGAGAAAAAGAAAAGAAGATGCAATCTGATATGACCTTTGTAGAAGCTAGCGAAAAATCATGGAAGACCCAGTTTGAAGAGTTGGACAAGAAAGTAAAGGAAAGGGAAAGGGAAATGGAACAGGAGGTCACAGACCCAATTGCAACTGGAGATTTCTCCTTGGTAGGGAAAATAGCTAATGCCATCTTGGAAGATGATGAGTTACTCCGATTAAAGAAGCAGGTTTCCAACTTGAAAGCTCGAAAGGATGATGCAGAAAACAAAAGGGAGGCTTGGGAAACCAAGTACCCTGAAATGAAGGTGAATCTCGACAATTTGAAGGAGCAAGTGTTCAGGCAGGAAGTGCTGCAGTAAACTAGGAAAATCATCTAGGATGATGTTATAAATCAATCTGAAGACCTAAGGCCTTACCTTAACTTTATAATGGATATGGAGACTGTAGTGAATTTGGACAAACATGCTGTGACAGTGGCAAATGAAAGGATTAATAAAAAGCCTTCCGAATATGCTAAAAACACAGTAGAATTCTTAAATGATTTATCAGAAGAGCAGGATGATGATGCAAGCATCAAGGACAGGGTGGTCACCATCATATGGGCCAAAAGGTTAGTTAAAAAACATGAATAGGTGAAGGTCACCCAATCAGGGATTGACATTTTTTCAAATCAGCTAAAGATGTTCAAGGAAGTATTCGATCCTTTATTTAAGAAGGGCCTGCCTGTGTTCTGGGGAGAAATGGAAATATGTTATCAAAGGAAGAGTATAAATTCAAGATATGGGATTGCAGGATGAACCAGGATTTCTTTGAGGGAATGGATCAGCCGCTGACTGGTTAGTTAGTAGCCGAGAAACTGACAAGAGACTTCGAGTTAGCTTTGACTTTCGGGGGAGCCAGAACATTGTATACTAGATACTCTTACAGGGAACATACTAAGCTAAGACTACTAGTTAAAGAGATTGCCACTATAGATTTACCATCAGCTAGCCAATGGAAACTAATCGAGAAGTATGGTAAGGAAAAGTTAAGAACCAAAGCATGAAGGGCTCAAAGGGTAGCAACGCAGCGCTCTGCCAGTGGAAAACTTTCAGCTAGAGTAGAGGCAGCAAGTTGGAGTTGTTTTTTTTTGTTTTGCTTTTTGTTCAAGTAGTTGGTCATATAGTAAAATAGGCCAGTAAATGTAAAAAAGCGGTTGGGCCTATACAGCATGTGTCTGTTTGAAATTGTAAAAGGAGAAATACGCCTTGGTTAGATGTCATTTAGGTTTCAAGTAATTGCAACTATTTTCTGTTCAGGAGAAAGCCAACCCTAGAGCTTGAGGGGCATCTATAAATTCATTGTAATTAAAGATATACGGGTTGAAATTTTTTTGAAACTTTGTGTATTGTTCTGTAACACACTTATGAGCTATTTTGAATAGAGTTTTGTAGAGCCAAGCCGGTGTTTTTTCATGGATTCCTGTGTAATTGGTCTTGTAGTCTGTTCTTTCTTCTTCTCCTATGAATTGTGTATCTTTCATTGTTATTTCCAGTCTGTAATATCTCTTCATACTTGGTGCAGTGTTATAGTTAAGAAAAATATATACAAATTATGCTCTGTTTATCTCATTCCAATTATTTCACAAATTTTTTCTACTAAAGTTGGTACAGGATTCATGGTTGTATGAATTGTATCGATGGATTGTTTCTTTCTCTTCTGTTTCACCAATTAAAATCACTTTGAATACGAGTTGTTTGCTACCTTGCCCCTGTTTAAATACATTCGCAAAGCATTTGTAAATAAATGTTTAGAGTTTGTTTGATGTGACTCCATTGCGCAATAGAGATTCATGTGTTTCAGCCAAACAACATTTAAACCATTTTGTTTTATTGCAGAAATGTGATCTTCTGTGTATGTTGTAATTGAATATCTTGAATGATGAATGTTGGTTTACGTTTTCATTGTTGATGCCTCTGATTATTTCCAGCTTTCATGAGTTTATAGAGGGAGCCCTCTCTGTTTGTATTGGGTCAGTAGCACAAGCTAAAGATTGGTTAGTGGTTACTCTGAATTGCCTCTTCTCACAACCTTGGGGTTAATTTGGGTGTTAGCAGTCCGATTTGTGTTTTCTAAATTTTTCTCATTTCAACCCATTTTTTCCAGCCATCCCCTCTACATTTTTGGACAGCCTACTATTTTATTTTGCAGCATTAAATATTTATATTTATTTTCTATTATTTGCTTTTCTACATCATTTATAAAATTTTCAGTATAGTGAAAGAAAAAGTTGTCAAGCATTTTCCAGTTAGAAATTTTATATTTTGCAAGTTAAAATCAGAATTTTAAATTGCTAGATATTCACTCATTTTTTATGATATGTGCTTTACCTTTAACATTTTGAAGAATCCATATTTTTTGAAAAGATTATTAAAGCATTTACATTTAAATCGTTTTCAATTTTTTGCAAATTGAAATCATTATTTTAATTTGTGAGTAGTCGCCCAAGCTAGGAAAATTCTTTTTGTACACAACCACACCATCACACACTCCATCACCATAAATAAAAGTGAGCCTTAAAATCTGTTTAACTCAACCATCATTCTAACACCACTTGGGGAACACCAAAAGAATATTGTAGGTAGGTAATATTGAGGGGATAGGTATCCAAATAACACCCCTCATTCACTTTCATTTTGAGACATAGTTGTTGACAAATAGGGTACCAAAAATCCCCTAGTACTTATTGGCACGATTTTAAACCAATTCATTGGAAAGGCCTCTCCCTTGGGAGGGTCGAAGTAGCAAGACTGGTTCCGGAGGCCTGAGTTGAATACCACTATCCATTATGTTACCAAATGACACCTACTCATTGTTCTCATTGTACCACCCTTGTGGGAGTACAACGGTGATAGAACAGAAGCTGTGGATTCACCTCTCTCGACATGTCATGAATGGGGTAGCTTAGTCGCCTTTCTTCTATGATTATCTACCCGGTGTCCCTCCTGGTAGGGGGATACCTTTAGCCTTTAGTTCCATGATTAGTATTATCTGACTTGGATTTCATCACCTTGCAGAGGATACATCTTGTTGAATCATAATACCATTTTAGTTAGGTGTTTGCATGCTTTACTACCTCCCCTTGGTTTAGTGAGTACACCACTTTTATTTTCTAGGATTCGTTTGCATGTTGTTATTTTGACCACATTTTTTTATTACTCCACTTCCTATAGCACAGCTGTTATAGTAAGTGTTTTGAGTTTGATTTTTGGCCCGAGTGCCATTGTTTTTGTGCTCCCCTCCTGCACACATAGTTGCATTAGGGTTTTTGAGCTTTTTTCTCACCACTAACCATTAGTGTTATTAACCGATTGTCACCATTGAGTCCCTGAGACATTCTTGGTGCTTCCAGGGTGAACCCCCGCAGTTCAGTTCGCTTGACACCACTCGTCATAGACGAAGAACATTTTCCCTTGACTCCACGCATCATTGACATAGAGCCCAGTCATCCAATTCTGACACACCTCATTTCACATCTGACTCTAAGGAAGAATCTGAATATCCCATATACACAGCACCAACTAGCCCCAAGGCTAGTTTGAATTTTGACTCTTTCTTCACAGGTACAGTTGGTGGAACATCGACCACCCCTGCCACCACTATGGCCACCACAGTAGCCACAACTACAGCAAATCCATTAGGTATGCCCAATATGGGACCAATGCCTAATACAGGACCAAAACCTAACCTAGGCATGCCCACCATGGGACCTATACCTACCATCCCCGCTACCACTAAGATCCCAATAGCTACTGGACATATTCCAAACCCATCTATAACTCATGTCCCACTTAGTAGTGCAGGCCCTTCTCACACACCTTTGGGTGGGGGGCACGTCCCTTTTATAGCCAATATTCCCCTTAGGGGCAATGACCCAATACATAATGCTACCACTAAAACTTATGCCCCAATGACTATGTCATACCCCTCTGCTAGTCTACCATTTATGGCTAGTCTTAACCTACCAGACTTGGCAATACTAACAAATGACCCCATTAGGCATGACCGCACTTGGCCCCCCCATGCCCACAAAACTCCCGTCAGACATCCCAAAGTTTGAAGGGAAGGCCGGGGAAGATCCCCAAAACCATATCATGTCATTTCATCTATGGTGTTCCTCAAATTCTAGAGTGGATGACTCCATTCGCTTACGCTTGTTGCAAAGAACTTTCACTGGCTCAGCCGCCAAATGGTATATTGAACAACCGCATGGGTGTTAACACCCAAAAAGTGTTCACTAGCTCATTTCCTTATTCACATGACCCATTTGTCCACTTTTCCACCATTTGAGCCTCTAAAAACGCCAAAAGGTCACCAAAAGACCATAATACACCCCTTTTTCCCCTCAAAATGAATATTTTTTCTCAAAAAGCATAAAAAACCCTCAAAAAGGGTCCAGAATTCCCAAAAATATTAAAAAGGGAATAAAAATATTTAAAATATTCAAAAAAGGAAAAAGGAGGGAAAAGGTACCTAAACCATGTTGGTCAATACCATTGGTTTTCTCAAAACCATAATGGTATTCCCCACCACCAAAAACTATAAAAAGGTGGTAGGTAGGGGCTCCTCACTTTCCATCCATCCTTCATCTTATACTCATGCTGTCAAAATCTCTCATGAGTTCTTGACCATTGTAGCAATCTTGGAGAAGAGACCATTGGAGCTTGGAGCTATTCAGCTTGGAGCTGCTCAACACCACAACATCCTCACCATTTGAAGTATCATAATACAAAAGTTATTTTTTATTTTATTTCTTGTTCTTGTTCTTAAATCTTTTCAAGTTCATTATGATATGCACATGCTAGTTTAGTTTTAGATTCAGATTTAAAATTGTTTTTGCTTTCAATATTTGAAACTGCAACCAAGCTTAGAGTGCTATGGGCACCTATCAACAAGTGATAGCAGTTTCAAATATTGAAAGCAAAAACAATTTTAAATCTGAATCTAAAACTAAACTAGCATGTGCATATCATAATAAACTTGAAAAGATTTAAGAACAAGAACAAGAAATAAAATAAAAAATAACTTTTGTATTATGATACCTCAAATGGTGAGGATGTTGTGGTGTTGAGCAGCTCCAAGGTGAGTAGCTCCAAGCTCCAATGGTGTCTTCTCCAATATTGCTACAATGGTCAAGAACTCATGAGAGATTTTGATAGCATGGGGATAGGATGATGGATGGATGGAAAGTGAGGAGCCCCTACCACCTTTTTATAGTTTTTGGTGGTGGGGAATACCATTATGGTTTTGAGAAAACCAATGGTATTGACCAACATGGTTTAGGTACCTTTTCCCTCCTTTTTCCTTTTTTGAATATTTTTAATATTTTTATTCCCTTTTTAATATTTTTTGGAATTCTGGACCCTTTTTGAGCGTTTTTTATGCTTTTTGAGGAAAAATATTCATTTTGAGGGGAAAAGGGGTGTATTATGGTCTTTTGGTGACCTTTTGGTGGCTTTAGAGGCTCAATTGGTGGAAAAGTGGACAAATGGGTCATGTGAATAAGGAAATGAGCCAGTGAGCACTTTTTGGGTGTTAACAGATTTCCCCCTGATGTGTGAGGGCAGGAGCTCATCGTATGGCTGATAGACATCATAGTTCTTTTGTCTTTTTTCTGGGGTTTGGGGAAGAGAAGAGACCAGTTGGAGACTAGATCCACAGCCCTTGGAAGCTGCAAAAAACAAAAAATATTACATGGCCTCAATATGATTGAGGAATAAGCTCTGATAATGGATGAGGCGGGCATACCCATGCTCGTATCAAGACCTATACATAACAATTAGTCCCAATAAGGGGGACCTAAATAAGACATAAAAGATATACTGGTACATCATAATGGTCCAAAGGGGACACTATTTTGGGATGTACTAATGATCATAACATGACTGATCTCAATAACTGATACACTGGAATAAAGTGACAACCGTTCTGAATAAGGTCTCAAAAGGGTTGATGAACTGCTGAAACTAAAGGTGTCCAACATTTGTAGGGACTCAATGACTGTGAGTCATCTCTGAGAAGTACATGTAACTGTATACTCGATGGAGTATAAAACTGGGGTACACCGGAATCCTGTCGCCATGTGCAACCCGGATATCTATAGAGAAAATGTAATTGGTTGTTTCCATAGGTAGACTCTCAAATGTGGAAGAGTCGGGTGGTATCCGGGGTCTTCAACAAATAACTGAACGGACCAATACCCTGTGCGAGTCTCAACGATGTTATCGAGGTGTTGAAGTCGAGCATGTGAGAAACAACCATTTGGAGAGGCAGTGAGGACTTTTCTCGAAATGATTCGTAGGCACTCATCATAAATGGGGATGAGTCCAAGACACAGGGACCTCTAGGTCTATCCTCTGGAATAAATTTGGGTGTCGTCGACAGAGGGAGACCAGCGACTAACAAGGCAATGATGTTTCCTTGATAGGAGCACGAGGTGTAGAACTGTAGTGTGGTAGTACTGATGGTAGGACTGGCATACTTGTGGGGATGTTAAGTAACTGGGGTCATAGAGTGGGTGGACTCAAACTTCCTTTGTTCAGAGCATGATGACATGGTTGACCTGGAAGCATAGGGAACTGACATGTAGATGCGGGGATCATAGCTTTTAAGGACTGAAGGGTATGTATTAACTCTGGGGGGGGGGGGGAGCTGATGGGTGCTGTCGAGGGATTCTCAGGGCGACATATTGCAGAATAATCTGAACAAAGGCGACCAAAATGGGGAAGCTGCCATATGAGTAGACGTGATCTGTTGTGGTGCCATGAAGCACCATTGGGTCCTTATTCGTAGTTTTAATGACCTCCAAGAAGGGATAAAAGTGTGCTCTGAAATGGTACTATCCTGTGGATTTTGTGAGCCCAGGACTGTTCGTGCTCATGGGTGCTTTCATTTTTAAGGAGTCTGAAAACGATAAGAAGACTCTGCAGTGGTTATGAGTACCATCATGTGGGTTTTTACGAGCCCAAGATGGTGATTGCTCGTGGTCACCTTCATGTTTAGAGAGTCTGAAAGAGGTAAGTGGACTCCATTGGTGTTCTTTTCCGTGAGTTAGTCTCCAAGGCCCGAAAAAGCATAAAATGATGGAAATGGAGAACTCTTCTAGCCGATGTGACTAGAGTATTCCTTTTTCGTAATTAGTCTACAAGTTCCGGAAAAGGGGTAAACTTATACTAGATAGACGCCCTTTTAGATATGTTTAGTGAGCATGAAAGGAAGCAAGGTTGTTCGGCGATCTTTTCATTGTTTTAGGAGTCAAAAAAGAGCTTAACAGAAACTCCCTAAGTGCCTTTTTCATAAAAGGGATTGCTCGGCCCGAAAAAGGGGTAAAATTATACCGAACAAAAAGGGATTGATGAGAGCGAGAAAATGTCTCAAGCATCGTCATGAGTGCAGAATACTGAATCCAGTGACATAAAGATTGTCAAAAAGGGGCAACGGCCAATCTGGTAGGAAAACCGAGGCAACGAGGGGGCATGAGAAAGAATGCCCAGAAAATCTGGGCGTGAGAGTGAGAAATGATCTCAACCGTCATCACGAGCATGGAAAACTAAATCTGGCAATATAAGACTTGTTAAAAATGGAGAACGACCGATGTGGCATGCAAATCGAGGCAATAAGGGGGGCATAAGAAAAAATGCCCAAAAAATCTATGTGTGAGACCGAGAAATGATCTCAAGCATCATCATGAGTGCGGAAAACTGAATCCTGCGATATAAGACTCGTAAAAAACAGAGAATGACCGATGTGGCATGCAAACCGAGGCGACGAGGGGGGAATAGGAAAAAATGCCCGAAAAATCTGGGCGTTGTTAACACCCAAAAAGTGCTCACTAGCTCATTTTCCTATTCACATGACCCATTTGTCCACTTTTCCACCATCTGAGCCTCTGAAACCAACAAAAGGTCACCAAAAGACCTTAGTACACCCCTTTTTCCATTAAAAAAGATTATTTTTCCAAAAAAAATCATAAAAAAACCCTCAAAAAGGGTTCAAATTCCCAAAAATATTAAAAAGGGAATTAAAATATTATTTTTATTCAAAAAAGGAAAAAGGAGGGAAAAGTACCTAAACCATGTTGGTCAATACCATTTGGTTTCCACAAAACCACAAATGGTATTCCCCACCACCAAAACCTATAAAAAGGTGGTAGGGGCTCCTCATTTCACATCCTTCCATTATCTCATCCTTATGCTGCTGAAATCTCCCCTGAGCACTTTTAGCCATTGAAGCAACCTTGGAGAAAGAGACCTATTGGAGTTTGGAGCTACTCATCTTGGGAGTTGCTCAACATCAACCTTCACCATTGGAGGTAATATCGCAAGCACTTGCTTGCCCCCCCACTGTTCAATACAAAAAATTATTTCTTATGTTTCTTGTTCTTGATTTTGAAATGTTTACATTATTTGCTTAGATTCTTGTTTAGATCCATGAAAAGTATTGTTTATTTAGTTTATTGTTTTTATTTCTATTGAAACTGCTACTACTAGTTAGTAGGTGCCCATAGCACTAAGCCTGGTTGCAAAACCGGGCCAACAGTTTTTGGCGACTCCGCTTTGGTTTGAACTTTAGATCTCTAGTTTTGCCTTTAAATCTTAGTTTATTTTGAGTTTTTAACCTTTAGATCCATAGATCTGCCATCTTAGACAGCAGATCCATTGCTGTTCTGAGATTTGGCCCCAAAAACAGCCCTAAATTTTCAATTTTCGGGTTCGTTTCTCGGTTTCCGTGCACGGCTTCCGCCTCGCGGTTTTTTGCCAGACAGTCGCGCGGTCCATCGCGACTTTTCTGTGTTTTTCCGTGCGGTCCATCGCGGCCTTTTTCCAGACAGTCGCGCGGTCCATCGCGACTTTTCTGCGTTTTTCCGCGCTGCACGCCGCGGCTTCGCGGCCTATTCCCGCGAAGCCGAAATGCCTGGCCTTGACCCTGCCATTTATATGATCTCCACTGGATACCCCTCTGTCCGGTCGGCCCCTTCCATTGATCCCTTTGACACACAGGTTGAACCCTTTCAAATCAACCAGGAAACCACATGTCCACAACATGGGGGCATGCCCAAAACCTTGCCTACTCATCATCACCGTGATCCTCGTCGGAGATACTGGGGGCATCCACCCCACAAAGGGAATCCCCCATCATCATATCATCACTTCAGTATGCCACCACGACCCACAGCCTCATGGTATAACACCCCGCCAGCAGTTGCTCAATGCCCTATTGATCCCTCTTTGAGACAACATTTGCACCACATTGACACCTATGAGTTAGGGGGCATAATAGATTACCTCGACCCCGGGATAGGGGGCATGATCAATCATTTTGAACCTTTCCCATCATCTCTATCTCAACACCTCAATGATCCCATCGTTCAAACCAACACATATGTGATCCATAATCACAAACCCCATGCACATAGCATGGGGGCAGGTCATTAACCCTGCTCACTTTTTCATATTCGTGATCTCAACCATTTTTGAGGTCACGTGTCACTTGTATATTTCAGTTGATTTGATACACCTAGTATTTTGCCCCCACGGGTCATCATTTCTCCCCACCACTGCATCCTTCGCTTGGTGAGATCACCTTTATTTGTAGCCATTTTTTAACCTAGTTCTTTCCTTTAACCATTCCGGAGTCCTTATGAGCTCCGTCTTTCGCACCATTTGCACTGCCGGATTCATATTTCCGTGCCCATGATGATGCTTGAGATCATTTCTCGCTCTCACCAGGACCAATATCACCATTGTGTCCCGACACCTTGTCGCCCCAGTTTGCGTGCCACATCGGCCGTTCTCCATTTTCGACATGCCTTATATCGCCGGATTCAGTTTTCCCGCGCTCGTGATGATGCTCGAGATCATTTCTCGCTCTCACCTTTAGATTTTTGGGGCATTTTTTCAATGCCCTCTCATCACCTCGGGTTGCGTGCCACATCGGCCGTTCTCCGTTTCCGACAATCCTTATGTCACCGGATCCATTTTTCCGCACTGATGACGATGCTTGAGACCTTTTCTCGCCCTCATCAATCCATTTTTGTTCGGTATAATTTTATCCCTTTTTCGGGCCGAGCAGACCCTTTTACGAAAAAGGCACTTAGGGAGTTTCTGTTAAGCTCTTTTCTGACTCCTAAAACAATGAAAAGATCGCCGAGCAATCTTGCTTCCTTTCATGCTCGCTAAACGTATCTGAAAGGGCGTCTACCTGGTATAAGTTTACCCCTTTTCCGGACCTTGTAGACTAATTACGAAAAAGGTATACTCTAGTCACATCGGCTAGAAGAGTTCTCCATCCGCATCATTTTATCCTTTTTCGGGCCTTGGAGACTAAACTTACGAAAAAGAAACACCAACAGAGTCCACTTACCGTTTTCAGACTCTCTAAACATGAAAGCAACGATGAGCATGAGCCGTCCTGGGCTCGCAAAATCGACAGGACCGTACCATTTTAGAGCACACTTTTATCCCTTCTTGGAGCTCATTAAAACTACGAAGAAGGAATCAAAGGTGCCTCTTCGCGCCACGACAGATCATATCTACTCACATAGCAGCTTCCCCATTTTGGTCGCCTTTGTTCAGAGTATTCTGCAGTATGTCACCCTGAAACTCCCTCGACAGCTACCATCAGCTTGTCCTCCCCCCCCCAGAGTCAATATATACCATTTAGTCAAAGCAATGATCCCCACACATGCAAGTCAGTTCCCTACGCTGCCAGGTCAACCATGTCATCATGCTCTGAACAAAGGAAGTTTGAGTCTACCCATTTTTTGACCCAGTTATTTTCCTTCCCCACAAGTATGTCAGTCCTACCATCAGTACTACATCACTTCAGTTATACACCTCCTGCTCCTATCAAGGAAACATCATTGCCTTGTTAGTTGCTGGTCTCCCTCTGTCGACGACAACTACATTGATTCCAGAGGATAGACCTAGAGGTCCCTGTGTCTTGGACTCATTACCATTTATGATGAGTGCCTACGAATCATTTCGAAAGGAATCCTCAGTGCCTCTCCGAATGGTTGTTTCTCACATGCTCGACTTCAACACCTTGATCGCATCGTTGAGGCTCGCACAGGGTATTGGGCCGTTCAGTTATTAGTCCAAGACCCCGGATACCTCCTAACTCCTCCACATTTGAGAGTCTTCCTATGGATAACACCAGTTACACTTTTTCTATAGAGATCCGGGTTGCGCATGGCGACAGTATTCAGGTTTACCCCAGTTTCATACTCCCTTGAGTATACAGTTACATTATTTCTCAGAGATGACTCATAGTCATTGAGTCCATACAGATGTTGGACACCTTCAGTTTCAGCAGTTCAACAGTTATTCCAGTGTATCAGTTATTGAGATCAGTCATGATCATGAGTATATCCCACAATAATGTCCCCTCTGGACCATTATGATGTACCAGTATATTTCTTTACGTATTAGATCCCCCTTCTTGGGACTAATTGTTTTGTATATGTCTTGATACGAGCATGGAAATGCCCGCCTCGTCCTTTATCAGAAATTATACCTCATCCATATTGAGGTCATGTAATATTTTTTGTTTTTTGCAGCTTCCAAGGGCCGTGGCTCCAGTCTCCAAACGGTCTCTTCTCTCCCCTAAAACCCTAGAAAAAGACAAATGAACTATGATGTCTATCGGCCATACGATGAGCTCCTGCCCTCACACATCAGGGGGCAATCTGTTAACACCCAAAAAGTGCTCACTAGCTCATTTTCCTATTCACATGACCCATTTGTCCACTTTTCCACCATCTGAGCCTCTGAAACCAACAAAAGGTCACCAAAAGACCTTAGTACACCCCTTTTTCCATTAAAAAAGATTATTTTTCCAAAAAAATCATAAAAAACCCTCAAAAAGGGTTCAAATTCCCAAAAATATTAAAAAGGGAATTAAAATATTATTTTTATTCAAAAAAGGAAAAAGGAGGGAAAAGTACCTAAACCATGTTGGTCAATACCATTTGGTTTCCACAAAACCACAAATGGTATTCCCCACCACCAAAACCTATAAAAAGGTGGTAGGGGCTCCTCATTTCACATCCTTCCATTATCTCATCCTTATGCTGCTGAAATCTCCCCTGAGCACTTTTAGCCATTGAAGCAACCTTGGAGAAAGAGACCTATTGGAGTTTGGAGCTACTCATCTTGGGAGTTGCTCAACATCAACCTTCACCATTGGAGGTAATATCGCAAGCACTTGCTTGCCCCCCACTGTTCAATACAAAAAATTATTTCTTATGTTTCTTGTTCTTGATTTTGAAATGTTTACATTATTTGCTTAGATTCTTGTTTAGATCCATGAAAAGTATTGTTTATTTAGTTTATTGTTTTTATTTCTATTGAAACTGCTACTACTAGTTAGTAGGTGCCCATAGCACTAAGCCTGGTTGCAAAACCGGGCCAACAGGCGTGAGAGCGAGAAATGATCTCAAGTGTCATCACGAGTACAGAAAACTGAATCCGACGATATAAGACTCGTAAAAATGGAGAACAGCCGATGTGGCATGCAAACCGAGGCAACGAGGGCGTGAAAAAATGGTCAAAAAATGGACCTGGTGGAAAAAGGAAAAGGAAAGAACTGTCATGAAGTTCTCACTGTGCTGATTCTAATGGTACCAACGGTTTGAGGAACGGACGTCATATGACACTGCAGTGGTTGTTTGAAAAATGGTGGAATTTCTATAAATAGGGTGTGGGGTCCATATGATGTGTCATTTTTACGTGTGAGTTTGGCAGAGCAATCAGAGCTCTTTCTTGATTTTCGGGAGATTTGACCATTGGTTTTCGATTCCGTGAGTTTCAGGTAACCCTATTCTCCTTAGCCTTTTCAATTATGTCTTTTTTGGTTAGCGGCGGGCCCCCAAAGGCTGCAAAATTCCATGTTGGCCTTCCAACGTGGAATATTACGGGTTTCGTGTCTTTTGCCACGATCGACATCGCGGGTTTGAGGCTGACAGTCGCGATGCTCATCGTGACTGTCGGGCTGAAAGTTGAGATGTTCATTGCGAGTATGGGGGCGATAGTCGCGATGTTCATCGTGACTATCTGGTCAATACTCGCGATGTTCATCGCGGGTTCTTGGATGAGAGCCATGGTGATCATCGCGGCTTTTGATGGAAAAGCCGTGATGGTATTTTTTGAAATTTTTTCTCTGGTTCTAAAAGTTTCTTTGTTTTTTGGCAGGATGTTGAGGAGACCATTGGTGTCATGGTGAGAGTGAGAGATGATGGAGGATTTGATGATTCAGATTCGGACCGATCAGGGGGTCCGGTAGGCTCTGGCTGTGAGTGGGCTCCCGAAGTTCGCTCAGATTCCACCGATACGTTCAGTAGGGCTTCTACTAAACAAATTGGTGAGTCTATGGGTCCCTACAGAGGGTGCCTTTATTGTGGGGGGTGAAAGGTTGGATATCACCCTTACTGATGTATATTTTCTTACCGGGTTACCTCGCTTAGGGGAGGTGGGGGATCTTCTGCCGAGGATGCTGGCAGGTGTGGACATGGAGGATCTCCTGGAGACCTTCTCTGTTGCTGGGGCGATTGTGCAGAATAACGCTTTGAGTCTGATATCATTGCAGGAGTGGGACATGCAGGCTGTTGGGGCTTGTGTTCTGCAGGTGTTGGGTGCCACGGTGCCTCATCGTTTATCAGAGGGACAAACGATGATGGTGGATTCTGTGCTGAGGGGGACCTATTATGCCTGGGGTCAGATATTTTTGGCTGGTGTCCAGAGAGATATGGACAAGGTCAGTCGAGAGGGGGGAGAGTTCTACCATGCCTCCTTTTTGTGTTGTTTTTTCTTTGAGCGGGTACCGACTTTGCGGCCATGGGTGCCGGTTCGAGACGGTTTGGTGAGCGAGCCGCGCATGGTACGATGGGGGCAGATGATGCCCCGCAGTGGTGGTGGTATCCGCGGGTTCTTTTCAGAGGATATGTATGAGCAGTGGGAGCAGATTCCCCTGCTGATTGAGGACTATCCATATGCTGGTATGGATTATCGAGGAGATCTGGAGATGCCTCGAGCCCAGGGACAGGCCTGGGGTTCAGATGGTATGTTTTGTGTTTTGTTCTCTACTATATCATGTGTTTTAGATATGTTTGTTATGATTATAGTTAGATATTTATATGATGGTTCACTTGTGTGATTGTGCAGATGTTGGTCCTGTACCACCGGCCGACTATGTGGCTCGTAGGGGATGGGCGATGGTGGTCATTCCACCTCCTGTGGCGGTACCACCTCCGCATGCTCGAGGATTTGGGACTCACGGTCGAGGGGCTGGGCCTCGAGATGATGCTATGGAGGGTGTCCGAGAGACACTAGACATGATCCTAGCAGGATTTCCAGAGGATGGGTGGAGGGATTTGGACCAAGACATCGTCGAGCGTTGTTTTGATGCACCTCGTGAGTGGCGCTCAATCTTTCTTAGAGCATCTTTGTTGGCTACTGAGTGGAGGGATGGGGCTCGGCATGATTCGGTAGGGACGGCGGAGGGGAGGATTCATTTACGAGATGATCCAGTGGGGCCGGCGGAGAGGAGAGTTCGGGCTTGGCATGATCCGGCAGGGCTAGCGGAGGAGGCGCCAGAGGAGCCTGGAGACCGTGATGATTAGATGATCTTGTAGCTGCCCCCAAATGCTGATCAGCATATGGGGGAAGTACTTTTTTGTATGGCTGATGTATTTTTTGTATATTGGGTGCTAAGGGCACCTATGACATGTTTTGACTATATTATGATGTATATATATATATATGATTCGGTATATAATCGTAGATGCACATGGATGCATTCATTGTCGTCTTGCTTGCCCATGGAGGCATGTTTGATTTTCTGTATGCCCGGGGAGGCACATGTTATGCACGTGGATGCAACATTTTGATTTTTGTATATGCCCGTGGAGGCACGTGTTATGCACATGGATGCATTTTTGTCATTTTTATAATATGGTTTGATTGGTGTGCCAGTCAAGAATGTTGTTGGCCATATGGTCTGCTACACTATTGAGATTCCTTGGGACATGTGTAAATAAAATGGATTCAAACTGTCGAACCATTTGTCTAGTGCACAAGAATTTTATGAAAAGACAGGGATCGTGTACCTAGTAATCATTGTTGAGCTGGGAAACAAGGTGTTGTGAGTCCAAGAAAACGTTAAGGTGGCGTATGCTCATTTGGAGAGCTGCGGCCAGGAGACCGATCACAGCATCGTATTCAGCTTGGTTGCTGGTGGCGGCACCTAAACACACTCCGTCGATGTGGATCAACTCATGTGAAGGGGAGTATATTACCCAAGCTACGGAGGCCAGATTGGGGGACCAACGACTTGCACCATCAGCAAAACCGACATAGCAGAGTGGAACAGGATCCATCTGTGGTCATGCAGAGAAAACAAATATTTAGGTTTTTTTTTTTTTTTGAATTTGTTGTGAAAAACAAAATAATACTGTACAATAATGGATGGTGGTGTCCATCATATTTTCTATGGGTAAAATCGTTTGAGGTACAACCCATTGCGTGGGTTGCATAGGGGTTTTCCTTCTTAATTAGTCAGAATGTATGCCCCCTGTCCGAGGCAAGTGTGTATAATGTATGGGCCTTGCCACATGGACACAAACTTTCCTTTCCCAATTTTGTCATGAGCTTGATCATAGGTGAAGACAAGGTCCCCTTCAGTAAAAGTTCTTGGGTGGACATGTTTGTCGATGTGATGTTCCATATATTTAGGATCGAGGCAAGGCATCTCGGTGTAAGACGAGGCGAAAACATCATGAAACGCTTGGAAGAGTTTCTTATATGCCTGAGTTTCCACTTGAGTGCATGATGTGCCTAGTGAGATGAGCTCAGGTTTTCTAGGTGTGGTGGAAATGTTGATTCGTAAGGGTTGAACATTTCTGTCAAAGGGATCAATGGAAGGCACCGACCGAACAGAGGGGTATCCAGTGGAAATCGTGTAAATGGTGTTAATTTCTTCCGAGGAGGAAGATGGTGGGGGATGAATTTCCTCAATGAGAAGAGGGGATATCTCTAGGTCGACGTTATTCAACTCATACAAGGCTACTCTATAATCTGGGAGATCAGGGCAGTGGTGTGAATAATGGCCATAAATGTCGCATATCGCACAAGGGTGGTTAGTGCGGAGCGATTTGTCGCGAGGGTGAGGAGGTGGCTCTAGTCTTACCACTGGAATCCCGATGTCATCATCCAACATATTCATGTGTTCTTGGAGTGTAGGTAATTGTGGACATTGATGAGTGGCATGGCCTACATTGTCACATAACGAGCACTTAGGGGGAATGCGAATAGTTGGTGGGTTTTTAGCTACCTTGGGGGTTGCCGGGGGGATGCAAGTTATGAGTCCAGTGTTATAAGTTGGTGGGCCTCTCCCCCCTGTGTTTCGTAACGGAGGTGGGGCATTTATGGATGTAGATGTCGCAGTCACTATTGGGGGTGGTCTGTTTTGCAGATGAGTGACCGGAGGGGGTGGGTGGCTGGTAGTAGGGATAAGTTGTACCGGTTGTAAAATAACAGTCGGAGTCGGCGGGGGGCTCGAAGCAGGTAAGTACCATACAGGTATCCCTAATGTGTTAAGCTAGGAAGGTTGAGTGTAGACATTACTGGCGAACTGACAACTCCGGAAAATGGGAACAAGAACAGGATAGTGTGAATTGGCGTTGTGCCAATATGAGTAGGCACTATGGGTGTTTGTGGTAGTGACGAAGGCTGCTGTGTGGTGTGCAACAGGGTGCACAAATCCAATGTTTTTGTTATCGATGATGGTGGTGAGATCGATGGAAATGTGGAAGTCATAGGTGACTCGGTGTAGATTCCAGGACCAATTGACAACACAAATGATGTCGGTGCGTTTTGAATGGTTTGTTCAATCATTGGTAGCACATTTTGAGGAGCTTCGGGGGCGTCAGGATCATAATATGTGAGTTGATTGATCTTGATAATGCGTCCTTCATGTGGGAACATCATGAGGCAAAAAACAGATGAAGCCACTGCTTTCATTTTGTACATATAACTACGTCCAAGAAGGAGGTTGTAGTCGAGTTGGGCATTGATCACTTCGATGTCGATAAGAACTAATTTGCCGCCTAGTTCTATTGGTACGTTTGCTAAGAAGCCTTGTGGTTGAGCTGAGCGTCCGTCGTAAGCTCATAATGTCATGGCGGATGGTTGTAAAGCGGGGGAGCCAAGCTTCTGCCACACAAGGGTGGACATAACGCAGGTGGAAGCTCCTTCATCAATGATGCATCGATGCACAACAAGGTTTCGAATGTTTACTGATACTTGGAAAGCTACATTTGATGGCAATCGAGGTTCGGCTTGGTCTAAGTCGAAAGCCATCATGTGTGTGTCGTCAGGGTCTACTCCTTCGATGGCGGATAATAGTAGTTTTCGTTGTGCAGGGCATGTTTTCAGTACCTCTAAAGCAAACATAGCAGCGGGGGATTGTGCTAGGTCTTCCACGATGTTATAATTGGATGTTGTGCGAGCATTAGGATTGTTGTTAATCCTTTGCAAAGGGATGCGAGGGATTTTAGGTCCTCCATCCAATGGCATATTTGGTATGCGTAGTGGTTGATTTGGTGGTAGGGAGGTGGATGCATCAGTGGGAGGAGTTTCTGGGGGTGGGCCGTACTGATTCTTGCGAGTTTGGAGATTGATGTCATTGGATGACATCATTAATAAATGGTGTGTGCCTGGATCTGCATGCTGATAATCAGTTGCGGCATAGGTGATTTGCTGCTGGGGTGCAGCAGATCCTTGTGGGGGATCCATAGGGCGAGTATTTACTACTCCCTGGTTTGGCAATGGGTCTTGTAATATCATGGGTTACGGTTGATTAAGTGGAGCTGGCTGTCTAGCGTGGCCTTAGCGTTGAGCATCGTTAGCCTAAAGTTTACGTGCTTTCTCTAAATGGGGGCAGTTGTGAGTGTAGTGTCCATACACTCCACATATAGAACATGGGTGGTTTGTTCTCAGATTATTTTTTTTTGGCTGCTTGGGATGACGATCAGGATTCTGGTTGGGAGGAGTAGAATTGTTATTATTTGGAGGATTGGGAGGTGGTGGACCTTGATTATGTTGTTGGTTGCCGCGGTTATGTCCTCTTCCACGGTTTTGTTGTCCACCCTGGTTGCGTTGGTTGTTTTGATGTTGGGGTTGATTGTGTTGTGTGTACACTTGCCCTTGAGCAGTGGGAGGATATTGGGGTGCCGCAGGTGCGGGAGCAGGTTGCGGTGGATAATAAGCTGGTGGGGCTGGAGGTGGTCCCGTTGCCTGCTGGGGTTGTTGGTAACCTTGAGCTATTGGAGGTGTTGGGTTAGCTGTTGTAGCTTGCTGTGGGTAATACATTGGTTGTGCTGGGAAATGAATTGGGTTTTGGGTGGTCGGTTGGTTATAGTATGTGGGTGGTACATATGTCGATGGTGCTTGCCCATAGCAATGTTGTGGACAAGAGGGTCCATGAGTGTGATGAGTCTGATTCGTTGGAGCGTACGAAGTTGTCGCTCTAGAATTAGATGTAGACCTAGAGAGGTTTGGGGAATTTATGGTGCTCACCATGCTAAAAGGTTTAATTTGGGGTGTGACTTGGCCACTAATACCATCAGCGGCATGTGATGCCCCCGGAGCATCACCGCGTGAAGAATCGCCTTGTGAGGCATCTGGTATGATGGTGTAGAGATAGCCTGATTGGGCATAAATTAGGTTGAATTGCTGAGCTTTTAGGATAGCTTCTTTCTCTGACTGGGGTCGTTCGGAAGCGACGTATTTTGCTATGAGGGGTAGGAGTGATTTAAGGAACTAGTCCAAAAATATACGGTCATCCAGTTTAATCTTACAGAGGCTATGACGCTTGCGCCACTCATGGATGTGGTCGGTGATGTGGGTAGCTGTGTTTTGTCTGCAAGACAATAGTATTTCAACTCCTACATCGTAGCGTACAGGTAGCTGAAAAAACTGAAGGAAAGTGGAGGCGAGAGACGTAAAAGTATGATGGGTCCCATGTGGTTGTTCGATGTACCACTTGGTTGCAGAGCTAGTGAACCTTCGTTGCAACAGTCTTAATTGAATGGAGTCATCCACTATGGAGTTAGATGAACACCATAGGTGAAAAGACATTATATGGTTTTGGGGGTCCTCCCTAGGTTTTCCTTCAAAATTGGGGATGTTCGAGGGGAGCTTTGTAGGCATGGGTGGTCATGTAGGGTTGTGCCTGATAGGATCATTGGTTAGCATGGCTAAGTCTGGTAAATTCAGACTATCCATGTAAGGTAAACTAGCAGATGGGTGTGGCATACTGACTGGTACATAATTATTCATGGTGGCATTATGTAGTGGTCCAGTATCCCCTAAGGGTATGCTAGGTATTGAAGGTATGTGTCCTCCAACCATTGTGGTTTAGTATGGGCCAGCGTTTCCAAGTGCAACATGGGTTACACCGAGGTTAGGAATAGTGCCAGGAATTCCTGGGATCTGGGTTGTGGTAATGACAGGTGGTGTGTTTCCTATGTTTGGCATAGCCATAATAGGAGGTAGTCCTGTGTTGGGCATACCTAAAGGTGGAGTGTCCCCCATATTAGGCATGCATAGAGGGGTTGTTTTTACCATGGATGGCATACTAGTAGGAGGGTTTGTGGATGTATCTGCAATAGTACTGGTAAAAAGTGGGTCGTATTGTGGTCCAACCATGAGGTTGGTTGGTGATACTTCAGTAGGGTTTTCGGATTCATCCTCAGAATCAGATATGAAGTGAGGCATGTCAGAATCGGATGACTGTATGTTTGGTCGATGACATGTCGAGTCAAGGGATGAGGCTCTACGTCGGTGACGTGTAGAGCCAAGTGGACTGAACTGAGGGGGTTCACCCTGAAGACGACAAGATCGTCTTAAATTCTCAATGGTGAGAAATATATTTTTTTAAAATTTCAGTGTAAGGTGGTTATGTAAAAAACTTGAAACCCTAATGCAACAATGTGTGCAAAAGGGGAGTGAAAAAATAAAGGCTCTCAGACCAAAAATCAACCTCAGAAAGCACTTATTATAGCAGCTGTGCTATAATAAGTGGAGCGGTGCAACAAAATTGTTCAGAATACCAAAATTCAAACAGTTTCTAGAAAAAAGAGGTGTTACTAGACCAAAGGTGGGTAATGTATCATGCAAACACCTAACTAGAAGTATTGTGACTCAACAAATGATATCCTCTGTAACGTGATGAAATCCACGTCAGACAATATAGAGTGTTGAATCAACGGCTAGATATCCCCCTACCGGGAGGGACACCGGGTAGACAATCCTAAAGAGTGGCAACTAGGATACCCCGTTCATGACACGTTCGGTTGGGTGAATCTCCAGTTTGGTTCTATCGCCACTGTACACCAAGAGGGCATACACCGAGAACTTCGAAAGGTATCCTTCGGTTACTAAATGGATTGCGGTATTCCACTCAGACTTCCGGAACTAGTCTGGCTACTTCAACCCTCCTAAGGGAGAGGCCTTCCCGATAAATTGGTTGATAACCATGTCAAAATTATAAGGGATTTTGGTACTGTAGAGGACAACCACTATGTCTCAAATGTAATAATTAAGGGGTGTTATTGGAAAACCTATCTCCTCAATTCTACCTAACTACAAAATTCTTTTAAGTGCTCCCCAAGTGGGGTTAAAACTTTGTTGAGTTTAAGGTAAATTTTAAGGATCAGTTTAAATTGTGTGGCAGAGTGGGCGCAAGTGTGGTATTTAAACTGAAATTCATTTGCCTCGCTTGGGCGATTGATTACAAATGAAAGAAAAGACGCTTCCAGTTTTGCAAAAAATAAAGGCGCTTTTGAAATGTAAATTCTTGAAAAACTATTCAAAAATAATGGATCTTTGAAATAATTTGAAGGAAAGCAAATAACATAAATATTTTAAGAAATAAATGGATCTCTTAAAAGTTGCTTGGGCAAAGTATTGAGCAAATAAACAGTAAAACCTTGATCTAATAAAAATGCAGGAAAATCTCTCTTTCAATTACTGAAAATATTTAAAAAGACTTTCAATGGAGCATTCTAAATAGTAAAAGATTTAACGTGGCTGTAAAAATGCAGAAAAATTAAGGCTGTAAAATATACTAAATGGGCAGAAAATACATCAAAAAATAATTTTTTTTAAAATTGGCCGAATTAAAAAAACATGCATCGCGGGTTTCGGGAAAACAGCCGCAATGGGCCACGTGGGTTTCGGCCGCAAAGCCGCGATGTGCAGTGCAAGTTTCGGCCACGCAGTCGTGATGGCCAGTGCGGGTTTTGGCTGTGAAGCCGCGATGTGCAGCGCAGGTTTCGGTCACACAGTAACGATGTGCAGCGCGGCAAATGGTTGTGAAGCTACGATGTGTAGCGCGTAAATTGGCCGCGAAGCTGCAGCGAGCCGTGCGGAAAAAAGCCGCAAGGTCGTGATGAGCCGCGCGACTATCGGGCAAAAAACCGCGAGGAGAAAGCGGAAAACAGACGCCGAAAAACGAACCGAAAAATGGAAATTTCAGGCTGTTAATGGCAATAAAAAGGGCCAAGATCTATAACAGCAATGGATCTGTTATCTAGGATGACAGATCTATGAATTAAAATGATTAAAACTAACAAAAACTAAGATCTAAAGCAAAAAACTGAGATCTAAGAATTCGTTGGAGTGCCCATAGCACTCAAGCTTGGTTGCAAAAACAACTTTAAATCTGAATCTAAAACTAAACTAGCATGTGCATATCATAATAAACTTGAAAATATTTAAGAACAAGAACAAGAAATAAAATAAAAAATAACTTTTGTATTATGATACCTCAAATGGTGAGGATGTTGTGGTGTTGAGCAGCTCCAAGCTCCAATGGTCTCTTCTCCAAGATTGCTACAATGGTCAAGAACTCATGAAAGATTTTGACAGCATGAGGATAGGATGATGGATGGATGGAAAGTGAGGATCCCCTACCACCTTTTTATAGTTTTTGGTGGTGGGGAATACCATTATGGTTTTGAGAAAACCAATGGTATTGACCAACATGGTTTAGGTACCTTTTCTCTCCTTTTTCGTTTTTTGAATATTTTTAATATTTTTATTCCATTTTTAATATTTTTGGGAATTTTGGACCCTTTTTGAGGGTTTTCTATGCTTTTTGAGGAAAAATATTCATTTTGAGGGGAAAAAGGGGTGTATTATGGTCTTTTGGTGACCTTTTGGTGGCTTTACAGGCTCAAATGGTGGAAAAGTGGACAAATGGGTCATATGAATAAGGAAATGAGCTAGTGAGCACTTTACATCCCTTGCCTCTACCTTCCTATAGTTCTTTCAACTAACCGTCCACTATGACATGGGAGTAGAAATCCTTTTGTCTTGTAAACAGAATTCAACCACCCACATCACGGATCACATTCATGAGTGGCGTAAATGCCGGAGTCTATGCAAGATCAAGCTTGAGGACCGTATTTTCCTGGATTGGTTCCTGAAATCTCTCCTACCACTTATTGCTAAAGACGTGGCTTCGGAATGACCCCTGTCGGAAGAAGAAGCCATCCTAAAATCCCAGCTATTTATACACCATCCTATCGGATGCCCCATGCGGCGATTCATCTCGAAACGACACATCGAGGGCATCCCATGCCGTCGATGGCATCATTGGCCAAGTTATTTCACAAAACAAACCCTTCACCATGATGATTACCACCAACGCCCCATACCTTTCAAGGGCTACATCTCATTATGGAGCTACAACTTCGTATGCTCCAATGACTCACACCCAACACAATCATGGACCCTCATGTCCGCCACAGTGTTATGGGAATGAACCCTCAGTTTCTACACCTACTACATATTATAACCAATAGGCCAATCATACCCCGGTTCACTCGCAAGCCCAACTGGCTTATTACCCTCAACAGGCAGCACCTTCTGCCACAACACTTCCAATAGCTCAAGGTTACCAACAACCACAACAAGCACCGGGTCCACCTTCGAAGCCTCCCTCTTACTATCCACCGCAGCCTGCTCTAGCACCTACATGACCTCAAAATCCCCCTACTACCCAGGGGCAAGTATACACATAGCAAAACCAACCCCAAAAGCACAACAACCAGCTTAATCAAGGAGGTCAACAAAATTGCAAAAGAGGACGCAACCACGGAAACAATCAACATCAAAACCAAGGCGGTCAGCCACCTAATCCTCCTAACAACAATAATGCAGCTCCAGCCAACCAAAACCCGGATCGTCCACCGAAATAGGGCAAAAATCCCAACTTAAGAACAAACCATCCATGTTCCTTTTGTTCGGTATATGGCCACTACACACATAATTTCCCCCATTTGGAGCGAGCACTCCAACTTTAGACTGATGATGCCCAACTCCAAGGGCATGCGGAACAGCCAGTGCCACCTCCTCAACCGCAACCTATGATATTGCAAAATCCTTTACCCAACCAAGGAGTAGTGATTACCCACCCAATGGATCCACCACAAGGACCAATGGTACCACAGCAACAAATCACATATGCTGCAACTAATTACCAACATATGGATTCAGGCACTCACCATTTGCTAATGATGTCATCAAATGATATCAACCTCCAAATTTGCTGAAACCAATATGGCTCAGCCATTGAAACCGGGCCTACTAATCCATCCACAAGCACCCTCCCAACAGATCAGCCATTACGCATACCAAATATGCCTACGGATGGGGGCCCTAAAGCCCCACGATTCCCCCTAAAATGGATCAACAATAATCTTAACGCTAGAGCAGCCTCAAACTATAACATTGTGGACGACCTAGCTCAGTCCCCTGTTGCTATGTCAGACTTGGAAGTCCTAAAAAATTGTCCTACATAGAGGAAACTATTTTTTTCCACCATGGTGCAATAGACCCTAATGATTCATGTCTAATGGCGTTCAATTTAAACCAAGCCGAACCACATTTTCCTTCAACATTATCTTTTTAGGTCTTTGTATCCATTCAAAACCTTGTTGTCCATCGATGCATCATCGATGAAGGTGCCTCCACCTGCGTAATGTCAACTTTTTTCTGGAAGAAACTCAGATCCCTCACATTGCAACCATCCACTACCGGATTACGAGCTTACGATGGTCATTTAGCTCAACCGCAGGGCCTTCTAGTTAACATACCCATGCAATTAGGTGGAAAAATGGTCGTCATCGACATAGAAGTCATTAATGCCCAACTTGATTACAACCTCCTACTTGGACGTAGTTACATGTATAAAATGAAAGAGATTGATTCATTCATTTTTCGTGTCATGATGTTTCCCCATGAAGGAAGTATAGTCAAAATCAATCAGATAATATTCTACGATCCTAATGCCCCTGCCGCACTTGAAAATGTTCTACCTATGATTGAACAACCCGCTTAGAGTGCACCCACATCATTTGTTTCCACAGTCGGACCTAGGATATACATGGATACTCAAATGACTTCCATGTTCCAATCTATCCCACACCCTTTGCGGATAACTCAAATATTTGATTTGTGCACCCTTTCGTAGTTACCCAACCAATAGCCCTCGTTGCAGCCACAACCACCTTCGGTACCTAGTCATGTAGGAGCTACACCGATCCACACAATTATGTTTCTATTCCCTCTTTCAGTTGTATTCGGCACCCCAGTGATGGCTATGCTTAACCTTCCAGGGTTAACATTAGGACTACCGTTGTGGTACTTGCCTACCCCAACTCCCCCCCAACACCAAATGTCATTTTACAACCGGTGCAACTGATCAATACTTCCAACCGTCCAAACCCCGGTGTAGTGAACTTCCAAAACCGACCACAACCAATAGTGGCCATCGCATCAACATCCAGTTATGCTCCCGCTCAAATCCGCTACAATGGGGTAGAGGTCCACAAACCTACACCACTGGAACCACAACCCTCATCGCCCCATAAACTCCAAAGTTAGCAAAGAATTCCCCAACAATTCATGCTCCCCCAAGTGCTCTTTGTACGACGATATAGGCCATGCTACCCATCAATGTCCACAATTACCACCACTTCAAGAATACATGCAAATGTTGGATGATGACACTAACATCCCAGTTGTCAAACTAGAACTGCTGCCTTAGCCTCGCAATAAATCGTTACATACCAACCACCCTTGTGCGATATGCAGCATTTATGACCATTACTCACATCACTACCCTGATCTCCCAGATTATAGAGCAGCTCTATATGAACTGAATAATGTCGACCTAGAGACATCCCCTCCTCTTATTGAGGAAATTCATCCCCCACCATCTTCCTCCTCGAAATATATTAACACAATTTACATGGTTTCCAATGGAGACCCCTCTGTTTGGACGACTCGTTCCATTGATCCCTCCGACCTACATATTCAACCTTTTCAAATCAAAGAGGAAACCACATGTCCACAGCATGGGGGTAGGCCCAAAACCTTGCCTACTCATCTCGATTGTCATTCTCGTCAGTGATATTGGGGGCATCCACCCCGCAAGGGGAATCTCCCATCATCATATCATCACTTCAGTATGCCACCATGGCCCATAGCCTCATGGTACACACCCCCTCCAGTAGTTGGTCAATGCCCTATTGATCCCTCTCTAAGACAACATCTGCACCGCATTGACACCTCTATTGATGTATATGTAACTTCGGAATGTATTTCACCCATGTATTTCATATATGTATTTTGTACTCCTATAGAGATGGTATTATTCCTCTATACAGAAGTGTTTGTATTCCTATAGAGATGTTATTATTCCTCTATACGAAAGTGTCGTCATTTATATTGTAAGTGTCGTAACTTATACTTGATGGGTTATTAGACCACCTTGTTGGGGTTGGCCCTGTATAAGTCATGTGGGTCAAAGGGTTATTAGACCACCCTATTGGGGGTTGGCCATGTGGGTCAAAGGGTTATTAGACCACCCTAGTGGGGGTCGGCCCAATCAGCATTATGTTAAGTGGTTAAGTTGAGGCCGACCTAGTTGAGTAAAGGTCAAGTCAAGTTAGTGTATAAATAGAGAGTGTGTCTCTCTCATTTTACACATTCTATTCTCTCACTCACACTGTTGAGAGTGGCGCACTTGTGGAGGAGGAGGCTCTGCTGCTAGGAGAAGACTATCTCTTGTATTCTGGTTGTATCATTGTTCTATCTATCTTTGAGGAAGTTATTGGGGTTTTTCACCTTTATGGTTTTCCCCAAGTAAACTCTGTGTCTCTTGTGTGCTTGCATTATTGTGTCCATGATTGATATGCTGTAGATTTGCTATATATGTTGTTCTCTCAGTTAAGATCCTAGATCAGATTGAAGTAAATTCTGAAAATTTAACAACCTCTGAGTTCGGGGGTATAATAGATTACTTTGACGCTCGGATAGGGGGCATGATCAATCATTTTGAACCTTCCCCATCACATCTATCTCGGTATTTCAATAATCCCATTGTTCAAACCAACACATATGTTATCCACAATCACAAACCCCATGCACATATTATGGGGGAAGGTCATTAACCCTGCTCACTTTTTCACATGTGTGGTCTCAACCATTTTTGAGGTCACATGTCACTTGTATATTTGATTTGATTGATACACTTAGTATTCTTCCCCCGCAGGTCATCATTTCTCCCCAACACTGCATCCCTGGCTTGGTGGGATCACCTTTATTAGTAGCCATTTTTTAACCTAGTTTTTTCCTTTGAACATTCCAGAGTCATTATGACCTCCATTTTTTACACCATTTGCACCACCGGATTCATATTTCCGTGCCCATGATGATTCTTGAGATCACTCCTTGCTCTCACCCAAAAATTTTGGGCATTTTTTCCATGTCTCTCGCCACCTCAATTTGCATGCCACATCGACCGTTGTCAGTTTATTGGTAATTTTTATACCATCGGATTCAGTTTTCTGAACCTATGATGATGCTTGAGATCATTTATTTCTATCACCCCCATATTTTTTGGGTCTTCTTTCGCACACCCCTCGTTGCCTCGATTCACGTGCCACATCGGCCATTATCAGTTTTTAGTATTTCTTATACCATCGGATTCAATTTTTCAAACCCATGATGATGCTCGAGATAATTTCTCTCTCTCATCAACACTTTTTTGACATTTTGTTCCTACACCTTCCCACCTCGATCCGCACGCCACATCGGTTGCCATCGTTTTTACCAATTTGTGCATCACAACTTATACATGAGCCCTTCACTCCATCCATACTACAATTATGGTGTTGTTTTGCTATCATTCATCAACTCGCAAGGAGGCCCTATCAGTGTTCCCCCCTATCACTTTGCTTGACCCCCATACATGTCCCTTGATTGAACATTTCCTCCTTGCCTCACCATCATGTTTGTTTGGTATAATTTTATCCCTTTTTCAGGCTGATTAATTCCTTTATGGAAAAGGCACTTAGGGAGTTTCTATTAAGTTCTTTTCTGACTCCTAAAACAATGAAAAGATTGCCGAGCAATCTTGCTTCCTTTCATGCTCGTTAAATGTATTCGAAAGGGCATATACCTGGTATAAGTTTACCCCTTTTTCGGACCTTGTAGACTAATTATGAAAAATGAATACTCTAGTCACATCAGCTAGAAGAGTTCTTCATTGCATCCTTTTATGCTTTTTCGGGCCTTGGAGACTAACACACGAAAAAGAACCCCCTTGGAGTCTACTTATCACTTTCAGACTCTCTAAAACTGAAAGCAACCATGAGCATGAACTGTCCTAGGCTCGTACAAATCCACACGACAATATCATTTTGTGAGAACACTTCTATCCCTTCTTTGAGCCCCTTAAAACATGAAGAAGCCCTGCAACGATGCCTCACACCACAGCAAAGCATATATAATCACACTATTATGGCAACTTCCCCAACTCAGTCGCCTTTGTTTAGAGTATTTTGCGATATGCCATCTTCAGAGTTTCCCGATACCATACATCGGTCTGCCATCCTGAGTCTCTCCCTTTGTAGTACATACCCCTGATCCCTTAAGCTATGGTCCCCGGACCTAAAGTTAGTTTCATATGCTGCCAGGTCAACCATGTCATCATACTCTGAACAAAGAAAGTTTGAGTCCACCCACTCTATGACCCCAGTTATTCTCCATCCCCATAGTATGTCAATCCCACTATCAGTATTATCCCCTCTCGGTTGTACACCTCACACTCTTATCAAGGAATCATCATTTCCCTGGTAGTGGTAAGGTCTCCCTTTATCGACACCAACCATTCTATTCCAGAGGATAGACCCAGAGGTCCCTGTGCCTTGGACTCATCACCACTAGCGGTGAGTGCCTACGGATCATTTTCAAAGGAGTCCTTAGTGCCTCTCCAAATGATTTTTTCTCACATGCTCGACGTCAACACCTTGATCGCATCGTCAAGATTCGTACAGGGTATTGGTCCTTTCAGTTATTTGTTGAAGACCTTGGATGTCACCTGACTCTAGCACATTTGTGAATCTACTTGATGAAACAACAAGTTACATATTCCTATGGATATTTGGGTTGCGCTTGGTGACAGTATTTGGAAGTACCCCCATTTTTATACTCCCTCGAGTATACAGTTCTATATACTCTTCAGAAGTTGACTCACAGTTATTGAGTCCCTACAGTTGTTGGATACCTTCAGATTCAACAGTTCATCAACCGTTTTGACACCTTATTTAGAATGGTTGTTGCTCTTTTCCAGTGTATCAGTTCTTCAGATCAGCCATGGTATGACCATGAGTATGTCCTAGCATTGTGTCCCCATTGGACCATTATGATGTACATATCAGGTTTATATGTATTGTTCAGGTCCACCTTTTTTTTTTGGACCTCGTTGTTATTTATATGTCTTGATACAAGCATGGGTATGCTTGCCTCTTCCATTATTAGATATTATTCCTCATTCATTTTGAGGACATGTATTTTTAGTTTGTACAGTTTGCATGGGACCAGTGTTCCACTCTCTAATTGGTCTCTTCTCTCCTCCAAACCCTAGGAAAAAGACAAAGAAACTATGATTCCTACTGGCCATATGATGAGCTCATGCCCTCACACCTCAGGGGGCAATCTGTTAACACCCAAAAAGTGCTCATTAGCTCATTTCCCTATTCCCATAATCCATTTGTCTACTTTTTCCACCATTTGAGTCTCTAAAACCTTCAAAAGGTCACCAAAAAGACCAAAATCCATCTTTTCCCCCTCAAAATATGTAATTTTCGTAAAAAAATACAAGAAACCCTCAAAAAGGGTCCAAAATTCCCAAAAATCAATTAAAAGGGAATAAAAATATAAAATATATTCAAAAAAGGAAAAAGAGGGAAAAAGAGGAAAAAGAAACCTAAACCATTTTTATTGATACCATTGGTTTCCTTAAACCACAATGGTATTCTCCATCACCAAAAAACTATAAAAAGGTGATAGGGGCTCCTCACTATTCATCCATATTCATCCTATCCTTATGCTGCCAAATTCTTTCTTGAGAGCCCTTGCCTCCTTTTTGAGTTTGAAGATCCCTATTAGCAACTTGGAGAAGAAGAGATCACTGGAGCTTTGGAGCACCTCACCGTTGTAGCTGCTCAAACTCAACCATCCTCACCGTTTGAGGTAATAGAAAATTTCAAAGTTTTTATTTCTATCTCTTATGGATCTATTTTGTTTATTGTTTTAATCTAGAGTTATTTAACATGCAC
The DNA here is from genome assembly GCA_027924585.1 of Larix kaempferi. Classification (NCBI taxonomy): domain Eukaryota; kingdom Viridiplantae; phylum Streptophyta; class Pinopsida; order Pinales; family Pinaceae; genus Larix; species Larix kaempferi. The sequence continues at coordinate 3,755,838 of BSBM01001082.1, read as the reverse complement.
ATGTTAGATCATATTTACTTTTTACATTTAGTTATTTTTACTGCTTTAATAGATATTGGTATTACAAGTTAGTAGGTGCTCAATAGCACATGCTTGGGTGAAAACCCAAGCAATAGTCATGTAGCTCTCTTGGATAGGAATATAGTGACCTATGTACATTTCTCGACGAAACTTCCTTTGATAGCGATTTCTGCTAGAATCTAAAGTAAGCAATCTCTGCAAGAACTGATGTCGGCATGAAAGACGGTAAGGAATCACTAAGAAGAGAGTAAGGATGGGGTCCTTACTAGGGGTATCATCTTATCCCTGTACGCTGCCTTCTTTTAAGCTTTGTGAATTTTATGTTATTAATCGCAACATAGGTAGAGACCATTTGACTCTGCGATCTGCTTGGCAGAAGTGTAAACACTATGTATTATATGTAATTGTGCATCCTCCTATTAATTGAAACCTACGTATAAGCCATAGACTCTACGATCTTCTTTGGTATATGTGAAAATCCTGTGTAGTATATAGGCTTCTGCATCTTTTATTGATCGGAGTGTTTGTGTAAACCGTCAAATATGCGATCTGTTTTTGTAAGAGTGTTAACCCTAACTATGGTAGGTTAAAATGATTCTCAATCTTCCTTTGAATCGGAGCAGTGTATGTATAAACTCTGTTCGGTGTAGTGTAAAGGGAATCGCTTGTTTTCTTTTCTAGCGTGTTAGAATATGGTAGAGTTGTAGTGGGTTATTTGTTTTGGCCTTAAACTTGTTCTGATCCAGTTTCGATCTTCAAATTTCTGCGTGGGTATTAGTTTTGCCATGAATTGTCTAGAGTTTTGGTTGGGTAACGTGTGACCTGTTGGATCCTTTAGCATTAAAATGATCTGCTTCCTATGGGATCACTAGTTTAATAGACTCTACTGCCTTCGATAGATCCGTGAAGTAACTTTGTTTCCACGGTGATGCTTGTGTTCATTTTTCTTTAATCGATATTCCAGTATTCACAATCTATTGTGATCCGAATAGATTCCGGCTGTTTGTACAAACACCCTTTTTGTACAGAAATACTTGCGTATGTTTATCGAGTTGATATCTGCTTCATATATGTATTAGCAAATAATGAAGTTATGTAAGTAATTTAAGTGATTACTTTTTTTACTCATATCTACTAGGTATAGTATGAGGTTAAGTCAAAGCAATCTCCGTATAATGAGATTGCAGTTTAAACTTAGCGTTGATCTCCCGATCTGACAGGTTTTCCGTGGGTTTATCCCTCAGTTTAAACCCTGCACAAAACACTATGTTTGATCTCTAGATTTACAGAGTTGTCGTGGTTTATATCACTATTTTAGATTTTGCATTGGATACTACAAACTCGAGTATGAAGGGATGGAAAAAAAACTTAGCATTTGATCGGAAGATTGTATTTTGTATATGTTGTATATGCCCTGAATCTTGATTCTTTATTTCATTCCTTAAGTACGTATGCTAACGACAGGGTACAAGATATGTTGTATGTTTGTTCTGTCTTTTATCCTTTTTCTAATAGAATACATACAGGCGATAGGTACAAGGGCTTGATCTCTGTCGAAATTGTGCTCTATCGCATGTTGTGCTAACGAATTTACTATGCACATGATTTGGGTAGAGCTGTTTATGTTTATGAACTCCACGAATGTAGGGTGGATTCATGGTAATTCCCTATTTTCTTTTCTTTAGAATCTGTATACGTTGTAATAAGTATTGATAGCATAGATCCAGTAAGTGAGTACGAATTTTATTCACATCTAGTAAGTTAAGTTTATCTTAAGTAAGAATGTTTTGTAAGCAGGTTTAGTAAATACTTCTTGGTTCTTATCTACTAAGCAAGTATGATATTTGAGAGGTTGAGAAAGATAGCAAGTAAGAAGATAAACAATGGCGGTGTCGGAATCGGTGCCGGATGTAACCTCTATATTGATGAATAATATATGTTGCGACAATTTGTGGACGTAGCCCCAGAGTGGGTAAACCACGTATATCAGTCTTCTCTTATGTGTGGTTGTACATGTTGTTGTTTATATCAGATGTATCTGCTTTTAGTCCCATTGTTATGAAATGCTATATTATTTTAAAAAGAGTAAATGTTTCATGCAAAGTCTAAAATGTCATTTAAAAAGTATTAAGATAAATTCATAGAAAGTGTTGATTAAAGACCCTTAGCATCATTAAGCAAGGTTGGTACGAATGATCTAAATAAGTATTATGAATGTCATCGGGACTTATGTGTATTAGAAGAGTAAATTAACATCATAAGCTTCATATTGTATTTTGAAGGAAATCAAAGCATGTGTTATAAGGGTATGGTTCCTAGTGACATGAGTAAAATCTTAGCTAAAGTAAAACCTTGAAGAACCAGGCTGAATCCTAGTTTTGTTATAAAACGTGTAATCAGGAATGTATATGTATAAGGTCAGTAATGTATTAAAAATGTACAAAAAGGTTAAGGGTTCCTTTTTCCTTTTATATCTTTAAGTTTTTATATCTTTAAGTTTTTATTATGAAGGAAAAGAAGGACAATAAAATGTCTAAAAGAATATCTGATACCCCTTCTCTCCCACATAACAGTTAGTAATGATGGGTTTGTTACATAGGTCCATTTTAAAAAGTATTTTTTCTATATTCCTAGGGAATTAAGATGCTAAATTATTTCCTTCACTGGATTATGTTATTGAAACCTGTATGTAATTAACAAGAATGATTATTATGATATTAGATTAACAATCTGTGGTCAGGATGGTTAAAGGAAATTTTTTAACACCCCATTTTCCCATTATTATTAGTGGGAATTTGAGGTATGTTACAATTTTGATGTGATCCATTCCATCAAAGATCTTTTCGTCGAAGATCTTTTCGTCGGCCACATGCCTATGAATTTGCCGATGACTGCATGATATTTCATGTACTATATTCTTGCATTGAGTCTTTTTAGAGGGAGTTCAATACATGGTTGTGAATTTGATTTGGTGATGCACATACTGGTGGTATGACTTTCTCTCGGTACAGATTTTGCTAATGGCAGAATGATGGTTTCTTCCACTTCCTTTCCTTTCTGCAACTGATCGGTGTTTGTCGTTTTTGAGGGTACTGATATGATGATGATCTCGGGAATTTTGTGGGGGGGGCGCCTTCGGCCCGAATGCGGCCAAAGAGTAGTTGATAGAAGGACATAAAAAAGGGTTAGGGTTTCAAAATAACAAAGCGTGAGTTTCAGAGTGCTTCTCATCTTGCCCTCTATGCTAATTATTAATATTATTATTATTAAAAATCAATTCTAATTGTATATTACTCTTTTATAAATTCATAACAAAATTCTATTAGTTCAAGAGATAACAATTTTGCTAAGATAAATTAAAAAGGGTTCCAAGTTTTAAAAGAGAAAATTGAGCGTTTGAAAACTAACTGTAAATATTTTTAAACATAATTAGTTGAAAAAAAATTAAAATCCATACTTAATGAGTTTAGTGTTTCAAAACCATTTATAAATACTTATAATTTTTAAATATAATTAACTGACATCAAATCCTTGGCATCATGTAAAGGCTTTTTGTAAAACGTACTTCATTCACCATAATTGCTTTAATACAATGCATATAAAAGTTTATTGTAAAACTTGCTTCATTAACCCTAATTACTTGAATACAATGCATGAAGATCACTCCATAAAGAGTTTTCATGTCTTTACCTTTTTCCTATCAAATATTAATGTTTGAACTTATTAGATTTCTCGAAAAGAGAATTTACATAAAAATTTCAAGTCATTTTTTTTTTAAGTTTCAACATTTATTGATAGTGAAAAATGACTATTTAAAAAAAAAACAAGTTACCATTTTAATTTAAACTAATATATAAATTAAATAAGAAAAAAAATATAAATTAATAATATTACAAATATTTATATATTTAAATTAAAAAAAACTTATAAGAGGATAGCTTAAAGTTAAATATGTTAGTGTTTTAATACCAACCTATATCAAAAAGCACTTAAATTTTTTTTTTCAACAGAAAAAAGTCGTACTACTGATATTCATTAAGGTGAATCAAATAGTACAATATTCATAATTCTGTAAGCAGACTTATGTGCAACCTTTTACCCTGAGTTCAGTTACATTGTTCAGCCAAAACTGCAAGAATTTTCAACAAAAAACAACAATACCAATGAAAAAGTTGTAGTCCTGCACAGTTAATAGTAGTCAAACAGATTGACCATCCCCCTGTCACAACTTTGTTTTTCCAAGAATTCTTCCCAAATGACAACACCTTTAGCTTCTCCATGTGCTTTCTTCGAAAGTTCATCTGCAATTATGTTGTGTTGTCGGTAGATATGTTCAAAAGTGATGTCGTTGAAGTGCTTGATTTTTCCTTGAATTCTGCTACACCAATGTTGTAAAGAGATGACATTTAATTGATATTCTTTAAGTGCCCACTTAATAATCACACTGGAATCGCCAAATACAGTCAACTCCTATAGGCCCATGATAGCAGCGACAGTAATAACACACCAAAGCCCAAGTAAATCAGCCTTGGTGTTTGAGCCATTTCCAATGTCCATCATAAGTGTAAAGTAATGATCATTGTTGATATATATCACCCCACCAACAGCACATGAGCCATCTATGGATGATCCATCAAAAAACCCACCGGTTTATGACAAGTAAAGGAGAAAGAGCCAAGAATTCTAATATTTATCATACTAGGGTTAAGATTGAAATGCTTAATAATAGCCAGTGACTTGTAGAAAGAGGAGTGTATGTTGGGCCGCTCATCTTCAAATAATGCCTTATTTCTAACCCACCTACTTACGCAATATGTAAGGTTGTGGAAAATTAAAAGAAGTGGACAATGTATTTCAATATCATCGTTGCAAAAAATTTTGATGTAAAATAAGAGAAATTAGCTAATTGAGAAAAAAAACATAACATATAAAAAATATTGATTCTTATATAAACAAAAATAATAAGATAGAAACACACCTCAGTGTTGCTTATAGTTGATGTGGATCTCTATAGCTAGCCCAAGGGAGGGTCCTTCCTCTCCTTTTTGTGCTCAAATCTTAACCTGATATATATGTAGGATCATAAATAGTGAAAGGAAAATATATAAGATGTTCTTTCTTTCTTTATGTAGGAAATAAAACAACATAACCTTTCTATTATGGATATGCAGTGTGTTTTGGAATATTTTCAGGGATTTATTTAAAGGAATGAATGTGGACAATTCTTATATCTAGCTTCAATGTGAACATTTTTCTTTCTATTGATGTCTTAATGGGGAAGACAAGTATTGAAGACCAAATAAAAGGCTATATTGGGTAATAATTGTTTGGGCATGTCTACTAGGCATGTCCACTTTCAACAACAGAACCATTTTGAAATGTACATAGCACAAACGAGTAATTGAAGTCTATTTTTAGGTCCATGTTCTAATTTTTGAGACTTTTAGTGCAATGGGGTTGTGTAGATATTTACGGAAATTTCATGCAATGACAGCTTATGGTGAACTTATGAATTTTTGTTGTTTTTTGGTAATATTACCAAGGTCATGTGGATATGGAAATGGGGGCAATACTTCCAGAAATGATCTATAATGGTGATGATGATCATGATAGAGACGATGAGAAAAATCAGATTATCAATAGTACCCCCTTGATGTATGAGTGCAAGAAATCATATGGATGAAATACATCATAGGTTTTTTCCATTTCAAATTATACGAAACCATGAATATTGAGGCAAGGAGTGAGAGTGTGTAAAGAGAAAGTGTCAACCCCCTCTAAAGGGGTTGTTGAGATCTAATTTTAATTTTTGATACTTTTGAACATGATTATTAAGCCTATTTTTACTTCCACCTCACCATAAATATCCCTTTCTTTGTCAAAATCATGAGGATCAATGGTCTAAAGAACAAATGCAAAGTAAATAATTATCCATTCTCAATTTCCTAGTTGTTGTATATTGGATGTGGTTAATGATCAAACTACTAACACAATTGATAGTATTTTAGGGCTGATTACTAGATTTAGTTCCTGTAACCAATTACTGGAACTTCATCCTACACTTAGTTACGGATCATGATGTCGTAACTCAAATCCAAAGTTAAGGTGGTTGCATCTGTCCAACAAAGAATCTAGCACATGGGGTTTTTCAAAAAATATCCCAATATGGTTTTATGTTATCTAGATAAACTTTAGGATTGATCAAGATGAAAGTGGCCTCCATCCAAACCTCCATACAATACATTCCTATATTCACAATGATCCAACAAAGAACAAAATTAATGATTATGCAATGGAGATATTTGTGTGTGCTATGCATCATGAAAATATAGGATGGATATGCTATTCACTCTTTCTTTTCCAACAAGATTCTTAATGTTGGTCATGGGATATGCATGCTCATATTCAGTATCATATTATTATAATTGTTTCAACACACCCATAGAATATGGGAACGGTTTTAACACCTTCTCGTTCTCCCATCCTTTAAATATGTAAAACTTGTAAGGCCGGTGAGTTAGTGTTAGTGTTAATGCTCAGATATTGAGTCATTCATAAAGGAGAGGATACTATCTTTGTAATTGCTTGTAAATCCATTATAATAATGAAAAGTTGTTTATTTCTTGCACTATAGATTAATTATTTCGTAGTGTGGTAGCATCTCTCAGTGCGTCTCAAGATATGAAGGCCCCTCGGCCCTACCTCTAACACATGCTGACATAGTGAGTGATGTTTAGTAAGTTTCCTTTATATTATTTATATGTTTATATATTGTTTATATACATGCTCGGAATACTTTGTAATAATAGCCTATTTTAGTAGGAACTATGTTTTGTGTTGCAGTTCTGTCCAACTGTGATGGTTAATTCATTTAAATATTATTGTGATTAGCTTTTATCTTGCTTAAATGTCTTATATGGATCCTGTAATACAGAGTGAATGCACATGACTGAAATCTATAAAAATATTTTGTGATCACTAGTGTTTGAAAACAATTGTAGAAGTATTGTTAGAATAGGCCCTATATTCTTAAATATTTGAGGCTATATTAGTAACCTTTGGTTTGACAATAACGTTTCCAGTAAAGTCCTCGTGAAGCACATGATATAGCTATGTTTAGGATTCCTTTGTATTATCGTTCACTGAATTTCCTAAAATGGTGTGCTAGGTAATATTTTATATGAGTCAACTGTTACCTACACAAATAGTGAAGACATTTCATAAGTTTACATTCTCATATTGATAACTAGTACAAATGTAACGGAGTTATGAACACATATAAATTGACAAAAATTTTGGGCACCATTGTCACGGAAATGTTAAAAGGTAATTCACCAATTTATATTTTCTTATTAGTTGCATAGAATAGGAGGTTTTCAGGGTGGTGTGTTTTGGTTTTCTTAGTGCAGACAATTTTTACAAAGAGGAGTGTAAACAATAAGATCCAAATATGATTTCACTGTGGAATTTTTGTCGTGCAATAACTTGCCACATTTATTTTCATGAGTTTCTATAAAGCTTCATCAGGTTTGTATTGAATGTATAGAACTAGGGATAATAAAGGTAGACTCTATAAACAAGGAAGAATAGTTGTTGTTAACATCCCTATCAATGTTCCCTCCAAAGGAAGAAAGGAAAACCCCATACCGAAACCCCAGGAATGTCCATTGACCTCTTACGCCACATAGAGAGTTAGAAAACCCAAAAATGGCTAAGTGTCAAGCAAATCCAAGTCGAATGATCAGGCCATAGTGAGAAAAATGAGAAAGAGGAAGGCCGTTGGGTTTCTTCGCAATCCAAAGTGGTTGAACGGTAAAAATCGAGCTAAGGAAATCAACAACGGAGGAAGGATTTTGCTAGGAAAACATTCATGCCGGATAAAGCCCTGAAATCCAAAGTGGGGGTTCTGCGTGTGATCTAAGATCAATGCACGAGGTGGGCCGCCAAATAATCAACGTTCTGCATGAGATTTCGTTGGAGGAAGAGCTCGAAAGTTAAACGGCCGAAACGGATGCCAAAGTTTCATTCATTTTTCCCTTAGCTAATTTGACCCCCTAACGGATCTGATCTGACAGTTCTAAGAGGTCGTGAAAGTCCGGATCTGATGTCCCAAAACAACTACAAAAGATGCATTTTCCCGACTGATCTTCCGCTTTCAAAGAGAAGATGAGCTGTCGGGATTGAAGAGCAGGGCCAAATCAACAGCTGGGAGACGATCCGCAGCACACTAGATGACAAATTTTATGCTTTCCCGCTTGTCCAACTTTTCGAATTTCTGCACCTGCATTGCCGATTGCGGAATTCAGAACGGTATTTTTTCAAGAGCGCAAAGTTGGGTTTCCGATTTCCGCAACATGCATTGTGGAATGAGGATTGCGAAGGCATAATTTTTTTGGGGGCGCAGATTCAAATTTCCGATATCTGCAACCCGCATTGCAGAATGCGGATTGTTGAGGTGATTTCCGTGAGGTTGTGAAATGGTCTTACGATTTGCGAAACTCGCATTGCGGGATGCAGATTGCAGAAGTGATATTTTTCTAGAGGCATAAAGCTGGATTTCCAATTTCCGAAACCTGTATTGCAGAATGCAGATTGCGAAGGTGATTCTTAACAGGGTCTATTTAGCAGCCCCGACTTTCGATATCGTCATTGCGGACTGCAGATTGCAGGAGGATAATTGCGGATTTGAGATGTTTTATAGGGTAAATTACAGCCATGGAAAATGAATAATTTCACAGGGAAATGTAACGATTGGGAGCCGATCTGGAAGCAAAAGAGAGGCACAACTTGGTTATCTGTCCAAATCAGCCTAAAATGGCCCAATCCAAAAGAAAAAGAGGTGGTTTCCAAGTCCCAAATGCACACTGACAGTGCACAGAGTTTCCCACTGGCGCATATAATAGACTTAGAGGTAGTTGGTTCAAGCAGTTCGACATGAACGGCCTCGTCCTTTCCAGTTCAAGACCGTTGTTAGTAAACGGCCATTTATGGTTAAATTAGTTAGAACCTGTTTGATATTTTGTAATCCTATAAAGGAAGATTAGGAATTAAACCCAAGGGTTGGATGTTTTTGGATTATGAGAGATTAAAAGCTCTGCATATGTATTGAACTCGGCCTTTCAATTCATGAGAAGACCTGATTCTGGAGGAGAGATTCTTGTGATGAGTATTTTGATGTCTGTTATTTTCTATGCATGTGTTCTTCTTTTGTATGTCCCATTGATTGTTTGCTTATGCAGTATCTAGATCAAGACTACATGGTCTGAAATTCATATTTTATGCTTCAGATGCATATGACTAGGTATTTCACCCTTTCTTCTTGAGTTGCGGGTTATAATTCATTTCTAAATGCTCTAACTCTATGATGGAATTTGTTCCCTTTTCTACCTTCATCTGTTGATATCTTTGACTTGAAAAAACCTTATCTAGCTTGCCTCTGCCTCTTGAATTGTCGTCTAAATCAATCATTTGTGACTATAAATCCACTGAAGTTTGACTCCATGCCCAATGGTGCTCCTATCCTTAACCCCAACTAGCTAAAAAATCCCTATGAGTCATTATCTAAAGGTCTAGCCACCACTTTTACCTATAACCAGCTTGTGCAAATAATATTCGAAGTGTTGAGTGAATTGTAAAAGAGAGAGCCCTCTCTGTGGTTGGAAAGGCTAGTTTCGATTCACCAAAGCTTGGTTTGAAACAATTACCTCATGATCTCTTCTGCTGCAACCCAAGAGAATCTTGAGTGATAACATTATGGAGACCATACTGGGGATTCGAAGGACTTCTTTCCCAGAATAAGAATTTCAAGGAATCAAATCAGATCTCTGAGGGAAAACAGAGGATCAGAAATTTCAAGGTTGTAACATTTCCCATGGTGACTCCAACTTTCATATTGACGATTTTCTTGGAAGAATTCTGGATTCCATAAGTATACCTACGAGAAGTTATCCAGATCTTGAACTAGCAAATTTTGTATCAGATCTAGAGAATATCATCAGGGAGTCAAAGAAAGAACAACCAGGTATTTCCCCATTAACTAAGTCTTTTCTCTACCTAAAGAAGAGGAACATGCTATAGAGATTTTCTCTTGGGATTTAAAAGCTGAACATTCCTCATTTACGTCTAAATCTGAATCAGATCTAAAGAAAACCCTGTTTTACCAAAGAAAATTCCAAACACATTTCCTGTGTGCTTTGTGGGAAAATTCACAAGCTAAAGAAGAAAACAATGATTTATTTCTCTTCACCAAAGCTGCTAGAAAAAATACCCATGTCCCGATTACTCCTCCTGCTGTTCCAAGCCATACTTTTGTAATACCTACTATTACTCCTGCTACTTCAAGAACTCCCTCTGCTCCTAGGAAAAATATAAGAGCAATGGCTGCCAGAGTTTCCCCTTTAGCTCTCTATGCTAATCTCCATGACTTACCTGTGGGCTATGCCCAATGCCTCATGAGATTTGATGGGGAAGGAAATGGTTCTGCACAACAACATCTGGACAACTTTACTGATTTTATAGACCTAGAAGAGGTGGATGAAGATGATGTCAAGATGAGTTTATTTTCCCAAAGTATTGTAGGAGAAGTGAAGAAGTGGTTTAAATTCCTTCCAAATTGAGGAGTTTCTACCAATGAGAGATTTGAACAAGATTTCCTGGCCAAATGGCAGGATAAAAAAAATCCTCTCCAAATTCTGACTCAGTATGAAAACACAAAGAAAACCAATGTTTAGATTGTCCAAGATTTTTTAGCTAGATTCATGAGAATGTATAATTCTATCCCTGTGGACATCAAGCCTCCTATGGGAGTGGCCAAGCTTCATTATGATAATTGTTTTGATAGTGATTTTGCTCTCATGCTGAGACAAAGGAGATCTGCCACTCTACCTGATATGTTAAAATATGTTGTAGAAGTAGAATCTAATTTGATGGCCTCGGGTAAAATGAAGCACATAAAGGAAGTTGAGAAAAAGAGATCTAATGAGGCAACCCAAGCTTCCACATCCCAATCCATTGATATCAGATTTGAATAGATGATGAGGTATATGGAAAGGCTGGTGGATAGGATATCCCTTGATGATATTCCTCCTTCCAGAGAAAACATAGAGCCTTAAGCTCGAAATAACAATTATAGGAGACCTCCTGCCGCACAGGGAATACCAAGAGAGCCAAAGGATCCTAGAAATGTTGAGAATCATCCAATCATACCACATTTTGCTGAGAACTTAATAGCAAGAGAAGAAGAAGATGGAAAACCTTATGACCAAATCCACCTCTTTGATCAGATCCAACCCCAGTTCTATTTAAGTAAAGAGGAACATGACCAATCATCCCTGTAGTTAGATAGTAGCCTAGAAGAATCAGAATTTGATCAATACCAAAGAGGCTTCCAAAATGCAATCTATGAATTTCAGAGGAAGCATAATTTGAGAGGTAGAAAGGTAACAGTAGACCAAGGAAAGTCTACTATTGAGCCATCTTTTTCTCAGCAACAAAGAAAAGAGGCCTCTAGGAAGGGTGACCCAAAAAATGTAACCTTTGGTAAGGCAACTGATAAAGGGGAAGAAGCTCCTAAAAAGGGCCCATAAGGTAGAGATGAAGGTAATATAAAGACAATAGAAAATATCCATTCGGATTTTGGTTTAGAGAATAAAATATCTAAGATTATGTTTTGAAAGTAGTGAATGGAGAAGAAGGCCTCTAGGAAGGGTGACCCAAAAAATGTAACCTTTGATAAGGCAGCTGATAAAGGGTAAGAAGCTCCTAAAAAGGGCCCAGAAGGGAGAGATGAAGGTAATATAAAGACAATAGAAAATATCCATTCGGATTTTGGTTTAGAGAATAAAATATCTAGATTATGTTTTGAAAGTAGTGAATGGAGAAGAAGGAAATAAGCCTGATACTCTCAATTTGAATGATGACAGACCCACTCTTATGTTTGGTCCCCATGTTGAAAGTGCTCTAGAAGATGGTGTCCCTCCCTTTTTAATCAGTCTAAACATACATGATCATATATTACACAATTCTATGTTCGATTCTGGAGCTTCACATAAACTCATTCCAAGATCAGTGGTGGAAAGTCTGGGGTTAGAAATCACAAGGACCTATAAATATTTGTTCTTCTTTGATTTTAGAAGAGTCCAATGTTTAGGGATGATTAAAGATATTGTAGTCTCACTAACTCAAATACCTCAGAAGAATGTAATCATGGATGTGGTAGTGGGTGATATTCCACCTAAATTTGGGATGCTAGTATCTAGGTATTGGGCATCAAAATTAAAAGGAACTCTACAGAGGGACATGCCTTATGCTACCATCCATGTTTCTGGAGAAAACATAAGACTATACAGAGAGCATAGACTATCCTATGTAGTAAGAAGTAAGAGTAATCCTGATAACCATCCCATTTTTGTTGTAGACACTGATATAGGCACCTCAATTTTCTGTTATGATCTTGGTTCAGAAGAGAAGGGTGTGAAATTTACTAAGCTTCCTGAAACTAATGATAAGTCTAGTAATGAGCAAGAGATACAATACATTGACAACTCAACAAACCTAGAAGGCAGTGGTCAGCAAATGGAGAAAGGAAGTAATGAATAATCAGAATTAGAAATGGAAACTACAACCACAGTCCAAAGAGAAGAGCACTGGACTATGAGGTTTGATGGATCTATGAATAAAGAAGGAGCTGGGGCAAGAGTATGGATCATCCCTCCCGATGAAGGAAGTGAATGCACCCGATTGCATACCTTCAAACTAATGCTTGACTATTCGAATAATGTGGCAGAATATGAAGCCATGTTGTTGTGTCTGAATGCACTTAAAAGATCCAAGAGCTAAAAAGATCAACGTTTATGGAGATGCAGAGCTAATATTCCAATAGTTGAATGGAAATTATGATACTAAACATCCCAAAATGAGGGGTTACATAAATTGTTTTTGGGATATGTTTGACAATTTCTTCACAGAGCATGATATTTCTTTCATTCTTAGAGAGAAAAATACAATAGCGGACATTTTGGCCAACTTTGCTAGCAAATTTCAACTCCCTACTTATCCTACCATAGCTTACATGATCAATATAAGGCATAGAGCCTCGTTTCCAGACAATAACAAATATTGTAAAATATTTGAAGATGATCAATAGATCAAGAAATTCCTAGATATGACTAAAGAATTTTCCAACACCCAAATTGATCAAGAGAACAAGAGAACTATTCATGTGATGAATGGGAACCTGATCCACTAGAGCTCCTAACAAGTTTGGGATATAAAGAGATCCTATAGCTGAAGAGAAATTATATACCCAAAGGATTGGTGCCATTGGAAAAACGTTTTGATGAAAATGATGTGGCCAAAAATCACAAGGTTTCTCCAAACTGCAATGAAGTGGAAGACTGTAACATTGGGAATGATGAAGAGCCCAAAATTGTCAAACTTTCAAAGTCTTTAACCCCAGGCACTAAATATGAATATGTGGATTTAATGAGAAAGTTTTTTGATGTGTTTGCATGGTTCTATGAAGTCTTCACAAGAATATGACACTACTATCATCCAACATACCATACCATTCAAGACAGGGGAGAAACCATTTAGGAAGAAACCAAGAAGAATGAATCCTATGTTGCTCCCATTGATAGAAAAAGAGGTGAAGAGGTTGTATGAAGCCAAAATCAGAGTATCCTTAAGGTTTTCAAAGTGGGTAGCTAACATAGTCCCAGTGAGGAAGAAAAATGGTGAAATCAAACTATGTATTGACTTTAGAAATCTGAATAAAGTGTCCCTAAAGGACAACTACTCCTTGCCCAAAATGGACTATATTTTACAAAAGGTTGTAGGGGCAACAAGAATTTCCGTGCTGGATTGATTTTTAGGGTACAGTCAGATTAAGGTGCAGCCAGAAGACCAAGACAAGACAAACTTTACCACACCTTGGGGAACCTTCATGTATGCAAATATGCCTCTTGGTCTGTTGAATGCAGGAGCTACCTTCCAAAGAGATATGGACATAACTTTAGCAAAAGAGAAAGACAAATTTGTAGTCATATACATGGATGACATCACTGTGTATTCTAAGTTTGATACAGAGCATTTGAAACATTTGCATCAAGTGTTTTCCAAGTGCAGAAAATTTGGAATCTCTTTGAACCCCAAAAATTCAAAATTTTCCATGCAAGAAGGAAAGCTTCTAGGTCAATAAAATCTAAAGATGGGATCAAAATTGACCCAAACAGAGTTGACACAATACATAAAATTGAACTCCCCAGGAGTAAAAAGGAGGTTCAATCTTTTCTAGGAACAACAAATTTCTTAAGAAGGTTCACCCAAATTTTGCAGAGATCATGAGGTCAATCACAAACATGGTTAAGAAGTACACTCAAATCAGCTGGACTGCTGAAGCCAAACAAGCATTTGGAGACATAGAAAGGGAAATTGTTGAAGCACCTATACTAATCAGTCCTGATTTTGACAAAGATTTTCTTATGTTTTCTTTTGCCTCTGAGAATTCCATAATTGGAGTGCTTTTGTAGAAAAATCAGGAATGAGATGAGAAGCCGGAAGCTTTCTTTAGCAGATATATTAGATATGCTAAGCTCAAATACAACATCATGGAGAATTAAGCATATGCCATGATTAAAAACTTGAAAGATTTCATAGTTTATGTTTTGAATTCCCATGTTGTTTCTTATGTTCCTAATGATGATGTAAAGGATATATTGACACAAACTGATCCAGAGGGTAGAAGGGATAAGTGTATAGCTGTTCTCTTGGAATATGACTTGGAGATCAAACCTACAAAACTTATCAAAGGAAAAGGAATGGCTAGGATCATCGATGAATCAAATTGGGATTCACTAAGTGTGAAATTGCTTTCACACATGCTAGAAGAAATTCCCCAAGACCCACTGTTATAGGTATCAAACAAATTATTGGCTTCTCCTTGGTATTCTAATGTTATATATGTTTTCCAGAACTTACAAGAACCCCTTGAGATGGGTAAAATCAAATCTAGGTCAACCGAGATGAAGGCTGCAAAGTTTTGCATATTAAATGGTTGCCTTTATTGGAAAGACCTTGGATGTGTTCTACTAAACTGTATAGTGGAAGATGAAACCAAAGTGACCTTCAAAGACATTCATAAAGGTGTTTGTGGGGGGCATCATTACTAGAAGGCCACTATCAACAAAATTCTCAGGGAAGGGTTTTATTGGCCCACCATGTTCAAATATGCATATAAGGAAATAGATACTTGCCATGAATTCCAAATATTTGAAGGGAAGAGGAAGCTCTTATCTTTTCCTTTGAAACCAATCAATGTAGAAGCCCCTTTCCAGCAGTGGGGGATTAACTTCATTGGTGAAATTTTCCCTAACTTCTTTGGACAACACATATGGATATTGACTGCCATTGATTATTTCACTAAATGGATTCAGGCAATACCAACCAGGCAAGCGACAGATATAGTCATCGTCAAATTTCTAGAGGAAAATATCATGTCCAGTTTTGGTTGCCCTATTAAAATAATAATTGACAATGCTCAATCCTTCAAATCCAATAAAATGGCCAATTCCATGACAAATTCCACATAAAATTCGGCCATTCTACTCCTTACTACCCCCAAGGAAAGGGATGAGCTGAATCATCCAACAAAAGTATGGTTAGGATCATCAAGAAGCTGCTGCAAGAAAACAAAAGGGCTTGGGACACCAAGCTGACCTTTTCTCTATGGGATGATAGGATCACCTCTAAAAGATCCATTGGAACTTCTCCTTTCAAATTAGTATATGGAACAGAAGTGATATTTTCTAATTCCCTTAGAGGGCCTGCAATGAGGCTGCTATAGGAGTACGAAGATGAGCCAAACCCTGAACTAAGGAGGACTATCCAACTGGTTGAGATACAAGAATTCAGAGATAGAGCACATGCTGAAGCTATGCTAGCTCAAGACAAGGTTAAAAATACTTTTGACATAAAGACCAAAGCTGATGATTTCCAAGTGGGATATTTGGTATTGAAATCGGATGCTAGAAAAGAGGACCAAGCCTTGGATAACCTCTGGAAGGGTCCCTATACATTCATCGCCTGTCATGGAAACAATGCTTTCTTCTTGTAGGATGAGGATGATGAACCAGTTGGGAAGAGACCCGTTAATGGGTGTTTCTTGAAACACTATCTCTAGTGAAAAACAAGTCCATTAGCCCATCCTCACTATACATTACCATTTTTTTTGGTTTTTTAGCTTCAGTTAGTTTGTTTCAGTTCCGTTTTACAAAAAGGAAAAAAGAAAAAGAAAAGGGAAACTAGTTTGTTGTTCTTGCTACCTCACAGGGAGGATAGCATCCTCGGTTGGAGCCACTGCTAACACCCATATCAATGTTACCACCAAAGGAAGAAAGAGAACCCCGCTACTGAAACCCCAGGCACACCCATTGACCTCTTACACCACATAAAGAGTTAGAAAACCCAAAAATGGCTACGTGTCAAGCAAATCCAAGCTGAACGATCGAGCCGCATTGAGAAAAATGAGAAAGTCGCAAGGCTGTTGGGGTTCTTCCACAATCCAAAGGGGTTGAATGGTCCAGATCGAGCTAAGGAAATTAACGGAGGAGGAAGGATTTCACTGATCGAACTTGGACACTAGATAAAGCCCCGAAATCCAAAGTGGGGGTTCCGTGTATACTCGAAGATCAAGGGATGAGGTGGTCCACAAAATAATCAACGTTCTGCATGATATTTCGCTGGAGGAAGACCTTGATTGTTAAATGGCTGAAATGGACGTGAAAGTTTCATTCATTTATCCTTTAGCTGATTTGACACCCTCATTGATCTGATCCGACAGTTCCAAGCGGTCGCGAAAGTCCAGATCTGACTACCCAAAACAGTTGTAGAAGATGCATTTTCTCGACTTATCTTCCATTTTCAAAGAGAATATGAACAGTCAGGATTGAAAAGAAGGGGCAAATAAATGGCCGGGAGATGATCCGCAACACACTAGATGAGAGATTTTTTGTGTTCCACTTTCCCGCTTGTCTGACTTTTCGACTTTCTGCACCTGCATTACGGATTGCGGAAGTTGAAACGGCATCTTTCAAGAGCGAAAAGTTGGGTTTCCAGTTTCCACAACCCGCATTGTGGAAGCATAATTTTTTTGAGGGTACAGATTCAGGTTTTTGATATCCGCAACCCACAATGTGGAATGCGGATTGCGGAGGTGATTTCTGCGAGGTTGTGCAATGGTATTTCGATTTCCGAAACCCAGATTGAGGGATGTGGATTGAGGAAGTGATATTTTTCTAGAGGCATAAAGTTGGCTTTTGATTTCCAAAACCCGCATTGCAGAGGTGATTCTTAACACGATCCATTTAGCGGCTCCGAATTCCTATATCGACATTGCAGACTGTGGATTGCAAGAGGATAATTGTGGATCTGATATGTTTTACAGGGTAAATTATGGGCACAGAAAATGAAGAATTTCACAGTAAAATGGGACGATTGGGAGCCGATCTGGAAGAAAAGAGAGGAACAACCTGCTTATCTATCCAAATTAGCCTAAAATGACCCAATCCGAAGGAAAAACAGGTGATTTCCAAGGCCCAAATGCACACTGACGATGCACAGAGTTTCCCACAAGCGCATCTAACAGACTTAGACACAGTTGGTTTGAGCAATTTGGCGTGAACGGCCTCGTCCTTTCCTGTTCAAGGCCGTTGTCAGTAAACATCCATTTATGGTTGAATTAGTTAGAATTTGTTTGATATTTTGTAAGAATATAATGGAAGATTAGGAATTAAACCCAAGGATTGGATGTTTTTGGATTCTAAGAGATTAAAATACCTTCATATGTATCAAACTCGACCTTTCCATTCATTAGAATACCCAATTGTGGAGTAGAGATTCATGTGATGAGTGTTTTGATGTCTGTTATTTCATGTGCATGTGTTCTTCATTTGTATTTCCCATTGATTGTTTGCTTCTGTAGTATCTAGATCAAGACTACATGGTCTGAAATTCATATTTTATGCTTCAGATGCATATGACTAGGTATTTCACCCTTTCCTCTTAAATCTGCAGATTAAAATTCATTTCCAAATGCTCTAACTATGTGATGGAATTTGTTCCCTTTTCTTCCTTCATCTACTGATATCTTTGAATTGAAAAAACCTCATCTACCTTGCCTTTGCTCTTAAATTGTGGTCTAAATCAGTCATTTTTTTACTATAAATCCATTGAATTTTGACTCCATGCCCAATGGTGCTCCTATCCTTAACCGCAGCCAACTGGAAAATCCCTATGAGTCATTATATGAAGGTCTAGCCACCACTTTTACCTATAACCAGCTTGTGCAAATAATATTCTAATCCTTGACCCACAATTACCAAATCCTAATAATAAATTAGTTCAATCTATTGGAAACATTGCAATACAAACCTTCCATACCTATTTTATCACCCCTATAGAATTAGATGATGTCCATTTAATATTTGGGAGCGTATTGAACAAAAAATACGATGTAACCATAGAAAAAGAAAATGATGAAGTTCCTACCTAGGATAATAAAGAGGAAATTTATGTTGAACCTAAGAATACTATTGGTTTAATCAAACAACCATCTTTTTCTAAGAACTCAATCCACTTATCCAAGTGCCACCTTATCAAGACAGACTTAATCTTGAAAAACCAGTAATTCCTTCTGAATATGACTTCTTCGCCAAGCTTAAAGACATCTATGTGAAAAATCCCTTATTACAAGACATTAAATATATTCTTATTTTTATGAAAACAATTAGGGAACTATTCATTAATAATCCAAGAAGAAAAAAAAGGATCCCTTAGTAGTCCAAGTCATAGGCCAATTGGAAAAACTTATGTATGGGAAAATTCTAATGGCAAAAAGTATGTTGACCTTGGTAATCCTGTAGTAATTGCTTATATTAACAACTGTCCAATAAAAAAATTTCTAATTGACTTAGGGGATTCCATTAATGTAATGACCCTCTCAACTATGGAATTATTAAAATTGCTCAATCTCTAACCCATTACTATAGTCCTTAAGCTAGAAGATAGATATAAAACTAGGCATCAAAGAAATTTTTAGGGGTAAAATTTCACCAATTGGCTATTTCTGGGGCTTTTTTTTTCCAGAAAATAAATTCTCTATTTGGTCATTTTTAGCCTCTAATATCGCCTATATATAGATAAAATATGTTTGTTTATCATAATATTCACCAAAATGTACTGGTTTTAGTAGTAAATTGTATGTTCCATATTTAATATTTGCCTATATATATATATATATATATATATATATATATGTTTTTTTCAATTCAAAATAAGCGCCTAGAATACTACATTTAAGTATACTATTAGAATCCTTAAAAAGTACCCTACTAGGCATAAGGGATTACCTGATGATGTCATTATATCTTTATACTCTTGAGAGTATCCTATGGACTTCATGGTTTTATAGCCTAAGTCAAATCTAGGTGGTCATCCCTTGATTTTGGAAAGACCATACCTCACCACAATTGATTCCCTCATTAGATGTGGAATTGAAAAAATGACTATATCTAATGGTGAATAGATTAAATAAATCACCATGTATCCACGAACAAAACCTTCAAAAGATAATAGTTTTTGGATAGAAGACCCTTATTGTCTTTATTCTCTTGCCATTTAGCAAATAACTAATAACTAGTCTCTACATCCCTCCAATGTACTTATCTTGTTGCATCGCAAAGAAAACTTTGAATTTTGGTGTGGAGAATGAGATTCATGCTTTATGGCCTCTGATGGTCTAAACATTTATCTCAATTGGTCAATCCTTAGAAATCTTTTTTCTAAAAGAGCTTCTTTATCATTGTAAGGTGTACTTTTCTTGCAGTAAGACCTACACCAATGTTGTAGCCAACCAAATTTTCTACCATAAATATCATCCAAGTCCCCAAGGAGAGGTGCTTTGTGTTGGAATATTCTCCCCATCATTAATCACTTTTGCATGCATGCATGCAATCTGCATGCATCCAGTCATCTGCATACATCCGTCATCATCATGGTGGACCTCCCAGCTCCTAGAGATTGGCTATAGCTCTCCACAACCTGTCTACATCCCCCAAGGGGATTCCCACCTACCAAAGGCACCCTTCTCCATTTTTCTGCATGGCAAGTGCACCTTTCTCACCTACCACAGCCAGCTAGGCACCTTTCTCACCTACTAGTAAGTTATCACTCAGTTATTCCTTGATTTAAGGCTAGATTGACTCCCCGACTGACTATTTCACTCTGATGAGACTAGTCTTCCCATTCTAACTCCAGTTATCTCCTCATGCACCCTCCACTGAGCCTCCTTCATTCAGTTAATGCCTACCTCACTCAATTAGACTCAGTTTACCACACTTGACTGACAATTACCATTGATGAATGATACATTGACTAGATGATGACTCCACTATCATCCAATCCACACTCTCAGTTAGGAATTCGAATGCCCTACTTGGCCTATTCAAATCCTATGTAATGCCATCTTCATGGCTATTGTATTCATTCACTTACATTCTTATTCATTGTATGATACTGAGATATTGTTCTATTCTACTGTGTTTATGAGTGATCATTGAGTGTTTCCTTCTCTTCTTCTTTGCAACATTCTTGATAGTTGATTGTGAGTTGCTACAACTACTAGATCTATTGCATATTCTTACATGGTATCAGAGCAAGAAGCAACTATTCGAATTGCAGCAGTTGCAGCAGCAACAGTTGCAACATTTCTTTGAACAACTATCTTTCACTTGTGCACCAAAATGCTCTGAGTTTCCATAGCAAATCCTGGTGCTTACTTGAATTCATTGGAGAAATCCAGTGAGGTCTAGCCAGGTGTGAAGGACTTAGTCCATGTACCAAGTGTCCTTAAGGTAGTGTTCAGTCAAAGTGTAGCATTCTCCATCAACACATCTTTTATTGTTTTCTAGGTTTATTCACCCGTTCGGAATCTTCTTCAACTATTCAACTTTCTCTGTTCAGATGGATCTAAAGCTTACATCTTCCAACTATGTTGAGTGGAAATCCAAAATGACTCTCTTCATGAGATCAAAGAGCTTCACCCGAATACTCAACAGAATGATGGTAGAACCAACCAATGCAGTTGAAAAGTCCAAGTACTTGGATCGGCTTGATGAATCAATTGGTCTCCTCCTTCTCTCAATTTCTGATGATCTACACTTTCATGTCATCGATCATACATCTCCGAAAGAGGTGTGGGACAAGATCGAATCTCTTTTTGGGACAAAAGATGATATGGAAGCACACAAATTGGAGAATGAGCTCATATGTTTTGAGTCCTAGTAGCTTTGAATCTATCAATGCCTTTCTCACCAAGTTCAAAAGCTTGATATCACAGTTGAAAAGATATGAGATAGTGAAGGAAAATAAGCAGCTTATACTTGCCATTCTCTCAAAGTTGGGGGCAAATTTCACATTTTTTGTCTCTACTTTCCAGTCAGCTAGGTTGTCCATTCCAATATGGAATTTTCCATCATTTGATGATTTCACACAATCTCTTACCCAAGAGGAAGAGAAGTTGATTTTGATGGGAATGATCAAACCAAAATTGGATTCATCCATTACAGTTGCAGAGAGAGTAAATGATATAGGAAAGCTAGAGATTCCTACTGATAAAAGGCCTACACACCAGTCAAAAAGAGATTCGTACTCTAAGAAGGACAAACATTCTCAAAAGAGAAAACCAAATTGCAACTATTGTCTTAAAGGCATTCATCCTGAGAGTGCTTGTATGAAGAAGGCCATAGATTTGATGGCTCAATTACTCGAGAAGAACAATATTCCTATTCCTACATATACAAGGAAGAAAGATCCTGATCCTAAATCTTCTAGATCTGAAGGTAAAGAAAGTTGTCATGCTCTCATGGCAAGTGCATCATCAGATTCTTCTTTCATTATAGATTCAGGAGCCACAAGACACATGTCTTCCTCCAAAGGTATCTTCTCCAAGTTCGAAAGCTCAAAAGGCCCTTCCATCAGATTGGGAAACGATTCATAAATCTCTTCTCAAGGTATCGGAAGGATTGATCTTGACTCTAGATATTTTTCTAATGTCCTTTATGTTCCTTCTTTTGCATCAAATTTACTCTCTATATATCAAATGAATCATATTGGAAAGCCCAAGAGAGTAATCTTCTCTCCAAATGAAGTCGAAGTACAGGACATGGTCTCAGGGGAAATCATTTCAAAAGGTATTGCAAATCATGATTCCAAGCTCTATGAATTCTCACACTTCTTACCTCTCTCAAAGGAATTTGCTCTTTGCTCTCACACTCATGAAGATAGCAAGATTAGCAAGATTTCTCATGGCACATGCAAAAGTTGCTTGAAAGGAAAAAATAGATCCAAGAAAACTGAGAAAAAGAGGACTCTTAAAGACGTACGAATGCAAGATCTGCAAGAACCTGAAGATCTGGCACCTCTTGATTCAAAACCCAAGGAAAAAGGGGCCATCACTACTATATCCACTAGTGATCTTCCATCCTTGTCTGTTTCTAGTTCTTTTGGAAAATATCTCACCAGTAACAACTCAAGAGAGATATCAGAGATTTACATGCTTCTTCAAAAGTAGGTTCATGATGGTTACATGTCTAATTATGTTTCCACTTCTTTGGACTCATAGGTTGGGAGCAATGATGAGTCAGTTTCATCTGCTTCTTCACATGAGCCTTTGCATTAAGAGGTTGAGAATAGTGATGAGTTTCGAGAGAACAAATCTCCATCATATGGCAGTTCAGATTCTGAGTATGAGACATCAGCTCCACATGTTTCTTCAGAGTTTGTGTGTGATGTTGAACCAGTTTTGGTTAGTCCTCCTCATGAAGTATCAGATTCAGAGCTTGAAAGTGTTGGTGATTCCCAAGAGAGCGAATCCTCAACATATAGCAGATCAGATTCCGAAGATGATAGTGATGAAGAGAAAATGTTGGATCCAGACCCACAAGAAACTGAAGATCTAACAAATGCTAAAGATGAAGAGGAAATGGAAGTTTCAGTTCCTTATGATCTCTCATCTGACTTTCCTCCTCTTCCAAGAAGGGAAGCCACTATTTCCACATCTTCTGGTGATCCAGCTGATTGATGGAGAAACAGTTCAGATTTTCATGATAAAGGAACTCATCCTTCTCACATTTTTGTCTCATCTTGGATCGATCAACCCTTCCTTTAGAAGGTCACTTGCCTCCTTCAAGGGTAAGTCATGATTCTACTTTAGCACCTTCAGTCTATTTTGAGGGAGGGCTTTCTTCCCACTGGATTTTCCCTCTTTCCTCACTTAGTTTATTTTAGATTGATTGTACAGGGTGACCTTTGGTCTCAGTAACCAGGGCCCTATCTTGTTGTTTTACAGGGTGACCTTTGGTCTTCATCACCAGGGCCCTACTCTTCAGTTATTTTCTCATAATATATCTTGCGGGGGGGTGTTGGAATATTCTCCCCATCATTATCCAGTTTTGCATGCATGGATGCAATCTGCATGCATTCTGCATGCGTCCAGTCATCTGCATGCATCCATCATCATCATGGTGGACCTCCCAGCTCCTAGAGCTTGGCTCTAGCTCTCCACGACTTGTCTACAGCTGCCAGGGGGCCTCCCACCTACCAAAGGCGCCCTTCTCCAGCCTTCTTCATAGAAAGTGCATCTTTCTCACCTACCACAGCCAGTTAGGCGCCTTTCTCACCTACCAGTCAATTATCACTTAGTTCTTCCTTGATTTAAGGCTAGATTGACTCCCCCACTGACTGTTTCACTCTGATGGACCTCCGATGAGACTAGTATTCCCATTCTGACTCCAATTAGCTCCTCATGTGCCCTCCAATGAGCCTGCTTCATTCAGTTAGTGCCTACCTCACTCAGTTACACTCAGTTTACCACACTTGACTGACAATTACCATTGATGACTGACACATTGACTGGGTGGTGACTCCACTATCATCGAAGCCACACTCTGAGTTAGGAATTTAAATGCCCTACTTGGCATATTCGAATCCTATATAATTCCATCTTCATGGCTATTGCATTCATTCACTTACATTCTTATTCATTGTATGATACTGGGATATTGCTCTATTCTACTGTGTTTATGAGTGATAATTGAGTGTTTCCTTCTCTTCTTCTTTGCAACATTCTTCATAGTTGATTGTGAGTTGCTACAGCTCCTAGATCTCTTGCAGATTCTTACACTTTGCACGAGGAAGTGAAATTTATCAATATACCATGCCCAAAAAGTCTTGGAAGACTTGCATGAATCTCAATCTTCTTCATAAAATAAGATACTTTTATTGTTAAGGTGAGGAAAATATAGTAGAGTGAAACTTGATTTTTTTTCTTTTTGGATCCCAAAGAAGAAGGAAAAAAAACAAAACACTAAGTTTATGACATATTCTCTTGTAACTACTTGAGTATGAGACTTTATCTTTGGCTTCAGTCTTGGGATGTCATCTTTGTGTTTTTGAAACCATTTTTGTCTTTATCCAAAAGTATTTTAATGAATGCCTATGATTAATGTTGGTGTGAGGGCCATTATTTCTAAACATGTTACTTATTAGATTCCCAATCATGTAAAAAAATTATTCTTACTTAGAATATTTGATCATCTTTGTTGACTGTGATATTATAGGTGGGGTTTAAAGTCTATAAAATATGCTATGATAGAATACACAAATCAATATGTATGATAATTGTGTCATTAAAACATAAAGTCCAACTTCATCTACTTATTGTTATCTTACTTTAGGCATGGAAAAATATTTAGAGATTATAATCTACTAGATGAATAATGCACCATTGATCTAGTTCAAGATTTCCAGTGAAATTCTTTTGTAAGAAATGGATAACTATTTTTTGTAGGTTCCCCTTTTGAAAGTATCCACTTTCTTTGTCTTCTCAAATATTGTTCTATCTTTTTCTCTCTTTGAAATACTATGGTTTGGACACTATCCCTTTCCACTAAAAATTCAGATTCAACAAAGCCATAAATCTCCATCCTTCACATAAAAAACCTGTAACACTCAAGGATATGGAGAACGAGCTCACAAGATTGTCCAAAGAAAAGAAGAAAAAGAATTTGTTACAATATTTACTCCATGGTAAAATTATAAAGGAGAATGCAACAAGAAGTAGAACTATTATATAGATGCTAGTGAATGAACTCATTGCAGATCCCAATATATCGAGGCAATCATTCTCAGATCAAAAAAATGTTCCCCAACTACTAGTAGAAACTAGGTATTCAACTCTTCATTTATAAAGAAATACATTTACCTATCACAATCCAAAAGCAAAAGTCCGCGGTCTAGCTTAATGAATGACAAATCAATTCTAAATCCTGGATGGAGCTTAACAACCAACAAAGAAATGGGCATACTGTTGTTGTATTAATTATATATGATATGTCCAAAGTAACAAATAAATATATAGTAATGATCAAGTCCATTTTGAATTTATGTGTCTTAATTAAGAGATACTTACTTTTGATTTATCTTAATTGTTGTCAATTAGGGTTTGATTATGTTTAAATGACACAAAAACTTTTTAATCATGCTACATAGCACACCTTAATTCGTAATCAACTTTAATCTATGCTTGAAAAATGAAAATAATTACATAATAACAATATTCACACTAACCCTTTCTCAAAATAAAAATCCTCCCATCGCCTAGTTAACCATCCATTATCTAGGATGAAAAACTATGGTACATAACCTAAAAATGGAGACCATACTATTGACATCCATTACAACAAAATTTTTCCAGTTGTCACCCTTCCAAAAAACATTCCAACTAATGCCATCTCCTGAAACTAAAGATTTGACTTGTTACGATGTCTTCACATAACACCTCTAATTTTTGTTTTACACATCTCACATTTCACATATTCTTCCCCACCTCTCGTTGCACCTTCCTTTTAGATATTGGATTAGTAGTGGATACCACAACCTCATCCCCAATTCACACTATATATTCCACATGTAATCCTTGTGACTTACCTTAAAATGAAACATAACTAGGAGCCACATTGTCACGTAGACTGACATTAAACTTCTTGATAATTTATTGTAGGAACGAGGTTGGAATGGGAGTAGAAAATAGGTCTAAGTCTATGGAACCCAGGGTAAACCCTAGATTCTTCAGGGAACAATGCCAAGTCAACAACAGGGATCAAATCCAAGACAACAATATATTCATTATGAGCTCACAATTACGACAATCGAACCTGGGAAAGGATAAGATTCCATCCCATAACCACACTCGATAGACCCAAATGACAACGTCAACAATGAACTTGTATGAGAAGTAATGCCATTTCTTCCATCTCATGGGCCAAGGAGGATTTATTATCAATCCTAAATGTTGTTTGAGGGAAAATAGGTAAAACTTGTTAGTCAAATATTAAGAGATAAAATCCCATGAAATCACATTTTGGGTCTTTGCAAAGAAAAAATATTATGATAAAGAAATTTATAAACAATTTTTTCATATTTTCAAGTGAAAATAAGAAGTCATTATTTATTAGACCAAATACTTATGACCATACCCACAAAGTTACCTTTAAATATTTATCCATTTAAAAATCAATATAAAATAAATAACATCATTGAAAACTAATCTCATAACTTACTAAATCAAATACCAATCAGCTATGTGACCATGACTGCAAAATTATATTTAAACCTTTAGAGTAGATAGTAAGAATAAAATTTCATAACTTATTAAACCAAACACTCATAAACCACAAGCCATACCTACAAAATTTCGTTTAAACCTTTAGCTACATCAAAATCAATAGAAGATAAAACATTATCGTGGTTGTGTTAAGGGCTCACATAGGCCAATACATCTTAGAACAAAAATTATATTCCCCAGTTACACAAATTATGATGAATTTCTAACGTCACTTTTATTTTTAAAACATTAAAAATGTTGAAAATAGAATGTCTAATTAAAACTTGAAATTTGATTTTTTAAGGAGCATATTGGTAAATGCATGTGTAACTTTTATTTTTAAAGCATTAAAAATGTTCAAAATAAAATTTCCAATAAAAACTTGAAATTTGACTTTTTGGCGAGGTATATTTGTAAATGCACGTGTATTTGATTTTTTTGGAGGGGGATATTGGTAAATGAAGTAAAGGAGAATAGATAAACTATCAAGATAAAAAAATGGCTGGAAGGATGATGGCGATGCTGGGGGAGGACATGGTTTCCCGATCTTTGTGTCTCAAATTGGGAATGGGCATGCCCCATTGGCACTACCTCTTCATCAGGAAAGCTTGTGAGTATTCTTCCCTAAAATTGTATTTGGTATTTTGTTTTTTTGGTCACTGGAAATGGATTCCTATTATTAATGAATGAATTTTCCTGAGCTTCACATTCAACATGAACTCATTTGGGATGATGGGAGTGCATACCTAGAACCTGCATTGGTTTGGATTGGATGAGATGAAGGCTGTCATTGAGGAAGGGTGCACCCATTGAGGAGGATATACTAGTTGTGGGGAAAATAATGGCCCACAAAAAGACTTGTTGGTTTATTTCATTATTCACCTTCAAGAAGGAAGCGACTTACTGATGTGGAGGAAGAATAGAGGTAAAAATCCCAGATCTATGTTTTTCTTAGTTACTAGAGAAGGCACACTTGAATAACCACTGGCGATTGTTGTAAGAGCATTGTGGAGAGAGTGGTCATTCCCATCACCTTACTATGGAGGAAACTCAACTTAGCAATAGTGAATATAATACATCTATAAGGGCTAAGGAGAGTGTATCCATTAGTTAAGGGAAACATCTCCAGGAGAGGGTGTTTCTGGGCAAAGAAGGGACCAATGTACAATCACCTGCATGCTAAGTAGAGGGTGTTTTAGGAGCTATTATACACACTAGGGAATTTGAGAAGCTTGTTGCTCCTTTATTGGGAAAAATCATGACATAAAATGAAGGCATTTCAATTCCATTGTTGACTGGTATGCTCTATAAGCTACATGATTAAAATAAATGTGATTTTCATAACTATTTGTTCACTCCAGAAGCACTATTATAGCTAATATAATATCAACACTATATGAATATGTTCCTTTGGTTGATTTTTATTGTCATTTATGCCAAATTTAATTGTGTATGCCTATTGTTCACTATTGAGACACACATAAACTCTCATCTAAAACTTAAAATCACATTTGTAATGCTCGAGATATTTAAGAATGAAAATCTTATTGTAGAGAATAATTCTAGGGTTTTAAAATGGTTTTTATGGTTACAGAATTTTTATTTTGAAATTTTTTATAATCCTGGTTATCTTAATTGTGTTTCTGATATGTTAACCAAAGAAGAGTTCCATACTCAAGCTTTTCCCCAAATCAATATGTTTAGTACAGGAGCATCCATCTCTTCACAACAAGATAAAGGAAAGAATCTGCCAAGGCCATTTCCATCCCCACTTAGTCATTCTCAGGAAGGCTTGTTCATGAAGCCATGGGAAGAATCCTTGATAAAAGAAGAGTGTCAACAATATTTAGAGCATGCAAACAGAACATAAGCTGAGAATTTTTTGTCTTTAACTCTCATAAGACAAATTCAAGAGTCTCCACTTAAACTCCAAATTTTGGAGAAATGGAAAAATGATGCCATTCTTTGTCTAGAAAAGGCATAGTAGAAATTAATTGGTTGTCGAGAAGTTTGCCTAGACTGCAATGAAGAAGAAGGAAGAGATGTGTGGTATGTCGACTGGGGACATGGTGATATTATCTGGACCACATATAACCTTATTCTTCAATTCTGCAAAGAAGAATGAGAGATAACTATATGTGCAGATCTGTCAAATCTTATCAACAATAAATGGTTCTGGTGAACTCAAATATTTGTGGATAAGTTTTTTCCACGAAAAGATTGGGTTCAGTGGTGGGATAATTTGATCCTCCACCTTCAAGCTGATATGTAGGTTGCAGACGAGAACCACATGTGGTTCAACTTTAAATTATGACACCTTGGAGGAAGATATACGATGCGTGAACATACTGTTTATACAACCCATAAGTTCATCAAAAGAGATCAAGACGAAAAGAGAATTGACAACAAAGTTCACACCGGAAGGATTCCTCTTAAATATAGAGTGGAATCAACTTTCCAGGGAAATTTTATGTGTGAACCTAACCAAGTTATGTTTGGGTCGGACATTGAGCAATGCTTTGACTATAATCTCTACCCATACAGTATGCCAAATGAACCCGCGGATTCTGATGAGGATCCTTTTAATTTTCCATGTGGTGGAGTGGATCTCGGTGATGGTCGAGAAATAATTATCTATCTGCAAGGGTGGTACCCCTATGATTGATTTAAAGGCATGGTGGGATGCCTTAATAGGTTCCACATTGTAATAATTTTATTTTAAGTTGTCGTACATATGTCCCTTTGTATTAAAAGGTGAGTCGGTCTGAGTCTGCCTTAAAGTCTATCTAAAGTAATTTATTCGGGTCCCCATATGTATGTTAGACCACTTAAGGGATGCGATAACGGTTGTGGTTGTCCCTAAAATCTGCCCCAAATATTTTACTTTTGACTTAATGTTGTGAGTCAAGAGTCACCAGGAAACCGACTAATTTTTGTATAAATAAGACTCCAAGGCTCTCATTTAGGAATTTGGTTTTTTTGAGTTGAGAGCTATGGAAGTCTTTGAGTCAAGGTTTGTGTATCCTCTTTGACCATGCTCAGTGGGAATTGGAATACAAAAAGCATATATCTCAGGTGTAAAGAGTCTGTAAGAAGTCAGTAGTGTATGCTCTCCCTCTGCGCTTCGAGCGAACAGTTGGGATCAAAATCTATATGATCTTCAAGTGTGTTAATATCATTGATGATATTCACAGTCCGAAGATGAGTTGATAATATGCATGTATGTTTTGTAATATTTTACTAAGCATATGTTGGTCTTCCCAGGAAGCCTTCGATTAGACTTCAGCTTTGCTAATGACCGAAACATAAATGTCCCCAGTATCTTGTGCTTAGAACTTTGTTTGTGTTTGTAATAACATATCTGTAAATTGAGTGTGAAAGATTTAATGAAAAACAAGCAAGTTTTCCAGAGAAATCCAAAAGAGACCTTGGAGGCATTTGGTATTAGAGCTAGCACCAGTTGGCCTTTTGTGTTGTAAGTCTCAGCATTTATATTTTGATATTCTGCTATACAAGTTGATGTATCTTCTACAGACAAAGAAAAATGTTTTATTTTTGGAAAGAAAGGTCGTTGGGAAAGCAAATGTCCACAAAATAAATCCAAACCAAAGCTTGCAGCTTTCTTCGAACAACTAGATCCAACTTGGTGGGATCTTTATTTTTGTGAAAAAGATCAGTATCCTTTTGGAGAAATTATTTGTCTCCCTGATGATGATTATTCTTCTGATCATGATTCTGATATCCATTTGAATAAATTTGCTCCCTCCAGTTCTGATTCTTCCTCTTCCGACTATGATTTCGCCTCAGAAACAAATTTAGGGTGGTGTGAGGGACCTCCAGACTTTGATTTTTCATGTTATATGTTTTCTGCTTGAACAAAACCATCTCCTCAACAATGATTAGCTGCAATTGATCAACATCTATCCGAGATTCTTGTTTTTGAGTATATTCTCAAAGGAGAATTAAAGGAAGAAAATAAAAAGCTATTGTCATTACTTAAAGGAAAAGAGAAGCAATCGGAAGAAGGTAAAATATCTCCTTCTCATCATCCTGCATTCTACAATCCTAGAGATTTATATAAGCACTATCCTGTAGAGCATGAGTATATACAGAAGTTTAGAAAAGATAAAGAAAATCTACTTCTCCTACAAATCAAAGAAAAACAAAATTTCCTTAGGAAGCTTGTAAGGGAAATTGAAGATTTGAAAAGAATGCTTGAAGTAACATTCAGAGAAAAGGATCATTCTTCTGAAGATGAGATGTGCCGAAAGTATGACATAGCTCTTAAGAGACTTGAACATGAAAATAAATATTTAATGAAAAACAAGCAAGTTTTCCAGATAAATCCAAAAGAGATCTTGGAGGCATTTGGTATCAGAGCCAGAACCAATTGGCCTTTTGTGCTGTAAGTCTCGGCATTTATATTTTGATCTTCTGCTATATGAGTTGATGTATCTATACATTTCTATTTACAGTCTAATATCTCTTTCCTTATCTTTGAAGTGAAGGTTTTGTGTTAGGTAAAAGGGTGTCCAAATTGTGGTGAGTTCATAGCCATAGTATAGGCACCGTAAATCCTCATGTGTCTCTTTGAGAAAGAGTTGTAGGAACCCCGGTGAGTGATTTTCCCATTTACTGCCCAATAAAGGTAATTGTTCCATGGACCCTTCAATGGATTCAATCCCACTTCAAACCTTAGACTATCAGACATACAACGATACAGAAGTATCTTTAGTTGAAAGACTCTCCTCCTTTCAACATGAGACTTCTACATCTTCTTCAATAATCAATATTCAGGATTTAAATCCTTTCGAAAATTGGCAATTACCAGCCATCTTACCTTTTGATGTTTATAAGTTGTCATGGTATCAATATAAAACTCACACTCAAATCAAAGTTAGCTTTGTTGATATTTCTTTTACAGATAGAGATGAGTCTGTGCATACTAATTTGTTAGATAAGTCCTAGATAGATTGGGCTAAAACCCGGGGATATAAGTATGCCCATATTGGTGCATTTAAACTTGGCCTTGGTCCATTAGTTTGACCCTATATTCCAGTTTCTTCTTTGTGTTTAGCCATAGACACTCAACATATCGATTTTTCTGATGCCATCATCAGAGGCTTTACCGCTCCCTTACATAATGTCCCGTGTTTCAGCACTATTTTTCCTAAGTATTTTATCAGCCTTGATGATCCATATATCTATGATTTAGTTAAACCATATAATTACGATGCGGCTTTAAAATGGATTCTGGATCCAAGATCATACAACCCAAAGCCTATGTTCTTGTCTACTTTGGGAATGATACTCTTCCCCTCTCTGATCTAAGGTCCATTAAAACTCGCACCTGCACAACATGGTGGAGACTAATAAATCTAAACAATGTACTCCAATTACTTTTAACTAGACAAAAATAAACTACCCTAGACAATACAAATGGTATTACATATGATAATACATACCAATTAATAATATAATTAACAAATGGTATTACATATGCTAATACATACCAATTAATAAAACATATAATAATAATAATAATTAAATACTAATCTAAACTTACCTTTCCTAGGGCAGGCCACCACATGGCCAGAAAACAATGCTAAGACCCAAAGAGATGAATCGAACCCCACTTTTGTTCACAAATGGAAACTGCCAAAACTCTCCAACGATTGTGGTGTTTTCTGCTAGCCACGAAAGTGGCAATTAATGCTTTTAATGGAGGATGAGGGAGCATGCTTTTAATGGAGTTAGTCGCATGGTCTCACGGGTTCATTTTGTGTTCATTCTCTTTTGCACCCTTTTGATCTGCATAGATTTAGGTTTTTGTACACCGAAATCAAGTACTTAATTATTTCGTTTTTTATATTTATGTACAACTTGTATGTATTTCGTATTTCTTATTTCACCTCTTCAAGCTGCATAGATCTTATTTGAATATGGATAGACTTTTTATGTATTCAATAGGGATCGATTCTATATATATATATTGATCAACTTATATATATTTATTTGGACGTAGTTTGAGTGGTTGGGAGAAATGATTATTATCTTCTCATTCAAATTCATTTTTTTTAAATATACTCATGCAATCTATATTTTTTATATATACATCCGAAGTATCTCAATATTTTTTTGGCACATATTTGAGTGATGGAAAACAAAAAAATCTCTTTTACGTTTTTACCTAGTGTATCGGTGTCGGTGCTTGGGGAAAGCTCGATAAATATAGAGATCTTTTAGATACTTGTGTTTGAATTGCATAGAGTTGGATCACCTCTCAATCTTTAGTGTTTGAATTGCATAGAGTTGGATCACCTCTCAATCTTTATTGGTCTTGGTTGCTTATTCATGAGTTCAATTTGCTTGCATTTATACACTTTCCATAGATTCAATTTCTTATTATCCACGCCTGATACATATTCGTGAGTGACTGGTGGCAATAAATATTATAGATTTTATAGACATAGAGTGTACGTAAAGGCATATATCGAGAGCACCTTATGTGCTTGTAGAGTAGGTAGGCATTTATTAGATGCTGCTAGGATCTCAAGTAAGTTAAGTTTCTTGCCTGCCTAGGCCCACTAGGACTTACCGAGATTATTAAGATTCGTAAGGAAGTTCTAGTACTCTCGTATTTGATTTATTATTTTAGGCATACACTTGTACAAGGATTTTTTAAGGATAGTTTATTAACTATTTAATTGACCATGTTTCATTGATTAGGGGCGATCTTTAATCTTGAACAAACATGTAATAGATATGTAGTTATATTTAGTCATCTAATACTTACATTATCTATACTTAGATCTATTTAACTATTGATTCATATACTTAGTTGCATGCCATGATTACACTTGCATCTCGGGGGAGTAATTAGATGCTAGCTTTTTCTTTTCTTTTTCTCATGCTTGAGTTTTTGGTTGGCTTGGATCCTACAAGATTCTCAAATTTTTGGTTCGCCATAAGCCAGGCCAATATCGTCTGGTCTAATGCAGATTGAGAAGAGTCATCAACTTACTCACCCTCAAGAGGGTCTTAGGGATAGTAGCATAATTCAAGTACGAATATGGATATGAATACGATTCGATACAGAAAAAATACGTAAAGGAAAATTCCAATACGAATAAAATACGGAAGTAGACTTCTTATATATAATACTTTTAATTAAATATATACAAGAATATACCATAAATGTACATCTCACACAACAAAAGTTACTATTTAAAATACAAAAATATTGTGAAAGACGACATTGAGTTATTAATAGTTATTTTAAAAATAGTGTGAAAGACCGCATTTAGTTATTAATAATTATTTTAATACGAAAGTAAAAGGTGTATTTATTGAAGGATTAATGGTTAGGAAGAATGAAATTGAATTTTATTTATAGTTTATAGTTTAAATAATTGATGTTTGATTTTTTAAAATTGATATTCAATATTTAGTTGCTCGCTAGTAAGAACTTGTATTCGTACTATATCTATATGGAATATTTGATGAATTTGAATTATTCGAAATTTCTGTACATGAATGTATAATACAATCGAATTATGCTACTATGGTCTTAGGAATACATATATTATATTTAGAAGTATTTATTTATGTTATATGATGTTTAGCATGCAATATCATAGATCTCAAATCTTTTACATACATATGTACCTATCACATTTAATGATATGCTTTTATTATTTTGAGTTACTAGTTTACATAACATATACTCTTTTAACTATCTCTTTCTTTCCTCTATTAGACATTACATAACCAAAATAAAGTAGATTTTGTGGCCCAATACCACAATTAGGAAGAAATCATAAATCAATCATTGTATTAGATTTTGTTGTCCAATGCAGTAGTTCGGAAAATTATACAACAAATCAATCATACTAGATCTGTTGTCCAATGCAATAGTTACAAACATTATACAACAAATCAACCTTTCTACTAGATCTATCGTCCAACATACCAGTTAGGAGCATTATACAAAAAATCAATCTTTGTACTAGACTCTAATAGCAACACTAACCGGTAGTCATATAGTATTAGTGCTTCTATGTTTATCATATAATATTGCATGTATTTTACAAGTAGCTTGACATTAACATTTGCATAGCTGTTATTCTAGTTAAGTACTTGTAATTTATTGTTTCCTATATCTACCAATAGAAACACAATATCATTTTATAGCTTTTTATGCATGCCAATTTCAATTTTCGACATTTACTAGTAGTTGTAGACAAACATATTTCATAACTAGTTATGCATGGAATTACATTTCCTTCCCAGTAGAAAAGATGCATGCATATAGATCAAAATATACAGAATTGTAGGACCTATATTAACAAAAAAAAACATACATGAATAGTAAATCTAGGTTAGAAATTTGTTTGTTCTATTCACATTCCAAATATGTAATTGTTGTTGGGAAAAATCCAATCCACCCAACTGTAGACTTGTAGTATTACTTTCATCTTTTTTCTCCCCATAGTCACCCCTATGCAAGGTCATGGTCCCTCGAGGGATAACTTTTTAAATTCTTAACAACTTTGTATCTTAGTTAGTTTGCAGATCTGCATAACTAGTTAAGGGACCCTAGCTATCCATGAAATATTTTACTAGTATCCATGGTTCATCAACAAGTAGTCCTCCTTCCAACAATCCATGTATTATCCTACTACCAACAATCTGAGGATTACTCTTGCCATCAATCTACACAATACTCCTTCCAATCCAACAACCAATATTCATGTGAAACCAACTGGAAATATTGTTAACATGACACAAGCATTCCTCTTGTCAGCTAGTACTCAACACCTACATTTCTCACACTGTGTGGCCATAGATAATTTTTTAACCATGATTGAACTTGGACCTTGATCATCTGATCCCAAGTTGCTAGTTCCTCCCTTTCAACAGTTCATTCTCGGGAAATTTTAGATTTCAGATTCTTAAATATTTCTCTTCACTTTTGTTGTTTGTTCTTTCAATTCATAATTATGTTCCTTCCCTTTTGTTATGTTAGGTATGATTTTTTGTCTTTTTTCATTCTCCTTCTTATTCCTTCAAACCCTTGGGGATTTTGTAATACCCCAATTTTGGACTTTGAACCCCTATTATATTTATGCTAAGTATTATTTCATTTTACTTAAGTGATTGCAAAAATCTGATAAATTGATTTCTAATGACCATGTGGGCCATCACATTAGTGAGATGGGAGTCACAGTCCCCCAAGGGTTGGAGGGAAAATGCCACATAATAATAATAATAAGAAATTATTATTGGAGAGAAATGGCAAACCCTAAAGAGGAGATTTGAGAAACTAATGACTTAAAAGAATTCATAAAATGAGGAATTTCCCACCTAAGTGAATAAAAAGTGAAATTCATTGAAACACTCATTCATTCATCATTATCGCTATTCACATTCTCATGATTAGAACACACAAGAGAAATGGGTGTTGGGGAAAAACAAAACCCTAAGACAAATGAAGATTGTCGAGGGAGGACAAATTTGGGAGAACCAAACTTGTCCTGAAGGCAAGTGATTGAGGGTAGATTTGGGAGAACTAAACTGGCCTAGTTTAAGAGGAATCATATAGTTTGGTATGAGCTTGGCCACTTAATTATGTGTAGGTAGGAGAACTAACCCAAGCTACAGGAGTACTACATTTACCTGAATAGGCTGTGTTTTATTGATTCTCTTAATGGCTAAGGCTTAAAATCCCCTGGAGCATCCTGGAGCTCAGGAGTACTGAGTTGGGTGTTGGGTTGCTTGTTGCCTCTAAATATCCTAAATAAATTGGGGAAAACTAGTTAAGGGTAATTTAAAATCTATACTCTACCCGGGGGACTATGAACTCAGCTCGAGGGTGACCTGAAAGCAAGGAGAATTTGTTGGTCAAAGGATGGGAGGTTTGTGCTTGGTTCCACTAGTCAGCAGATATCAGATAAGTATTTACATGTTGTGCCGACATAGTAATTGTTTATGAAGCATTAGTTGTATATGTTTCTGAATATCTCTGATTTGCAGTTGAATGACATATTTATCATATTTGACCAAATGTAGAATGTATTATGGATTATTCTGAGCATAAATATCAGCTAGACTAATATATCTCTGTAATAAGTCTTATCTTATGATCAGACTTAAATATATGGAATATTTATGTTTTGGGGATTAATGTGAGGATACTTACATTCTGTTTACATTAGATATACATCATTGAATCCCTATGATGTTTTATATGTCTGCAACAGTTTACACAAGGTAATATGGTCCATATACTAACCTAGGGTTTTATGGAGCCTATTTATAAATGCATATCTTTGTATCAAACTATTTACAGTTTGGACATAGCTCTTATATATTTTATCATAATGCTAGGAATAGGGAAAACATGTAAACCGTGAGGTCTACATGTCTAGCCCTCATATATTTTCTTAACTCTTGATGTTAGAGTTTATTGCAGAAAAAACCTAGAAATACTAATGTTAAGATCTATAATATTTTTGGACAATTAGATCATCAGAGTTTGAGACTTAGGATGAAGTTGTTCTTGGAAGACTATTTTCTTTAGTACGACATTTCCAGGTTAACCATTTTATGAACTAAAGTTATTCTTTTTACTGCTTTACTTCTGAGTTGAAGCATTGATATAAATCCTATGTTGGGATGAACCTTTATCATTTTATACAGAAAGCATTGTAAGTTCAAAATATTAATATTATTATGAGTCCATTGCCTAAGGCACAAAACGAATCGTGGCTGACTTAGATCACCACGTTTTCTTCTTGCAGATGAAATAGACATTGTATGAATGCATCTACGTAGAAGGAAATCATATATGCAAATGAGGGTTTTACCCATAGCCCGAAGGGAATTATCATAATTTATGTGTTGATCATTCAGTATTACATTGTATTGAGAGTTGCGATTTCATACACAATATATATATTACAAACATACATGTATTTACACATAAGCTATGGTCAATATCAAGCTTAACATTTTGCTTGAGGAGCATTTAAACAAATATGAAATCATTTACAGTTTATTGCTGACAAAGAAACGATATATTTATATATAACCATTTTCGCATACAAGCTGGGCAGGCATATCGCCTTCACCCCAAATCTATTTAACTATTCAGGGGTGAAACAGTATTACTGTATGCTTATGAATGCAACACTATTCAGTTAAAATATCAAAGATGCATATCCTGAAGGCACCACTGTAATTGTTTCAATCTTTAAAGATGCGCAGTTCGAAGGCGTTTTCCCTTTTTAAATAACAGTAAACACAGTATGTCATCTACGCATTTAATATTCATCTATTTGCTCAGATTCGCTGCAAATATAACGTATGCATTATAATAATATCAAGTGTAGTGAAGATTTCACCCATGAAAGCTTCGTATCCATTGCACATTACATTGTAAAGAAACCAAACAGTCTCGGCAAAAACGCAGAGGGGCGTTACAGATCAACAAAGCCTTGGATCTTTCACACCATAACGAATTTACAGTAATAAGCATACTCACAGACATAAGACTTGATAATTTAAACTGTATATTTTCCATTAAAAATAAGTGGAACATCGTATACATAGTACCAACGTAGCTTCCAAGACAGAGCACCATTGGAATACTTAAGTCACTCATGGCAGTGAGTCTTGAACTTAAAAACATTTCATCTAATTGTGTAGACTACCCTATGTTGCCGAAAGAGCACAAAGAGGTCACGAAGACACTCCCGTAGGTAGGCTTCATGCCTCTACTAGCTTGGCGGATGGCCTTTCTCTTTTTAACCACAAAAATGAAAGCAGGAAACCCTAACCACTGTTTAAGCAAACGTTCTAAGTAACTCAACCCCCACCAATGGGGCAAACCAAACCCAAGGAGGTTGGTCGGCGAGTTACCTGGTAGCGTAGAGATACTTCCACGTACTTTAGCGATGGTTGTGATCTTGCAGGAGTGCACCCCACTCCACCCTGTCGTGGTTACCTACACAAGAATCATGGCATGAGGTCAAACCTTCAGAAGAAATAGGTTGACAACCGAAAGTTCAAGCAACACAACGAACTTTGCATGTGGGTAATAGGTTACATTACCGTGAAGTAGGATGGATTTGCAGCATAGCTCAGCTCCATCTGCACCTGGTTCACATTACAACGAAGGCAAAAAAAAAGTTGGCATTACAAACGTATAATTAAACAAATAGTCATGAAGCTTCCATTAAAACATAAAGCATGTAGAAGAGTAAGGTGGGTTACCCTGCAACGATGGAAAATGATGAGCGTTGGTTTGAACTAGTTCAATATTGCACACTGGCAAAGGAGGAGCCGGACCAAGGTATCTTTCATACACCATAGTTAGCATAGAGCCGAAGCTCTCTACGCTGAACCTCAAGAATAACCCAGACTGCTAGAATTCAATGACATTCAACAAGATTGAACTAGGTAGCGCAGGTGAGTGACCAATACCATCGGTGTTTTGATAGTAAGCGATCGAAGTAGATTTGTTGGTGCGAAATTCTATCAGCTAGATCAATGGCATAGATCCACTCTCGATTGCCCAAAAACTGGTCTGGATCACCATCAACGGGCCAAAGTAACTAAAGCTTCAATGAATATCAATTGAAGGTACATGGTATTCCTTGGGCATGGTATTGCACTGACAGTGATCATAGATGGTTGGAGAAGATCCATTAATGGAGCGACCCACTCTACACCACGTCGACAAGCCAACAACGCAACACAGAGTAAGCCTCATCCACGCGACGATCATAATGTACAACCTTCCAACAAGGAATTTGCAAACGGGTTTAAAACGTGGTTTGGGCAGTGGTCAAGCCTGCATGGTGCAAGCCATGTCACCACTTAGACCATCGGTTGGAGTGAGACCACGTGGGACCAATCCCGTAACAATAATTTTTATCTAGGATTAGCGTGGGAGTAATGTGTTGTGCAATTACGTAGCTCCACATCACTTTATCGTTGCTTATGGTCACTTACGTGGGAGGTGGTTTATATATTTAAAATCTTGGTGTTAACACTTAAGTGTTGTATCAGCCATGTTGTGGTGGGGTTAGCTTCCACTAGCGCCCAAACATTACAACATTATGTTGATACATATATATAACATATCCATTCTTTTGTACACATAAGGTGTTGGCTATACAACCCTTAGTTTAAAAGCGAACTAGTTATATATATAAATATATAACTATATATTTATATATATATATATAACCTTTGTTGATATGTGGGCTCAAAACAAATATTTTTATATGTATTAACACATATAACCATATGTTTATATTTGTGTGGAGTTTCGTTATATATGTTGGTTCAAAGAAATAAATCCTCATATATGTCGAATTAATATCTCATGCTTTTATATTAAATATTATGTATATAATATTACATCCATGTAGAAGTATGTATTATCATATGGCCCTTAACCATATTATCATATAGTCTTTCAACAGTATTGTTAGATGGCTAACTATACCATGAAGATTTGTAATTTGTGTATATATGTTAATTGATAACATTAATATATATGTATACATATATATATGAAGTTATGATATATATATGTGTGTGTGTGTAATGAGTTTGAAAAGAAAACAAGCCCTAGGATATTAATGATTAGCGTACATACTCATGTACCATCTTTTTAATATAAGTGTTAAGTCCATTTTGTTTAAGCCTTTAATTAAATGCATGTATTCTTTCTTTAGTCAGACAACATGTTTTACTGTCTCTTTTATAGAGGTTAGTATGTGTATTCATGTCGACAGAGGGGACCTCTACTGCACACATGCTTGTTCAAGTGAACTCTATCTTATAACATGTAAGATGTAAGGGTGCGTCTAGTCTGCAGGACTATAACACTTCAGTGAAGTTCATGACGAGTACCTTCCGCCGGAAGTTGTACATGCACACTTTTTATAAGTGTTATGCTTAGGACTTGTTTCTAAGTAAGGTTCACTTCTAGTGGTATATTTA
The DNA here is from genome assembly GCA_027924585.1 of Larix kaempferi. Classification (NCBI taxonomy): domain Eukaryota; kingdom Viridiplantae; phylum Streptophyta; class Pinopsida; order Pinales; family Pinaceae; genus Larix; species Larix kaempferi. The sequence continues at coordinate 3,715,085 of BSBM01001082.1, read as the reverse complement.
TAAATAGTACTACAAGGTCAATGGACCCGTGCAAAAAAAAAAAAAAATGGTTAAGAGGAGACATGACAGATTTGTTTCTCCTTTCTTTTGTATAGGATACATTTACTATTATTATCCAATATTTTAGCATGTGACACCTATTCAATAGTTACATTGTCTAGAGGCATTTCTTCAAATTCCATATTGTTTATTTTCTATTTTTTTAATTTATTCTTTGTTTATTTTCAAACTTTACTTGTTTAATATTTTATTCTCCTTTTTTCGTCATTATCTTCCCCTATAGATACCAGGTTCCATCATTTATTGAGTTCTCCAAAAAACCCCAAGTAGATTTCCAATTTCAACATAGCAGATAAATATCTCAGTGTGTAGTAGTTACAAAACATAAGCTTCATGTGCTTAGAAAAATACTTAGCCAAAATACTCGGGGAAACATTACACAATATTACAGAGGGTTAGCATGGCCAAAAGGTCGTCCCTCAAGCCTACCAATCACTTGACATAGAGATCAAAAAGGGAGGAAAGAGGGCTTCATGTGTGCTGCTCTCCCATAAGCTAGTGTTCCTTATAGGAATTGAATCTTTATAAACTAAACCCCTATTGTAAAAATAAATTTGTCGATATCGTTATTTTGAAAATGAGAAGCCTAATATTTTTCCCTTGGAAGTGGAAATGAACCATTGTGATGATTCGTCTTCAAAGAACAACCTATTGAAATTGGGGGTTGAGGAAGAGGACAAATATTTTTGGGTGGAAAAAGAGGGGAAATAAAGAACTACAACATAGGTTAGAATAATAAATGAGAGATCAAAGAGGGAAACTCACCTAAAGATTGATGGACAAAGGAGTCAATCCATGAACATCTAAGATATCTCTCAACCATGGTTATCCGAATTTTTGTCTATTAAGTGACTAATTATGCATACTAAGCCTTGGTGTGTAGCTCACCTCTCTATATTTTACTTTTGAACCAATAAAAATCCCCAAAGGCTTCCCGGTTTTCCCATTTGGGTAACTTCCAAGAGAAAAAAATTGTTTTCTATGGTGTTTTTTAAAGGTTATGTTGTCTTTTATTACTACACATAGCTCACTATTGGTCCACTCTTGTACTAGTCTATTGTTTAAATTATTGAATGGTTACATGGCTGTTGCAATCTTGTAGCTTACAATCATTCCCTCTTTTAGTGAATATATGAATGAGAATCTATAACACTCATTGATGTGATAACGACTAATGATTTGTACGCCAAAAGGGAGATTCTTTTTAGTATTGTCTCATGGGGGAACAATGGTCTGTTCGTGTGGTATAATAATAATTTGCAGAGAGAGTTTAATTTTATTCCAAAAAAGTATCTAAGTTGATGAGGTGATTGGGCCATAGGCCTACTGTTTACAGATCATAAGGTATTAGAACATGTTTCAAAGAGTGAAATAAGAACTATATGGTAAGATCCTATCACAAGTATAAAAACAATGAAGATACTTTACTACTAGGCCCATAGAAGAGAATGAAACAAAAAATGGACGGAAGTTATTACGACAAAAAGGAAGACTCAAAAGTCACACTAGATAGGTTGTAGCAAATCATTTCCACTCTCACTGTGTTGGTCAAGAAACTGGTGGAAAAGGATAGGGAAGCACCCTCTTCATTTATTGAACATGGCAAGTACAAGCAGCCCAAAGAAATGATTTTTTTCAATCTTCTAATGTTCATTTTAGAGTTGAAGCAAAACTTGAAATACCCATGTATGATGGACATGTTAACAATGAAGTGTTGAATAAGTGGTTGAAGCAATTAGCATTCAAATTTGGACTTTATCAAATCGAAGAAGAAGAACATATTTATTTTTCCCATTTGAATATGATTGAACATGATTTGTTATGGTGGGAGAGCTCTATGGATGCATTGAGGATAGGGAAGAAGCCCATGGTTACGAAATGGGAAGATTCAAGGCACTCTTGAAGTCACAATTATAATCCCATTGGATTTGAAGAGGAGAATCTCATGAAATGGCAATACATTCAATATAAGAACAAAGACGGGGAGTGAAAGAGTATACTGTCACATTTTGAAAACAAGCCATTAGGATGGGCATTTCTTTGGAAGAGATAGGAGTTGTGGTGAAGTACCTTGGAGGTTTTTTTAGCCATATATGAAGGAAATTGCATATTCTCATCATCTAAAGCATTAATGAGGAAATAATAAATGATCTCTATGTTGAGATGGATTCTAGGAGAGGATAGTAACGCCAAGGCCAAGAAGGAACAAAAAAGGGGAAAGACAAGAAGATTTCTAGCATAGCTGAAAAAATGGATCATCATAGAAATTGTAAACAATGTGGTGTGGATGGGAATATGGATGAGAAGTGTAGTCACAATTCTAATCCCATTGGATTTGAAGAGGATAATCTCATGAAATGGAAATACATTCAACAAGAACGGAGATGAGGAATGAAAGAGTATACTATCAAATTTTGAAAAGAAGCCATTAGGATGGGCATTTCTTTGGAAGAGCCAGGATTTGTGGTGAAGTACCTTGGAGGTATGTTTATCCATATATGAAGGAAATTGCATATTCTCACCATATAAAGAATTAATGAGGAAATAATAAAGGATCTCTATATTGAGATGGATTCCAGCAGAGGACAGTAGCGCGAAGGCCAAGAAGAAACCAAAAAGGGGAAAGCCAAGAAGATTTCCACTGTAGATGAAAAAAATGGATCATCATAGAAATTATAAACAATGTGTTGTGGATGGGAATATTGTTGGAATAATTAATCCTTCCTACCATTCATTTATTTACATAAGATAAATTAATTAATCATTCATTGGTTAATTCTATGTAATAAATAAGGAAATTGCCATTGTGTGGACCACAAGGCAATATGAGAGGCTAAAATACATCCATGGTGTGATCTACAAGCCACCTAGGCCACTTGGGAACCTTCCTAAATATTTTTGGATAAGCTTTGAGGAAGAAAGGTGCACTTGTGGAAAACTGCTGCTTTTTACTGCTTTTTCCCCCATAGGGAAAAGCTAGTCAACCTAGGAAAGTGTTTTTACACCAAAAAATTTCCTTAATGTTATTTCCACCCAAATTTTGTATTTGGCATTTTTTTTGGCCATATTTCACCTTCATCACACTAATTAGAGAATTCGTGAGCTTTTGGGCTGATTTGGAAAGTCAACTTGCCACCTAGGGGGGATGGGCATATTTAGCAAGTCTGATGATTACGAGTTTTGTTTGGCATCTTTATCCATTCGATTTTCTGCTGTAAATTTATTTAATGACAGCCTCTTACATTCATATGTTGGCTGATGTAATTTTATTCACGAGAAGTTAATACAGAAATCTACTCTTGTGCATAATTTTTGTGTCTTTGACTAGTTGTGTGAGATTTTTCTTATGAGAGAGTGTAATTTCTTAATCAGTTCTTGGATGTGATATGATTTTCACAAATATGGATGAGAAGTGTAAGAAAATCCATCTAGAATTACCTCCAAAATGCTTGAATACCAAGGAGAAGAAAAAGAAAGCCACTGAAACAAAGGATGAAGTGGTAGAAAGCACCTCTCATATGGATGAGGCCACAATTTGCACCACATTGGTACAACCAAAAGCAAGTGGAGACACATGTGCACTAATTTAAGTCAAATTTCAAGTGAAGAAAAATAAAGTGAATCTATTTTTTGATACTGGTTCTCAATGTAATTTTATTTTTGAGACATTAGTGGATGAGCTTGGCATAGAAAATTATGATTTAGTACAACCAAGTTCACTCACATGATTGCAATGGAAATATATCATGAAAATCACTCGAAGATGTAAAATTCAGTTCACCGTTAATGCTAACTATGTTTATAAGGTACAATGTGAAGTTGCACCATTGGATGCATGTGCAGTGGTGTCGGGAATCCCATATCTCTTGGATAGGGATGCCAACTATTACAGGAGAATAAACCAATATCACTTGGTCAACGGTGATAAATCCTATCTCGTCAAAGCATAAGAAGGGAGAAAGGTACCATATCCACTATTGATAAAATATGTGCATAACAACAATAAATAAACCTCCCTCGGTATCCAAAGAATAGAGGATATGAAGAAGCAAATCGAGGCCATATGATTCCATCTCCTCCATGGTCTATATTTTGGGAAGAAAAATCCTTCCAATGCGGATGTATGATCCAAATTGGATCTCCATAAAATAAACCTCTCTTGTAAAAAATAAATTCTCAATATAACTAATTGGCAAATGAGAAGTCCAAGATTTTTCCCTTCGAAGTGGAAACAAACCATTATGACAGTTCATCTTTCAATAAAAAACTATTGGAATGGAGGGTTGAGGGAGAGAAAGATAGATATTTTTTGGGGAAAGAGAGGGAAAGAAATAACCATAGAAAAGGTTAGAAGAGAAAAATAGAGCTTGAAGAGGGAAACCAACCTAAATATCAATGGACGAAGGAGTCAAGAAGCATGCCCATGAACAATGAAGATGTCTCTAAGCTATAGTTATTGAAATTTTTGTTTGGTTAGTCAGAAACAATACACAATATCAATGCATAGCTTACCCCTTTGTATTTTACTTCTAAAGCAATAAAAATCCTGAAATGAATGTTGGTTTTCCCATTTGGTTTTCCACGATAAAAAATTGTTATCTATGGTGTTTTTTTATAAGGTTCTATTGTTTTTATTGTTTCACATAGCTCATAGTTGGTCCATTCATGTTGTTAGTCCTAGACATTTCAACTTCCTTTTTCTTATACCCTCTTATAACTACCTTACATTCCTTTTACTTCATTTTATTTTACTCTATTTTCAATTGTTTGAATTTCTTTTTGAATTTCATTTCTGAATTTTAAGTCATGTAAGTGTTAGCTTAGCTCCCAATTTTTTACTTTTTTAAGTGTTCCTTATGTTCAAAATGAATTATGGATTAAGTTTTGAGATTGATTAGATATTTTCTACTTTAATACATTCTGGCAGTGCGTCACATCATTTTTATACATATGCGCGCTACCGGATTGTCAAATTATGATTTGTGTAGATTTAAAGGGATACTATCTAATTATTGCACGTTGCACCTTTGGGACTTGTTTAAATTATTTTAGCTAACATTTTATCATGATTATTGACTACATCTGTAAGAAAAGGTTAATGCCCCATATTTTCAAATATTTCAGATTTAATTCCTGTACTCTTCCGATTGGATCCAAAATCGGTCATTTTGTTTTCAAAGGGTTCGTCAATGGTTCCAAGGTGATTAAGGATGTATCTGATCTTTGTATTTAGTGGTTCATTCTCAATATTCATATTCAATGATGACTTTTGAAAAGAAGAATCGACCTAGAAACCCTAGTGGTAAATTGCTTTGGATCGAGCCACATAATACCGATTGGACCAATAAATTTACGGGTTGGTTCTCTCCGTGTGAGAGAATTCAAGGTCGTAATGCAGAAGTGACAAGGCATTTCGCTTTCAAATTTAAAGGGTCAGTGGTGAAATTTAATGAATTCAAATTTTAGGTGACAAAAGAATCCATTGCTTTAGCAATTGATCTTGTTCATGAGGGGGAAAGATGGTTTAAGAGGCATGCCATTGCTGAATATTGCAATCAGTTTATTTTACCCAAGTATAGAAACCCTAATTGGGGTAAAGGAATTTAGAGGACCTGTTTGTTGGAGGAGTGGCGCAACGTCTTGGAAATTGTACAAAGATATGTCACCTGTGAGGGGAGGTTTTCGACCATTTTCCTATACCATATGCGATTTCTAGTTCATATAGAAGGTACTAAGAAATTTAACCTTCCTTATTATTTTCTAAAAACTTTGCGTAAAATGGCAACTAGGTTACAGAATCATCTTGAGTCCTCAAGTCAAAAAATATTTCATCATGCACTGGTTAAACTCTTGGTAACAGAAGATTTGAAAGAATATGAAAGGTCTTGGCCTCACTTCTTGTTTTGGTTGAGTTTCAAACTGAACACAAAGAATTTGAAGAAGATAAAAGGAAATGAGCCAGTGTTATGAAGAAAACCCCAAAAAGTTCTTCCTGCCTTAATAAAAAGGAAAATATTACACCAGAATTTCATTCTGAAGAGGGAATACAGATTTATTCAGAATTTAAATCTATTGAAGAAGAAATCACTGTGAAAACTCCCTCTAAATTTGATGAAGGAAGAGTTGAAGATGAAGGGCAGATATAGGGTTTTGGTTTTTAGAGTGATGATACACCTGTAGACTCCGCTGATATAGTTATTAAATAGAAGAATGAGATTGAAACAAAGAAAAATGATGATATACACCCCTCTCATGACAAATCTCATATTCTTACAAAGGGTTCATCAAAACCATTTAAGGTTTATCAAAGACCCAAGACCCGACCTACAAATAAGACAATATTGAATATGAGGGATATTTTAGACCCTAAAATTAAGAAAAATGAAACTGTGAATGTTCAAGACTCGTCATATGAGGAGGATCGAAATGCAAAAGTGTTAGAATCTATGCTGAATGAAGTATTAAACAAAATTGACCAAAGTTTAAAGAAATTTCCCGACCTTGTTGAAGATGATCATCTATTTAGTTTTGAAAATGAAGATCAGAAGAAGGAATAAAACCAGAGTGTCGTGATATCAAAAGAAAATCCCTTATGGAGCCTGAATTAGGAGAATCTTGCAGGAAGGAAGTGAATTCAATTGAGGGCAATCCTTCAAATAAGATTAATGAGGATTCAGACCTTTTAATAAGAGAATTTCAAATAGAAAAATCGAAGAAAGAAATACATCAGTTTAATCTTCAAAATGAGCATGTAAATCAAATTGATGATGGTTTTCTATAGGCTAACAGAATGTTGAAGCAGGATCTCCAAGAAGTAAACATAAAATATTTAGAGCTGGTATAGGTTGCAGAAGAAGCTCTAAAGAGATGAAAGGTGGCACAATAGCAGAATATTGAGCTTGTTAAAGAGAAAGAAGAGCTTGAAAAGAGGTTGAATCAGACTCAAAAAGAATAAAATCGACTCCAAAAAAAGGCTCATGCATTAGATGGCCTTGCTGTGCTGGCTGAAGCAGCTAGGCGTATATGATTTAACAGTCCTGTTCGATGAGGTGTAGAGTTACACATGGTAGGATAAGTTTGGTCAAAGTTAACATTTGTTATTTACTTTTGACTATATATGGTTATTTGTTATCTTTAGTATGATTTGATCCTAGAATAGTGGATCCTGAACAGTTACTTGAGAACTTTTTTCCTATAAATTGTAAAAGATAATCAGAAACTAGTATGAATGGATGAGGGTTGAGAGTATGTTTGAAGCTATTTGGGTAGACATATGTATATTTTTCTAATATAAGGACATATTTGATGATGGAATTGACTGCTATTTAAATTTGGGAGTTAATTTTTAGCCTTCATGTTCTTAGATATTATGTGGTTTTGTTAGAACTTTTGCATATACTTTTTATCTATATTGATGTCTTCTATATGGATGCATGTACATGAAATGGAAATTTATGCAAAGATGTTTGAAAAGTATTTTTAAACACTAGAATTACCATGATGCAAAGCTTATAAACTATTTTTTTTCTTGTATCACTTATGGTATTAAAGCCTAAATTCCTCTTTTATATCAGTCATTTCTTTTCAGATTGTTAAGTCACTATTCATATCCTTATTTAGCAAGAATATGATGTTTTCATATTTTCCATTAGTCTATAAATTTTTGAAAAATATTTTTTTTAATCCCTCATAGACATCAAGCCATGAATAAAAACCAACCCATAAAACTTGAGGTTCCTAAACTCTACCACCCCATAGTCTAGTTGCAGACTTTAGGACAAAAACATGTGCTGGTCTATTGTTGAAATTATGTACTTGTTCAGAGATCCGTGCTCACTAGCAAATTGCCAATTGTCGTTGCTACAACCTAATCCCAAAATTTTGTGAAAATAATGGGGCCCCTCCTGTTCTCTTAAGAGAGTTTTTAGAAGTTAAGTTTTTCTAGAAATCCTTTTTCATACTTGGTTATGTTAGGAACCCATGTCTTTACTTTGTTAGTATATTGTTGTTGGACGCATATGCTTTGTAAGACGTCCCATAGTATTTGTTGATCCATAGTTTGTGTTATTGTTGTTGGGCGCATATGCTTTGTAAGTCACCCATATTATTTGTTGACCCATAGTTTGTATTGGCCCATGGTTTTGACCCATAGTATTGGTGCCTAGACTTAGTATATTATTGTGTGTTGAGGCCAATGAAGGCATCGTGAAGTTATTTGTATTGAGCTTGCTCAAAGGAGGTTGTCCCCTCAAAGTGGCCTGCGATCAATAAAGTGATTCTGATTTCTGTTATTATTGCTATCTCGTGTATTTTGATTAATTAATTGTTGCAGGTTCTTCACATTTGGTATTAGAGCACTTTCTTGGGCTTGTTGGGTGAAATTTCTGCCAATGTTTTTTCCGCATCTGTTGCAGATTCGGATCTGGAAATAATCCCTATCTATTTAACTATGGGAAGTACTTGGGAATAAGCCCTAGAAAGCATTGTCAGGAGTACCAAAGGAACCCCAAAGTAGCTGGCCCATTGAGGGGACCTGCCAGCGAAAAGGGCAATGACCCCTACCTAATTGACTAGTTCCCACCCATGAGGTAAACCAAGAGCTGTCGTTTGTGGCAAAGTGGTTATCAGTTTTACATGAGCCGTGGAGTGAGGGGTACTGCCCCAATATGCAAGCCGTCAGATAGCATTGGTAGCTGAGTGAATCCCCTGAACCATTAGGAAGCCGAGCATATGGGGTCCATATCTATTTTTAGCTGATAAATCGCATATTTCCTCTGCCCAGAACTGTTGTCAATCACTTTTGCGTTGTTTCAGATCTATCTGTTGTCGATCACTTCCTCACCGTTTCAGATCTATCTGTTTTCGATCCCTTCCACGTTGTTTCAGATCCATCTGTTGCTGATCCCTTCCTTGCTGTTTCAGATCCATCTGTTTCTGATCCCTTCTAGGTTGTTGCAGATCCATCTATTTCTGATCCCTTCTGCGTTGTTGTAGATCCATTATGGAAAAAAAAAGTATAAAATTCTATTTTTTCTCCATATCTCCCTTGTTTTCACTCCGTTTCCCTTGAAAATTCCCCGACACCCCTGCCATCCCATTCTGCACCTTTCATTCCTGAGGACCCTATCCCAAATTCCACTTCCCAAAGCTAGAAATCCCACATTTGTCTATTTTTAGGGTTTGCCATAACTTCTTTAATTTTCACCCCATCGCCTTCAAATTTTTCCACCATGTTCATTTCCTAGTTCTGCTTCTTTGTCCCTCTCTAAGAAATTTTCTCATTCTTTCACCCCGCTTCTGAAATTCCCATTTTCTACTTCCTTGTCCATTCGAAAGTGTCCAAAACTTCAATTACCCATCAGATTTTTTCCCAAATCCAAATTTCCCTTTACTAACTAAGATTTTGTTTGTGTTTTTCTTCTACCCATTCAAAAAAAAAAAAAAAAAAACGGTTGTCACACGTGCAAGAGCAAAAACCATGGAGGAAGGACTTGTAGGCATCCAAACCAAACTCCAGGATCTGGATGAAAAATTTCTCAGGCTCCATCGTGAGCATTCTTCCACGAACAAAAAACGATAGTCCGAGTCTTCATCAGAGAATGGGTTCTCTTCTTCCAGCAATTTCTGTGGTCCAAAGCTTGATTTTCCTCGCTTCAATGGTACTGATTCAACTGGTTGGATCTATCGTGCAGAACAATATTTCAGTCTGCATAATACTTTTGATGTCTCCAAAGTTCCACTTGCATCCTTTCATTTGGAATAGGAAGCTCTTCAATGGTACCGTTGGTACATCAAGGATCATGAAGAGCCAAAATGGCCAGATTTTTTCCATCTCCTTTTGCAACGATTTGGTCCTAGTGCTTTTGATGACTTCACAGGAGCCCTCACTAAACTTCACCAAATTGGCACTGTGAGAGAGTATCAGACAAAATTTGAGAAACTAGCCAATCACATAAAAGGATTGTCTTATGAATTCTACAGGAGTTGTTTTATCAATGGTCTTAAGGATGAAATCCGATGAGAGATTAAAATGTTCTATCCCAACACAATGATGGAAGCCCTGGGGTTAGCTAAGTTGGAAGAAGACAAGATTGCAGCCTGACAACACTCCAAACCCACTTTTGTTCCCTTCTGAAATATGGGTTCTCAATGACCTCCCATCCTGCCAGCTCCTTGATCAACTCCTAACAAGCATTTGTCTGAAACAGAGATGCAGGAACGTAGAGAAAAAGGGCTTTGTTATAATTGTGATGATAAATTCACTCAGGTCCATAAATGTGTTCAACAAAATCTCTATCTCTTGGATGTGGATTCTTCACCTGCCTCTGAAATTGGTGAAGAATCTCCAGATACAATGGATTATCAGGTCAACATTCAGGAGCCGCCTATTGATCCTCCATCTCAGGAAGACCACCCAGAGATATCTTTCCAAGCTTTAGATGGAATGACCACCCCCCAAACAATGCAGGTCAGGGGTTGCTTCAAGAAGCTCCCTCTTAACATACTCATTGATTCTGGTAGCACTCATAACTTCATTGACCCTTGGATCACCAAACAGGCTGATTATTTTATCTATCCTTGCTCCAACTTTGAATTCATGGTTGCGAATTGTGGCACCTTACCTTGCAAGGGGAAGTGTCACATTGTGCGTATCTCTATGGAATATTATATCTTGTGTTCTGACATGTTTTCCTTGGCCTTAGGCGGATGTGATGTGGTTTTGGGTATTCAATGGTTATGCACACTTGGACCCATCTTATAGGATTTTGCTGAACTTTGGATACTGTTTTCAGTCAATGGGAAAAACAAAAATTTACAGGATTACAACCAGGGTCTCTCCACATCATCAGTTCACATCGCCTAGAAAAACTCCTTAAGAAGAATTCACATGGTGTCATCGCTCAGCTCCATTCCATTCAGATGCACCCATTAACAATCTCCACTACTTCCTTAGATCTCCAACCAATTTTGGATAGATATGCCGATGCCTTTGTTGAACGAGTGGGATTGCTGCTTTCACAAGAACTTTCTGGTAAGAATTTAGCCGCCTCTACATCTGCAAAGGAAACGATGGCTATTTTGCATGCAGTACATATGTCGCATCCATACCTATTAGAGAATTCTTTCTGCATCAAGACTGCTAATGAGAGTCTGAAATATTTCCTGGAACAACGAGTCTCCTCACCTGCACAACTGAAATGGATTCTCCAACTCCTGGGTTATGCGAATGAGATCACTTACATTAAGGGTCAAGACAATTCGGTGGCAGAGTCTCTTTCTCACACAATTGATGCCCCAGTTTCTCTTTCAGCTATTTCTTTGCTTGTTCCAAATTGGTTGCAATTTGTTCAATAGGGCTATGTCTTCTCTAAACTCCATGCGTCTCTATTGATCAGGCACGCCAGGTTCCTCCAGACGTATGAGCAGGCACAACATACGTTCTTTTGGCAGGGAATGAATAGGCCAATTCAATAGATGGTGGCTGAATATGATACCTTCCAGCTCCTTCCGAGATTGCTCTAACCCGTACCCATCATTCCACGGATCTGGACAGATATGTTTCTGGAATTCATTGAAGGGATCCCTAAATCTGGAAGGCAGGCTGACATTACCAATAAATGTTTGGAAACTTATCTTCGATGCTTCATCTCCGAACAACAACCTCCGTGGGCGAAGTAACTCCCTCTCGCTGAATGGTGGTACCCTACTGCATCTAAAATTACTCCATATGAAGCAATCTATGATCATGCACCACGATTTCTTCTTCCATACACCCTCAACAGTGTACCAATTCAAGCAATTGACACAGTTCTTTGAAACCGCGATCAGATTCTTCGCATTTTGCAAGACACTCTTCACATGGCCAGAATTCGAATGAAACAACAAGCTGATCAGCACCGTTCTGAGTGCACTTTTCAAGTAGTTGATATGGTTTTTCTTTGTCTACAGCCATCCAAGCAATCCTCCCTGACACTCAAAGGGAGTCCACTTATCTCTCGCTCTATCATAGAGGTATTCATTCAGTGGCATGACATGCAACCATAGGCTACTACATGGGCACCACTCCTTCAAATTCAACATCAATTTCCACATCTAAAGCTTTGAGGACAAAGCTTTTTTCTAAGGGAAAGGGGATGTTAGGAACCCATGTCTTTACTTTGTTAGTATATTGTTTTTGGACGCATATGCTTTGTAAGACATCTCGTAGTATTTGTTGATCCATAGTTTGTGTTATTGTTGTTGGACACATATGCTTTGTAAGTTGCCTGTAGTATTTGTTGACCCATAGTTTGTATTGGTCCATGGTTTTGACCCATAGTATTGGCGCCTAGACTTAGTATATAAGTGTGCGATGAGGCCAATGAAGGCATCGTGAAGTTATTTGTATTGATCTTGCTCAAAGGAGGTTTCCCCCTTGAAGTGGCCTGCGATCAACAAAGTGATTTTGAGTTCTGTTATTATTGCTATTTCGTGTATTTTCATTGATTAGTGTTGCAGGTTCTTCATGAGTTCATTTTCCAAAAGATCAAGCAAAGAATTTTTTTTCTACCTAAGTAAAACTCATTTTTTTCAGCTGAAATGGTTTGTGCTATTTTGTGAAGTTTTGAAGTGTCTTTGTTTCAGTGAAACTCTCCCAATTGAGCCGAAATGACTGGTTGAACTCGGTCAAGTATGCCGAAACGTCACACCTTTTGACTTGTTTCTTTTCAAACTTTGTGTTTCGGCAGGACTCGACAAGTCAAGACAAAACGGTCGGCGGTTCTCTTTAAGCTTTCCGACGTCCCTCGTTTCGGCAGAACTCGCTGGACCGATCCGAAGCAGTCGAAAAATATCTGTTAGAACTTCCGAAGTGCCAGAGCACAATATTTCATTCTGTTAAACACTTAGTTTTTCTCCAAGTCATCCAACCTTTTTTTTTGAGAGCCGTGATATGTTTCGACGGAACTTAGCAAGTTAAGCCGAAACGATCGTAGGAAGTCATTAAGACGCACCAATAAGAGTATACTATACCATTTCGATGCATCGGAGGACCTCGAGAATAGCTGTCAAAACAATCGCAGGAAATTTTTATCACATGAGACCCCGCTGAGAAGCCGAAATCGGCAGAGTTAATTTTTGTCCGCCGGTGTTTTTCGCAAAGACTCGCCGAGTCCTGTCGATACATTTTGTGTTGACTTGTCAAACTCGTCTGAAATCGTCGGCGGCCTGTTTTTAGTGGTGTCAGGGATTTATTTTGTTTACGGTACCGAAGGACGCTAAGCCCCACCGCTTTTAACGACATTTATTGCTGCCACTAACCATGTCTAGTCAACATCAATGGACCTACCATATGGAGGGTTATATATACAATGGAGGGGTGTTTTCTTTTGATTATTGTATAATTTGGAAGAACATCGTTCGAGTTGCTTCCCATCCATCACTCACAGAGCACCAGGAACCCCACTCCATTTAGCCTTCACAACCAATTAGCAATTGATAGGTAAGTCACTTTGCTCTTTTCTCGCCTTTGCTTTTTTGTTCTCTCAGTTATGGAGTTTTCCATCCTATGAGCATCGTTTCCCCCTTGAAACCTTTCTGTCCGCGTCACCCCCACTGTGGCCAATCTTGAGACCCACACTGCACTAGCCGTTCCTCTCTCATTGGTAGTTCTTCTCTACCAGGTCAACCGTGTGCGAAGACCCCCCGCGATTGTGAGATCATAGTAATCCCTGCAGCATCCCTATCATGTTCGCGAGCTCAATCCCTGTTTCCCATCCCCAATGGACTAACGAGCTGCATCCGAGAACTGCTCAACATAAAATAAAATGAACTAAATCAACGCAATTGGCTGTGTTTTGTTAATAGTAAACCGGGTTTAATTGATTATCTACATATGTTTATGTTTTCCATGTGCTATTGGAAAGAAAAATGATCACAAATCTCTATATAGCAGGATAACTTTGTTTTCTCAACTTTTCATGTCGGTAGCTAGTTACCTTATTTTTTCATTTGGTAGGCAAATGATTTTTTATTATTATGCATACATTCTACTGTTGGCTTGTGTATTTGTAAAATAAAGCATAAAGTTTAGAAAGCATAACAATGGTGTTGTTCAAGACCGTGGGGCTTAGAACAGTTGGTGAATTGGTGTTCTGTTAAGGCACACCTTGTGCAAGGTCACCGACTCAAATCCCCATCTGACCCGTGCACCATGGATCGGGTGTTTGTCGATGAACCTAGGGGTATAGTGGTAGTGAGATTGGATCCATGGCCCCATGTAATGCGAGTACCAACCCAACCTCCACTTGTCGATTCCCCTAGTTACAAAAAAAAAATGATGGTGTTGTTCAAACTTGCATGCCTCTTAATGTAAATTTGCTTGTGGGATTGCAGGATAACTTTGTTTTCTCAACCTTTCATGTCGGTAGCTAGTTACCTTATTTTTTCATTTGGTAGGCAAATGATTTTTTATTATTATGCATACATTCTACTACTGGCCTGTGTATTTGTAAAATAAAGCATAAAGTTTAGCAAGCATAACAATGGTGTTGTTCAAGCCCGTGGGGCTTAGAACAGTTGGTGAACTGGTGTTCTGTTAAGGCACTCCTTGCGCAAGGTCACCGACTCAAATCCCCATCTGACCCGTGCACCATGGATCGGGCGTCTGTCGATGAACCTAGGGGTATAGTGGTAGCGAGATTGGATCCCTGGCCCCATGTAATGCGAGTACCAACCCAACCTCCAGTTGTCGATTCCCCTAGTTACAAAAAAAAATGATGGTGTTGTTCAAACCTGCATGCCTCTTAATGTAAATTTGCTTGTGGGATTGTTGTTTGATTTATGCTTACACATAGTTTTGTTTATCAAGATTTAAGTAATGAATATGAAGGGAGTAAAAAAGAAGTCCAAGGTGACTGAGCCCGAATCAGATGTTGAAGTGGTATTAGAAACCATGGTAGAAAGTACACATGAAGATACCAAACCAGTTATGGGGGTTACCCCTGAATTCAAGTGGGGTGAAATATACCAGATGATCTAGGACCAGAATGTCCCTGGTGCAGTTCTGGAGGAAATGGTACTATATCAGAACATCAGAAGGTCCGGAATCGCAAAAGCATCTATGCGCTCAGAACGTTTTCCTTACTTAGAGGTCATTGGGTGGGTTCTGTTGCAAGCTGACTCCACATCAAGGATTCTGTCTGAAAGCAAGGGAGAAGCTCTTGCCTTGTTCCATCCAACCCACATATCAGTAGCTTACAAGTTACCACACACTCAGGTTGACCTGACCACAACTTGGCTTGAAAGTATTAACATGGAGACCTCGAATTTGCCAAGAAATTATTAATACTAGGCAAGCAACTTAGGCAAAAGGCGAGTGGGGAGTATGAAACCCAAGTTCTAAGGCCCCCTTTCAGAACCATAGCCCTAATGCTGAGTATAATTTTTAGCAAAGCAGATGGAACCATCTATAAACTAAATTAGATACCTTTGATTCACCATGTGGCCTTCAACGATACAGTCTTTAAATAGGCGGACATCATCTTAGACAGTCTATCATCAGCCATAGCAGCTGCAAAAGGAGGGCTAGTCCAGAAAAGGGAGGAATTCTACATGTCCTCGTACCTCTTAGATTGCATTTGATCAAGGTACCCTTTCCCTAAGTTGGGATGCATCTGGAATAAGAATGATGTCCCAATCTATATTGCTTACAAGATGTTATGGGCCCATGAATACAAACGATATTACAAGACTATATGTGAATACCTGCTCATGCATTTGTATGAGCTGATATTCATCAAAGAACCAAACTTCCTATCGGAGAATGCCATGGCAGTCATAGAACAATATGGAGATTACTATTTTTCACATGAAGGAACGTACCTTAGTATGTATGGAGGTTCCAATTTTCACCGAAATGACAACTATGGCAAAGTTGCAGAACATTGTGAAACCATCAAATTACATTTTGAATATGCAAATAACTTTGACAAAGATGAAGTAGTTTTCAGGAGGGATAGAAATATGACTGAGCTCAACAAACGCTTTCGTCCCAAAAGTGGGTCTAGTTCTGGCACTGCTGCTCAAGCTGCTAAACAGGTAGAATTACAGAAGAAGAAAGACAAAGTCGAGGCTCTAATGAAGGAAGAGAAAAGGAGCAAAGAAGAGGCCAATAGGTTCTAGAGATAAGCATTGGAAAAGGTTCAGAAGGAACAGGCTGACAGGCTGTGGGAAAAAGAAGCTGAAAGAATCAGAAAATAAGAGGTTGACAAGCTGCAAGAGATGAAAGAAAGGGCAGAGAAGGAAGCAACTAAGCAACAGAAGAAAAGGGAAGAAGAGGAGAAGTCCAAGGAATAGAATGAAAGGACATTCGTAGGTGGAAGGACTGGATTGTTTTGTACGAGAACTAATTTTCTGCATTAATAAAGAAGGATCTATTTTCCTAGGAAAAGTAGCACTGTGTTTTTGCTTGGGGATATGTTGAATTTTCCGTTGAATTATTTCTTCACCATTCGTGCATACTGTGAGATTGTTCGTAACCTGTTTAAATTATTTCTTGGTTAAGAATTCTCTTATTTCCTGTGCAAATATATATGTGTTTGATGAGTAATGGAATGATTTAATCACAGTAGAGTTACCTATGATATCTTTTATATTCTGCTGCATTTGTGATTATAACATCAAATGACTATTTGTGAGAGTTCTAGGTACATTTCCAATTTATTACTCATTTATTTAGTTTTGCTCCTTGCAGGGATAGATTAGACAATTTCAATAGTTTATTTCAGCTTCGATTAGACTACATGCATTTAGATAGAGCACTTGCATATCATCTTTAAATTTAAAATACATAAACGATGGATCAGGCCGCAACTCGTGAAAACAAAT
The DNA here is from genome assembly GCA_027924585.1 of Larix kaempferi. Taxonomy (NCBI): domain Eukaryota; kingdom Viridiplantae; phylum Streptophyta; class Pinopsida; order Pinales; family Pinaceae; genus Larix; species Larix kaempferi. The sequence goes on along the minus strand of BSBM01001082.1, from coordinate 3,698,159 downwards.
ATTTAAATCACATATGGTATCCAGGTCGTTAACCAGATGGATTCCCCACACCAAAATGTCGGTGAGCGATCTAATTGGGCTTGCTTACCGGGGAGAATCCCTAACTGTCGGTGCTGCGGATTTTGGGGCATTAACACAATAGTATTAAAAACATTATGTCGATTGATGCATAAACAAGAAATGGTCTTGAATGCTAGTGACAACAATGGGGTCCATTAAAAGCCTCAAAGTTGGTTACCTAGGTAAGTTTCAAGAGAGATGAACCCTTTACTTCCTAATCTTGGTCTAGGTGAACTAATTACTAAACAATTAAGTAATTATGTGAATTAGACTTAATTTAAGTTCACTAGTAAGCATTATTTGGAATGCCAAACTAAGCTATGTAGATAAAAAAGAAAATAAATGATAGTAGCACAGCTAAACCACACTCTCCTGCATGGACAATGCGGGTTAATACAAAACAGATGCACTGGTAGCACAGGTAATACACTAACCTTCCATGCGTGTGCGATGAGTGGTTTAGTGAAGGTATAACACTGGTAACTTGTGTTCTGCGCGCGACTGTCTGATTCCTTTCCATGCTATCAATGTGAGAAAGATGCCGGGAACCGCACGCCTATATAAAAAAAAAAATTGTGGTCGTAATGGGGACAACTTCTGGAATCTAGAGGTGGAATACCTACTCTCCTGCATGTAATAAATACCCAGAATTAGATACTTAGCATAAAACAACTAGTTTGAATAGAAATGAACAAAAAATAAGTATGGTCGCCCTTATAACTGTTGTGGAAAAAGATGCACAAATGCACTCTTCCACTTGGTAAGGGGCTAAGCATTGTAGGTTGCAGCAAGGCCTCAGTCCTTGGATCCCCTATTTGGTTGGGTTGGTATCTGTCCAAGTGATTTTGTAAGAGATTATTAGTGTAGTTCACATTCAAATATGAAAATATTGATAAAAACAAAATGAAAGAGATGTGGGGAGAATTAAAACTTCAACAACAACCAAGGATATGCTAAACCACTCTTGTATTTCCCAATGGAATAACTGTACAAGACCTAGGAGGTGAAGGATTCAAGGGAATCCAAAAATCTCCCTTAGGGAGGTCTTTCTTGTCCAAATTAAACGCTAAGTAGATGTAAGAACAAGGGAGGTATGTCCCTAGATGGAAGGTGACAAGGGAGATTGGGAATGCTTACAATGGCAGGAAATGGTGGGCTATGAGGAAAATCCAACTCAAATCCAACAACATAAACTTGTTCTAATTTTATCTCTACCAAATGCATGTCACTGGATTTATTTTATAGGCCAAGAGGTGTCCAACAAACAACTAGATCCAAATGTGAACTCTCCTCCTCAAGGAACTAGTTCCAAGCTGGTACACTAGAGGGGTTGATAACTACCACCAAGTGTGTGAGGAGCCGAATTCAGAGCCTTGGGGAGGATTGAGACTTTAATACACTGCTAGGAGTGATTGGTTTCACCATTTTGATAGTAGTGCAGCTATCGAAGGAAAATACGCACAGGTTTAGCACAAGAATTGTTCAGATAACCTACACTATAGCGCATGTCAGATGTGTAATACCCACACTACCCTTTGTTTTGACTGTTTCTTGGCACTTTTGGACTCATGTTGTGTTTTGGATCTATTGAGGATTCCTGTGGTGATATGCATTATTTATCTTGATGATGCCTTACTGGATGAATTGCTGAAATTTCGCATCTGCGTGAATTTTAGGCATTAACAAACCCCCACCAAGCTCTACGATTGCTTCCTTTGATTGGAATAGTCTAGATAAGCCACGCCTTCCCTCTGTTGTGATTTTACAAATAAAGGTTCCAATTAAACACTAAACGATTTCTTGTTGTATTGTATATGAAGGAGACTCTGTTAGTATATCCACACATGCTTGGATGGGTATGGAATCTCCCAATTACCTTGTGTCTATTGTTTATCAGTCATTAGATTCTGATAGAAAACCTAGTGAAACTTTGGGATATATTCCACAATTTCTTGTTACATTATGTGGGAATACTATCTTATTCGATTTTATCGTTATGGAGGACCCATTGGACTTCAATATGCTCCTTGGGTGGGATTATGTATATGCTCTGAATGTTGTGGTGTTTATGCTATTTGTTGGTAGGCGGTTTAATGAGGAAATGTCGCAGTGCCGCTAATGCTACGACACATCAGATGAGGGCATGGAAGGAGTATTTTGTGTTTAAGTATACCGCAGATGGCGGGTTTTGGGTCACTTGGACCATATGCTATGTAATAGTGAGTCAATTGTACCGTGGTATGCGGGTTTTTGGGTCATTTGGACCGAGTCAGTTAGATATTGGGTCATTTGTCCATAGTGCTGGTTAGGAAGTCGTTTGTAAGTGGACAAATATTGTAATGGCAGAAACCTATAAATAGATGAGAGTTGCAAGTGTTAGATATATACATATAGAAGAGAGACATGGAGAGAGAGAAGACAAAAAGAATAGTAGGCGAGAGTTAAGGAGATGTATGTGTACGGAGATCTATGTTTTGCTTCTGGTATACGACTGCGACAGTAATACAATGATGATGTTTTGGTACGATTTTTGTGCAATGTTGCGATATATGAATGTTGTTATATTTTATTGATGCAATACATGCTTACTGTTGCTGTGATGATAAATGCTGCGATTAAGTGATATGTCATAATTCCATGTCGAATACTTAAAGTTTATGGTTAAGTACTGCAATAGAGCTAGTCCGTGTAGCCATAACTCTCCTACTCCCTCGGCGGAAACATGGTTTCATCTGCTCTTCCTGGATGCCTTAGGTGAGACCTCATCCGCTCTACGGGTGTTGTTGGGTGGGATCAAACCTACCCAGGCCAGTGCCCAGGGAGACTATGGTATGTGTCGACAGTGAGGTGAACCCCTGTCGATCGAGGTCACGTTGGTCAACAAATGGTTTCGTTTCCAAGACCGTGTGCAGAGTGGAAGGAGGTCATGTTGTGGCACTGGACGAAGCCGGAGATACAGAGTTGGTTTGATCAGAAGTTGTGGGAGTTTGTTGAAGAAGAAAGCCAGAACACACGACTGATAGTAGATCACTGGCTGGGAAGGTATATTCATGACAGTCCACACGAATGGTTTTTCTATGAGTTTCTGGTCATCCTATGCGAATGGTTGTCAAAGATGACCTTCCAAAAGAGGAACATCCAGGGTGGTCAGCCAATGGCTTGGACCCCAGAGTTGATTCAGGAGCTACAGGAAGTCGATAATAAGGCATTGCGGGCTGTTGAAGTTTGGCTTGATAACATCTTGGAGGGATATATCATTGAATTTGCGGTTGACACGAAGAAATCCTATAGTGAAGCTAAAAGATACTTCTTCTGAGGACCAAGGGGAAGGTTTCTGCTGTCGCTCCAACTATCGATTAAGATGCTAATCTGTGAAAAGAGTATATTAAAGATGCACCTTGATCAGTAGACAGTCCGGTGGGCGAAGGTTGTGGGTACCGCGACCGCTGGGGAATGGTACATGGAATGGTAAGGGGTAGATGGGTGTAGACCATGAGGAGACTGTGAGCGAAGCTGAGGAAGAAAGTCGTCTTACAAGAGGAGGAGCGAGGTTTCGACAGGAGAAGAGGCAGAGGACAGGAGAAGGTCCTGCTGCGATCGAATCGCAAAGCCGCGAAGGAAGACCACATGGGATGAAGGAACCTCACAGTCCTGACAGGGATGACCAGGCTATGCCCAGGATAGAGGCAGGACCAAACCCTGGCACCAACGTACCCACACCTCTGATCACTGACTCACAAACAACAAGAAATACCACTTCAACACTACCAAGTTCGTTAATTCGGCAGAGTGTTGATTGGTAGTGGCACAACGACAGGAGGAAGGAAGCCCAGAATGGCGGGCGACGATGCTAAGTTACCATTGTTCCACGGAAGTGCGACAGATTACCCAGAACAATATTGGTTTTTGTGTGAAGTGGTCTGGACTATGAAACAGATCACTGATGCCGATGCTAAGAAAGGACAGTTAGCCATGACTCTACGAGGTCGTGCATTAGATTGGTTCATGAAGTTTATTCTAGTCCCTACGAGAGCCCCAGAGAAGTTGCTGGATGAGATTCAAGTTGGGGTCATTGCCAAATTTAGAAGGCCTAAGTCAGAGGCTCAATATAATACTGAATTGAAGGAAATTAAGCAGTATCCCAATGAGATGGTATGGGATTTCGACCAGCAATTCAAGACGCTGATGGAAAAGGTTAGTTTCGATATGAGTGTCGTCCAACATAAAGAGTGGTTCATTGCGGCATTGCTACCCATATTTGGCTGCTGTTGATGCAGCAAAACATATCGACACCTAGAGAAGCTCTAGAGATTGCAATGCGATTGGAGGCGTCACCAATTGGAGATAATGCAGCCGGGATGTCGTAGATACAGACACAGCTCGCCAACCTGACTATAAAGTTGCAAGATTTAAAGAAGAACAAGGAACAACGCAATGAAGTATGGTGTATGCGATGCCGAGGAGAAGGGAATACGAAGGATAATTTCCTGGATTTCTGTAATTATTTGGTGTCAGGAGCGCCAAACCCATTGAATGGAGGCAGTATGTCATGGTGTCGTGTTTGTCAGGTGTTTGGGCATAGTCACGATAATTGCCCGTATATGCAGAACATGGTCACAACCCCGCGAAATCTTTATTGCACATTCTGCAAGTTGGTGGGTCACATTGACAAGGATTGTCGTGCATATGGGTTGCTACAGGAGAGGATGTGTGATGCATTCTACGTCAAGGACGATCAGTACGCCGTGCAACAGCCACAACTACAACCGCATGTAGCTCAGCCACTACCGCAACCGCAAATGCAGTTTGCACCACAGCAACAACTACCGCAATAGTTCATGCTGCAATATACTCCGATGCAGATGACTCCCCCAAAGCCACAATATGTATAGCAGCCACAGTATGCACCACAAGGGCAAGGGATAGCACCAACACCGATGCAGCAACATTTTAACCAACCTCAGTACCAGCAGCAAGGTGGCTACCGAGGAGGATAGAGGGGTGGACGCGATGGCGAATTTGGTCGTGGAGGAGGAGGCCGAGGTGGTTGTGGACCTGTTCAATTTTACTACTATGTGGTATGGGGGCATTATCAGCATGACTTCCCACTACTACAAAATCAGTGTACGTTCTGTTTTTGTAATGATCATACTGTTGAGAATTGTCCACGGTTTATTGCACAATGGCAGGCTGGGAATGCTCCGCAGTTATAGAATCAGGCCCAGCCATAGCGACCAGTACAGAATCAGGTACAGTAACCAGTACAAAACCAACCCCCGCGACCACCGTCGAATGCCAATCCAAATGTCAACCAACTAGGGAATCTACAGCAGAACCAGACGCAGGGTGCGAAATATTGCGACCATTTCTGCAGAACCGCGACCACAAGATGCTTCGGTGGCTATTGTCACTCATGGAGGCAAGACAACTGGGGAAGATAGTTCGTGACCACTGATTCGGTTGGATGGTCAGAAGACGGTACTTCTGACATTGATACAGAGCGGAAGACATTCCCGGAGGCACGTCGCACCTTGGACAAAGACCGCAGTAAGGACGTTGTTTGCGATATGCCACCTATCTTTGATACTACATCAGATGTTGATCGACTGCCACCACCAGGGACATTGCAAAATTTTCTTGAAATATTTCTGTTATTTTCCTAAGACCCGGCTGCCTTGGTTGAGATTGAGGGATGGTTGCAGTGATTTACGGAAGGACGACAGGAGTCGGTAGTAAACTCCCTACAACGACGGAAGAATGGCAAGGAGATGCGAATGAATATTCAGATTGGTGAATATGATGCTGACTCTGTGATTCTTGACCTTGGTTCAGATGTTAACATCTTAACCAAGAAGGCGTGGCAAAAGATGGGGAGTCCCGCATTGAGTTGGACTCCTGTGCACCTCTGCTTGGCTAACCATGTGAAGGTCACACCCATTGGGCGAGTTCTGCGGCTCACGATCCATATTGAGGGCATGAAGACCTATGCTAAGTTCGATGTCATTGAGGTGGTTGAGGGAAGAAGCTCGTATCCGGCGCTCTTGGGGATTGGATTGGATAACAATAGTGGAGCTGTAATCAACTTCAAGAAATGCATGATGACCTTTGAAAATCACAATTTTAGAGTCATAGCCCCGTTGGATTCGGCTGAAGGATGTCGATACATTGAGCCTGTAAAAGATGATGACCCCACTAGATGGGACCATGCATTCAATATTTCTGAAGATTATATTCATCCTACTGACCATGGTGAGTTGGAGTGGCACAGTGAGAGCTCTACAGCTTCTAACTCTGATGATACCTTAGAACATTGGCAGAACAGATTGCATGAGGTACCATTCCAAAAATGTGGCTTAGTTATGCAATCCTTATGTCTTGTTGCGACAGAAACGATCAAATTACCTTTCTATGAGGGGTTTCCTAGCCTAACCACCTTCTTGACAAAATTGTAAGACCGCGTCTCAGAACCACAGCAATTGTTGGAATTGGAGGAAGCATTGAAGGATGTTCCAGCACGTTGGTGGGTGACACATAAGAAATTCATTAATGGTTGGTCACAGTGTCGAAGGTTGATGATGGTTCGGTTCAGCGATACTGAGGTTTATCACATTGGAAAGTATGATGGCCGGACTGATCCCAGTGATCATGTGATGGAATGCCAATGCGTATGGGTAGTGCGACCCAGAGATGAGTGGGTCCGTGCTTTTGTCCATACTTTGGATGAGATATCGCACTCGTGGTACACTACAGTCGAGTTGCGCCGAGACATTACAACATGGGGGGAGTTGACGGTCTGTTTCACTCATACATTCACTTTTGTGGATGCGAACCCTGATGTCCATAGCGCCTTACAGCTCATCCGTGACGTGGTACTTCAGGTTGTTCTAGCGGCCTACCCTGTCGACCCACACACATATTGTCAGATGCAGTCTCTCATGGAGTGATTCAACATCAATGGTGGGCCGGAGGATTAGGATGATCCCCGGAATGTCAACATTCCCGAATCTGAATGAAGTCGCAATGTGGTCCCACCTGCTACGCTAAGTAATCCATTCAGTCAACCATTGCAGCTCCGCAAGATGAATATCGGCACAGGGGCTACTCCCAAGTTTGCTAATGTTGGGGATTATTGGGATGATGAGATGATGAGTAAGGTTACTAAGTTACTTCATGAGTTTCAAGATGTGTTTCCCATGATTTTTTCCGAAATGGAGGGAATCCTGGGTGATTTAGGAGAGATGAAGATTCCATTAAAACTAGATGTTAAGCCAGTCCGACAACGACCTTATTGTCTGAATCCGCGACATAAAGAAAAGTTCAAGGCAGAACTTGATTGCATGTTGGATGTTGGTATTATTGAACCTATGGAAGAGTCCGAATGGATCAGTCCTATGGTGGTACAGGACAAGAAAACAAGTGAAGTGCGCATTTGCATCGACTTGCAGAAATTGAACGATGCCTGCCTACATGACCCCTTTCCGACCTCGTTTACTGATGAAGTACTTGAAGGAGTGGGTGGCCAAGAGATGTAGTCATTCACTGATGGATTCTCTGGCTACCATTAGATTCACATTGCCAAGGAAGATTGCCATAAGACAACTTTCTTTACTGAATGGGGTTGCTTTCAGTACACGGTAATGCCGTTTGGTTTGAAGAATGCACCTGCGATATTCTCCCAAGTCGTTGTTGCCACATTCAAGGATTTTATTCATAAATTTTTGTAGGTATATATAGATGATTGGACTGTGTATGGGTTGATTCGTGATCATCTGGCCAATCTGCGGTTAATGCTTGAGCGATGCTAATAGCACCAGATATCGTTGAACTTGAAGAAATGTATTTTTTGTGCACCGTTTGGGATATTGCTGGGTCATATCGTCTGTTAACAGGGATTGCTGGTTGATCTAGCTAAAATTGCACTCATTTTGGGGTTGCAATCACCAACCACCGTTAAGCAGTTGCGAGTGACTTTAGGTCATACGGGATATTATCGCAAGTTTATCAGGGGTTATACTGCGATTACTGCCCCTATGGAAAAGTTGTTGAAGAAGGACACAGCATTCTAGTGGAGACCAGAATGTCAGGATAGCTTCGAAACGCTCAAGGCGAGGATGGCGTCAGCACCGATCTTGGTTTTTCCGGACTGGAGTAAGGAATTTCATGTCCATGTTGATGCTTCATCGCTTACATTAGGTGTTGTGTTGGCTCAACCTGGAGAAGGCGACCTTGATCATCCTATTGCTTTTTCCAGTCAGAAGCTGTCCTCTGCAGAACAAAATTGCACTACCACGGAACAAGAAGGTTTGGCCATGGTTTATGCGCTGCAGAAATTCAGGAATTATTTGTTGGGTGGCCACTTTAAAATGTTCACTAATCATTCTGCATTGAAATACTTGGTCAATAAGCCTGTGTTGGGGGGTAAGATATGCCATTGGCTACTTTTGTTTCAGGAGTTTGATTTTCAAGTCATTGCGAAACTGGGGCGATTGAATGCTGGACAAGATCATTTATCACAGATTGACACAGGGGAGGAACCGACTAATATTGAAGACAGGTTGCCGGATGCCCAACTATTTAAAGTTGCCACCGTTGATCAATATTTTGACGACATCCTTCAGTTTCTGGTGACCGGCACCGCACCCGATGACTTTTCAACTACTTAGAAGAAGCAATTGGTTGTCAAGGCTGCTGAATTTCAGCTAATCATGGGAGAGTTGTATAAATTGGGCGCTGATGAGATATTGCACAAATGTGTCTTGCCACATGAGCAAGTGCAGATACTAGCTGAGGCACATGGTGGAGTAGCGAGAGGACACTATGGTGGTTGGGCAACTGCCCGGAAGGTATTGCATGTAGGGATTTGGTGGCTCACATTACATAATGATGCGACAGACTATGTGCGGTCTTGCGATGTTTGTCAGCGAACTAGCAAGCCATCCAGACGTGATGAGATGCCGCTGCTGCCTCAATTGACATTGCAACCATTTGAAAAATGGGCTGTGGATTTTGTCGAGCTTATCACCCCACCAAGGAAATGTATGGGTGTGCGGTACATCATCATGGCAACAAAGTATTTGACCTGATGGGCCGACGCGACACCCGTAGTTGATTATTCCGTAGCGACAACTGCTCAATTTTTGTTCGACCACATTGTCACTCATTTCAGCTACCTAAGATTTTGTTGAGTGATCAAGGTAGCCGCTTTCTTAATCGCACAATCAGCGCATTGATGGAGGAGTTGCAGATACAACATAAGAAGAGTACACCCTATCACCCACAGGCGAATGGAACGGTGGAGGCATTTAACAAGGTATTGGAGCATGCGCTGACCAAGGTGTGCAATGCGAACTGCGATGACTGGGATCTGAAAATCGCAACAGTGTTGTGGGCCTATCGCACCACATGTAAAAGGATGACTGGTCAAACACCTTTTAAGCTGTTATATGGGAAGGAAGCGATTATGCCAATGGAGTACATTGTTCCTAGTCTACACATTGTGGCTGTTACGAGCATGGATGATGTCACATCCTTAGATGAGCATCTAGCGCAATTGGTGCAGCTGGAAGAGGATCGATTTATCGCTGGCTTTCACCAAGGGGTGGAGAAGGATCGCCAGAAGGCATGGCATGATTGCCACATCAAAAGTAAACAGTTTCAGCAAGGCGACTTGGTGCTATTGTATGACAGCAAGTTTATGAAACATCGAAGAAAATTGTAGATGCATTGGCTGGGTCCATATCGCATCAATAGTATTACTTCAGGTGGAGCGGTTCAGTTGCAGCAGTTGGATGGGGCGATGCTCCCCAAGCTGGTAAATGGTCACAGGTTGAAGCCCTATCAATTGAGCTTGGAACAGTGCGATGCCTAAGTCGCATTGGTAAAAAAAAAAAAGTGTGTTGCAGGTTGCTTGGTGGAAGATGGCACACCAATAGAAGAAGGTATGCGCAAGTAGGGAGGCTTGTGCCGCAAGCTTGGAGCAGTTGGAGACTCATGGCAACGTTGTGACTAGGATCAATGGCACTGTTCGAATGATGGGAATTAATGGCGGATCTGGCCAATCGACGGATAGGATTGACGACGGATTTACCTCATTAATACAAGATTTGGTTGAGTTAATGCATGATTTAGTCATGATTACAACGGATTTGGGTAGATGCTATAAGTATGGTTTAGCGTCGGGTGGACGAAACCGAGGAATTAGTAAGAAGTGTTGTTGTTGAGTGCTGTAGTGATTTGAGGTAGTTGTTTTTAAGTATATAACGAGGAGTGGTGAGGTATGCCAGGCGAACTGGAGACAGTGGACATTAGCAGTGAAGTGTAGTCTCCATTCAATCCAGTTGCTGTCAAACGAGAAGCTGTGTCCTCGGACATCGTTGATCCTGGAGCTGAGGTTTCCAACATGCCGGTGGGAGCATCCATTGTTTCTAAGAAGCGCCGAGGAAGTCATCCTTCTGAATACCCACAGAGTAAGAGGTTGTTTCCGTCTGTGACGGCTGGCAAAGCTCCGGAGTAGGTGGGGTAGTCCAGTCGCACCATTCATCCATCTTTTCAATGGCTGGGATAGTCAGCTAGTAATATCCTTGGTTACATCCCTCCTGTTAGGCCGGATGCCACCCCACATAAGATAAACCCGAGACAGAAGTACAGTGTGAAGATAACTGCACTCCCGGCTGGGATGGAGTGCTCTGTGGATATTGGGCCGGCGCTAATGCACCTGTGCTATGAGGACCACAACATGGTGGCCTACCCTGACATTGCATCAACACCATATGTTCCTGAGACATGCAATTCACCAGTTCCAGAGATACACGACTGGGCACGAGGGCTGCGGCAAGTCGGCTTGTTACGGCTAATTAACATGCCGCATTTTGGGCATCTACCGAAAGTTGGTGCGTGTGTAAAGCAGCTCTTGTCATGCTTCCATGGGGGTTCGTTGTGGTTGGATAGAGAGGTCCTGGTCACTTTGGACTTGATTTCTTTCATTACCGGCTTGCCTAAGAATGGCATTGATCCGGCACAGTTTATTCAAGGAAAGGAAAATGAGAAGAAGTGGGCGCGTCAGTTGGCACATAAGTATGGGTTGGAATCGGATGGGCATGGGTATCGCACTAGCAGTAGAAATGATCAGGCGGTACTCACAGGCATTAAGATCATGTCCTGTAAAGTGATTAGGGGAGGTCGCCCTAACCAATGTAATTCGGGAATAGTTTCTTGTGCAGAGCAATGTGCGGAAGGCATCCAGATGAACTGGTCCCTATATCTCTTGAATCAACTAATGGAGGACGTCGCAGCGGTCCAAGTGGGTAGAGGCACTTTCTCATATAGTTGGTTGTTGCCGCTGATTGCTCTAGTTGCATGGAAAGAGCCCAACATGTACCAGGCTATGGACTTCCTGGCTGTAGCGGAATGAAGAGGGGCGCTTTATCAGAATCTATTGTATGTACATGAGCCCGAGCGCATCTGGGAGTGCCAATTGCAGTTTTGGCTGTATTTGGAAATGCTTTGTGACGTAGCAACACAGGTCCCATGAATCTCAGAAGATATTGTGGCACGATTCAAACCTATTATGGCATTTGAAATATGGCCAAGTGTCATACATATATGAGCTCACCGTGATGTTGATCAACAATGGTTGCAGACCCGGTATAAGGTGACAACGAAAGATTTGGAGGTTATTGTGAATGAGTGGCCGGAGGCTTGGCGACAGCCAATAAGTTCAACAGAGATTGATGCTGGAGGTCCGCCATTGGGTCCTACAGATTGAGTATTAGCATAGGATCAGCAGAGTCATCATGATTCTGATCACGAGTCGACCAGAACACCAACTATGGATGATAGTGACCACGCTCTTGAAGAAAAACCGATCAAAACGGCACCACGAGCATGCGACGATCAGTGGGATGTCTTTACCAGTGGAGGCGCAGTTGGTCTAGTTAATGACAGCCCTCAACCATGCCGCCACAGCGGCTACCGACAAGATGTCCGTCAAGATGGAGGAGGGATTCTCTACGATTGCTGCTCGTATGGATTCTTTGTGTAATGTAGTGTTACAAAAGGAACCCGGTAATGTACCCATGTAGGAAACGGTCACAATCTGCACCACACCCCAGGTCCAGAATATCAACGTTGCCTCGACTGCGGTTGTGACTGACAACGAGGCTTTACAAAATGTGTCGCAGACGATTTCCCGGGTGACTATCAACGTTAATGAATTGTCGGCAATGGCGCTGGCGACAATGCAGAAGGTCGCCTCCCAAGAAATGGTGGATAGAATGCATGAAATCAACAAGAGCTATCAACAATTGCACACAAGTGAGGCAGCTGCAACCATCGCTATTCATGAGCTTACTAGCAGGGATGCTACAGCGTGGAAAGCAGTGGATGACCTTGAAGCCGACATTAAGAAGGAGTGGGATGAGAAGGCTCGCACACTAGAAGAACTTAAAAAGGATCAGGATTTTTTGATCGTAGAGAATACCCGTTTGTGGGACTACAACATGAAGTTAGAGACGGCGATTTGTGATGCATGCCAGCATACGCCAGAGCCCATTCCCAAGATCAATGTGCTCTAACGAGTGCAGAGACTGGGAACTGTCATTGTTCAGTTGTGACAAGAGAATGACATGTTGAAGGCCTAGTTGAAACTAGGTATGCCTCAGGCTGAGGTGGATGAACAATGAAGGGCACTTGAGGAAGTTTCCACTCAGATGGAGGAGTTGGAAACACAGGAAACTAGGCTCACAGCAGACACGGCACACTTCTAGAGCTGCATTGTTAAGGATGAGCAAGTTAAGCAGCTGACTAAATCCCGACAGGAAACGGAGGGCTAGTTGGCCACATTAAAGGCTGTGATGAGAACACTACCACCAATGGAGCAAGTTCCTAAGTCGCTCGAGCTCAAGGACTTGCAACACTAGGTCACCAAGGTGGATGAATGATAGAAGACATGCGCAGCACAGTTGGATGAATTCCAAGACATTGGTGGGAAACTGATGCTACGGGCCAGTGAAGCTCTACAAGCAGTACAGAAGTATCGACAGTAGGTCATGGACAAGCTTACCGATCACCATCTGCATACGATGTGATCAGTAGTTAGGTAGTGGCTACGGATTCCCAAGAGCTGGTGCGGAATGTCGAACAGCCGTATGTAGACTTCAAAGTAAAGACCATGATGTGTACGATGTCCAACAGTTCATGTGGCTCGAGGTCGAGCCCCAAGATTGTGTTGGGGGCCTGTTGGCAGGTGGTTTGATGAGGAAATGTTGCAGTACCATAGACGTTGTGACACATCAGATGAGGGCGCGAAAGGAGTATTTTGTGTTTAAGTATACCGTAGATGGTGGGTTTTGGGTCACTTGGACCATATGCTAAGTAATAGTGAGTCAATTGTACCGCGGTATGCGGGTTTTTGGGTCATTTGGACCGAGTCAGTTAGATATTGGGTCATTTGTCCATAGTGTCGGTTGGGAAGTTGTTTGTAAGTGGACAAATATTGTAATGGAAGAATCCTATAAATAGATGAGAGTTGCAAGTGTTATATATATACATATAGAAGAGAGAAATGGAGAGAGAGAAGACAGAAAGAATAGTAGGCGAGAGATAAGGAGATGTATGTGTACGGAGATCTATGTTTTGCTTCTGGTATATGACTGCGACAATATAACAATGATGATGTTTTGGTACGATCTTTGTGCAATGTTGCGATATATGAATGTTGTTATATTTTATTGATGCAATATCTACTTACTGTTGCTGTGATGATAAATGCTGCGATTAAGTGATATGTTATAATTCCATGTTGAATACTTAAAGTTTCTGGTTAAGTACTGCAATAGAGCTAGTTCGTGCAGCCACAACTCTCCTCCTCCCTCGACAAAAACATGGTTCAGTTTGCTCTTCCTAGACACCTCGGGTGAGACCTCATTCGCTCCACAGGTGTTGCTAGGCGGGCTCAAACCTGCTTGGGCCGGTTCCCAGGGAGACTGTGGTATGTGTCGACAATGAGGTGAACTCCTATCGATCGAGGTCACGTTGGTCAACACTATTTCATGTGATATATTTTCCTCACAACGAAATCATTTTCTCTATTGATTAGCTCACATTTGTTGATCCTTATCATTACCTAACTTTAGACCAAGTATATCCTTTGTCAGTTCCTAGTGTTTCTATGGACACTACCCCACTAGTGGTGAATTATGTGGCCTTATATCTCTTTTGTCCAATTTATATTGAGATGAAGCCTCTATATTCATGCTTACCTTCTTCAGACATGATCCCAACATTTGAACATGTGATCGATTCTATGGGGACATTGGAGCCTATTCTCCACTCTATTGGTCCAAGTGAATTTTTGGATATATGTATTCTCTCTAGGATGATATACCTCCTTTAGAAAAAGGTTTCCTAGAGGTTATGAGAGAAATAACTCTTGGTTTTTTCATTTAATTCATAGCGCAAAGCCTTTATTTATATATAATATAGGAGACTCTTGGACTTTGGATTCCAAGAGATTTGTTGGAGTCTCCCAAGACTCCTAATCTTCCATAATTGCCACTAAAACTATTTACATAATTTACGAATATCCCATGGGATTCCAACATTTCCCCCTTAATCCGAAGGGGTGTTTGTATGTCCGAGCATTGTTCTAAATATTTCAAACTTTTCTCATCCAAGTTCTTTGGTGAGGATGTATTCATTTTTCTCATTTGTGTAACAATGACGTAAATGAATTGTCTTGGCCTCTACATGATGTTTAATCGAATGATACTTTGTGTTGATGTGTTTGGTTCAATCATGGAATCTGGGATTATTAGCCAAATTGATTTCAAAAGTGTTGTCAATCAAAAGTGGAGTGGATTTCTCTTGTTTTTCTTGCAAATATTCAAGTATCTTCCTAAGCCACATGATCTCCTTGGTTTCTTCTGCATCAACTACATATTTTTTCCTCTGTTGTCGAATCTGTTGGAACTAATTGTTTGGGTGATCTCCAAGAGACATCTACTGATCCAAGACTCATTATGTATCTAGAAGTGGACACTCCTATTTCTTTTTCACCATCAAAGTATGAATCAAAGTACCCAATGATTTTTAAGTTATCCACCTTAGATTACTTGAGTCGAAAGTATTGAGTTCCTTTCAAGTATCTTAGAACTTTTTTTGATGCAGACCAATCTCATTCATGAGGTTTGTGCAAGAACCATGAAAGAATGCTAAAAACATAAGAAATATTTGGTCTAGTGGTGGTAAGATAGATAAGGATTCCTACAAGATATCGTTACTTGGTTGCATCCTCAAATTATTTTCATTCACTTGATGTGAGCTTTAGATTTTGTTCCATTGGAGTTGAGAGTGGGCTACAGTCTGTCATGCCAAATCTGTTCAACAATTCTCCAATATACTTCTTCTGAGAAATGAATATGTACCTAGGGTCATCTACATATACTACAAGAAACACAACAAATCTTCCAACTTTATTTACAAACAATGTTGCGTCATTAAGATTATAATGTTTCAAATTTAGATTTAGAAGATGCTTGGTTAGCTTTTCATACCATGCTCGAGGTGCATGTTTTAGGCCATACAGGGAAGTGACAAGTTTG